>CM046843.1:8934544-9449040 GCA_025618425.1 Heliocidaris tuberculata
TTTTTTTACTAAATAATGATAAACATTTGTATGAACATTTCATCATCTGTTGAATGAAATGAAATCAATGTATCCGTAACTGCACCTTCACTGAACTTGCTATAATAATATGTACGATAATTATATTTTATGTTAGTAAACTGGCTCCATGGAAGACCAGCAGCAATCTAATATTGCAGCTGAGTATGGACTACCAGTCGTATGTTTTATATAATGAACTTCAAAATTACCTATATCATTTTCTTATTTTGGATTCATGACTGCTATTATTTTTGTTTTATAAATTTGTATTTATGTGTGTCATTTTTATAAGGAAATAAAAACAAACAAACAAACAAATAAACAAACTGAACAAGAATATGTTGTACGTATTTGGGATGAATCAGTAGCTGCGGTAACATGCATTACCAGCAGGGATACGTTTAATATCAACGGCCTCCCGACATGTACGCTTCTTTCCCACGCATATTGTGGTGCATGCATGCTACATGGGTTTGATAAATTAATTTGAAATAGATATCCATTTAGGACAAAATGGTAAATTAGTTTGACGCAATTGCTCCTAAAAGTAGACAATCAAACATATATATATCTTTGGGGAGTTCGCCAGATTCAAGATTCCAGTCATACATTGCTGTAAGTGAAGTTAAAAAAAAACGTACATGTCTATACATGAGTGAAATGGAAAGGATTAGTTAGTTACATTTAGCGTAATAGATTTATCCGCGTATACTTTTAGTGGTAAACGGGGTCTTTCATGAAAGCCAAATCGCTGACTAAATTAGATATTCTGTTTTAAGGAGAACGGTGTATGTTAAATGGCAACCCAACCTTGAATGCAAGCGCTACAGTGATGTAATGTATAAAGCTCTACATTCTTGTTTTCCTGGTATAAAATGACTAGGGTTGGTTTTGAGGAGGATTCCAAAGTTTATATTCAAGGGCCTATGACATCATGTTATCCACGATACCATCATTATAGCGTACTCCTGGAGAAAAAAGGAATTCAGCAAGGAGCCGGAAATTGCGGGATATTTCATTCAGTTTATTGTACGAGTGGAGAGTTGTATTACTTCACGGTCGAGAGACGAATTTAGAGAATTTTGAGATACCCATAGAACTAGTGATCTTGAATTAGACACATTTGTGTTGTTTTCAATCCAGATTTTAATTGGTTTAATGTACCAACAACATGAACCAGAACAGGTTCTGGTGTTTTTTCCCCTTGAATGTTTATTCTTGTTTTTCTTTATATTGCCTTTTCTTTGAAAGAAACAAACGAAGATATATATATATATATATATATATATATATATATATATATATATATATAGGTGTGTGTGGGCGTGTGTTGGTGTGTATGCGTGTTTGTGTGCGAGTATATTTATTAGCCTGGTTATACCAGTATGCATTTGTTTTTTTTTCTGATTTCGTTGAATCTTTCTGTTTATTATCATTTCTGCTTTCCCTCGAAACAATTTGGGTTATTTTTCCTATTGGTGGAACAAGTTTTGGAACAACAGTCCTTAACACCGTTCTGCGTATTTGGTGTACTGTTGTATTATGAAGGTTTTGTTACCAATAAAAGTTTAAGGGAAAAGGGAATCTTGCTGAATATTACAAGCAAAATTATTATCAAGACAGATGTCTTCTCCCCCTCCCCCTGCTATATGTCTCTTAGGCCTTCAGAGTAGGTGTAAAAATTCTGCTAAGACTGCATATTTTGTTCTCAAGGGCATTCGGTGTTTATGGCATGAGGTCAACTGCATTATATTACGAAAAGAAAAGAAAAAAAAAGGTCAGGAGGCAGAGATTCTCTGTTGTTTTATCTCTATGTTTATGTCTCCCAGATTGTCGGTATCTTGTGCCTTCTGGTTAGGTGTAGAAAAAATTGCAAGGCCGAATATTTCGGCCTCGTGGGCATTCTGTGTTGCGGACTGGAGGTCAACGGCATGGCCACAGGTGATATACAAAGACATGCAAATGGGAGACCACAAAACATACAATCTAGAAATAATCTGACCATTGCCGGACTGAATATACTTATATCTTAATTCCAGGAGGATTCTTTCCATTTACATTGCTCCTCTAATGTTCTTCCACTTTGGAAATACAATAAATGAAATAAGATGAGCTGAAAAATTATCTATCCTAACCTTTCCCATTAAGTGACGTTTTCTTTGATATCACATCCTCAAAGAATTCGAGGAGTTACATTCATCTGTCTAAATGAAATTTCGAACATCATTACATTTGGATGATTTTGATCTTTTAATCTTGATCAAACCATGCCAGATTTACAGAAATTGGTGAAGAACGAAGATTTTAGGTGCAGTCGAGATGTCTTCATTGGCCATGATAATCAGAGGCTCTTCGCCGCCGGGTCATTGACTTATATTTTGACAATGCCAACTCCTTTCCGCTTTTAATCACTCACTTTTTTTTTTTTTCATTTTTACATTCATATATGTCTAGGAGATGTTAATTTTGATTTTCGGTCATGGCTGTTTTCGGGCTGTGAGCCATCGTGCTAGACAATAGATAAGACAATCTGAATTCTAATTGCGAATAATATGTCTGTAACAATAACTATGTCTTAGACTATTGGAATTATAATTGTGAATAATTTGTCTAGAACACTAAATATGTCTTAAACTATCCGAATTCTAATTGTGAATAATATGTCTGCAACACTAAATATGTCTGATAGACTATCCGGATTCTAATTGTGAATAATTATCCATCACGTGTATCAAACACTATCTGAATTATAATTGTGAATAATATGTCTACAACACTTAATACGTCTGAAACACTATTCGAATTCTAATTGGATTATTTCTGCAAAAAAATCTTATTTCTAGTTTTGATTGTGTCTCCAAACCTCTTCATACTCATTAATTCTATCAGGGTTTCCAGAAAAACCGCCAACGGAGCTCATAAATGATCTATCGGGGAAAGTCATGAGACCAGGGGCGGCACCAGGGTGTTTATATGGGGGGGGGGGGGGGGGGCAAAATGACGCGTATAGCAACGTCGCACGTCGAGGGTCTTGAAATAACAAATAGGACTATAACAGTTATGTCATAATTACATGGCCTAGCCTTCTCTTCTCCATTTCCCCTTCTCTTTCTCCTTTTTCCCCCTTCTGCCTCTTTTTTTTTTTTTTTTTTTTTGCTCGCTTGAAAAATGACAGGGGGCGGCCGCCCCCCTGCCTCCCCCTGTAGCGCCGCCCCTGCATGAGACCATTCTACTAGTAACCTTAATAAAGGTTCAAGGAAATCAGTTGGTTAATGCAAATACTGAAATGATTTAAGGACCCTGAAATGCTGCAGTGTGAACTGATGTCCTCTTCTATCTAGTAGATCATGATAGTAATGTAAAGTAAGAATATGCCAAGAATGCTCTATTCTGGTCAGACGTTGATTGGTTGTGCAGGCGGTATGCTGAAAATTATTCTTGAAAATAAAACAAGGTTGACAGCTCAAAGCAAAGGGGAACGTTTTCAAATGAATATGTGCATTTCATAACATAACCACGAATAAACTATAATGAACTGCCGAATTACGCTCTAAAAATAAAGTCAAATACGACTATACAATCTAGTCAGATTTGACTTTTTTTTACCTGTCAGGAACTCCACAATCTCACCAAAACATTCGTTAACAAGCCCAGCCACAGAAATATTATTAAAAGAATTGTTCAAAGATAAAAATACTTCTTATTCACAAACTGATGATTAGAGATTCAGTTATGAATATTCGTGATATCTGACAATGTAGACTTGTAAATGGTAATTTGAATCATTAATTATGCAAAGGGGAAGGGTTTTGTTTAAAATTGCAAGTAGATTCTTAAAACAAGAAATTTCAGTCGTAGAATGCATGGAAGTTGATTTTCTTTTTTCAAAATGCATGATGGTTGGTGAGAATAACCAATGCTTTCAGCTCAGTAAAGGTCAAATATCTAGAAGCGATTCTTTTCAAAATATATAAAATATATGATTATTATGTAGGATGAAGATTTTTTTTTCTTTCTAAAATCAGTTTTTTTTTTTAAATGCATGAAGATTAGTAGTGATAATCTCAGATGATGATGATGATAATGACATGCTTGGTGATGAAGATGATGATGACTTTGATGATGATAGTTCTGATGATGGTTCTTGCATAGCGCCGGTATCTGCCCATGCTGGACGCTCATGCCACTTGCTCTCAAATTATCAGAATTCTATCTCAAACTATCAGAATTCAACGTTCTAAAATATGCATGGAAGAACGTTCTTCTCAAAATACAGGAAGAGTATTAAAAGGATCACTTTCTAAAGAGCTTGCTGTACGCCCGAATAAAAATGTCACCAGTTGCGGATGACGCATGCAACATTTACGTACACCTGGCTCTCGAAGAGTTTCTAGCACCAACTTAGCATGAAGGTTTAACCCTTTGTCAACAGAATATGTGTTTGACATGTGTGGAACTACCACGGACCTTTATCAGGGGTGCAATCAAGAGGTTAACATCGGGTATGGCGTCATGCATGAACCCTTATCCTAATGAAGTTATGAGAGGTACATTGAGATGTGTTTGCTGAGTTCTTGAGTCGACGCAGGTCAAACAGAAGACGGTGGCAAAATCTTGGAATATCATCTCCAAGTGGGGACGATTATTATTCAGCCGTTTATTATTTGACAACAAGTGGGATACATGCTCACGCCTGGAACCTGTGCTGCTGAATCGCCTGGACAGGAATTATGCACCGTGTCAACAATGGACCTGCAGAGGTGAAGCTACAGGTAGCACGAGGGGGCACATGCCCCCTAATCGCTTGACGAAAAAAGGGGGAAAGGGAAAAAGTGGGGAAAAGAAGAAACGACAAGAAAGAAAGAGATGGAAAGCAATGTGAACTTGAAATCTTGTTCTTTGTATGTTATTTACAGAGTATGACCAGTGTCCCTTCCCAATGACACCGGTGCCCCCTCAATGGATGGAAACACGCTACGTCATTGTGGATCTTTATTTATTTCCTCCTTTCTCTCTCATCCCCCTTCCGGGTCCTCATGTCCATTTTTCATGTTAAATGTAAGATAAGTATAGTATATTGACAATAATACAAAAAAAAAAAAAAAAAGGGAAAGCATACATGCATAAACCAATTAGTTTTTCAAGAGGTAAAGTCTTATGCATATCATGAACCGTGATATCTATTTCTAAAAATTATCAAAAATTATATTTATGTTCATAATGTATTATATTATATTTATATAATATTGTCTGGCCTTGAAGGGGATACGACATTCCCTGAAAAAAAGGGGAAAAGGAAAAAAAAGTGGGGGAAAGAAGAAAAGAAAAGAAAGATTCATATTACCTGAGTCGAAGACGAGGGAAATGTGAATCTAGGGAGGGCGATATATATATTATGTCGTATCTCCCGAAAGTAGGAGCCAGTCAGTATTTTATCAAAATCATTATCCACATCATATATCTAGAGCAAGCAAGAAGTAAAATGGATTCCAAGGTGGATTCCAAAGTCATCATCGAATCCCGGCTTTTCGTCAAAATTCTCAAATCCAAATTTCCCACTGCAAATAGAGCCAGCAATCGCAACTGTGCAGGCAAATAACTGCGCACATAATCAATGTTGCCCGGATGTTAGACCTGGGAAAATATACAAGGCTATATTACCCGGTTTTATATTTAAAAAGTCCATAGGCTTTCGTGAAAGAAGGTGATACAAGAAATATTACCCTCTTTGGCCCTATTTGCACCAAAGACGAGGGGAATACAATTTTGTAAAACCATATCTCAGATGTCTGATATGGATGATAACATACTATATTTATATTATATATTCATTCACATACCTTTATACATCTACCAAGCGTTAGGAAAGGCATATATGCAATATAAATAAAGAGCCATTTTTCCATACCCTTCTATGTTACATACAGTTTTTTCAGGATTCTCTATTAGTTGATAATATTCATATATCACAAGAGGATGGAGTGGCAAAAAAGTAGAATAATGAATAATGGGGCTGTAGGATAGAAAGGAAAGTAAGACACGCATAATGACCTTATAAAACAAAATGACGTTGGTTCATGACGTTTGTTATCAGTTTCTACGAAAACAATTGGATTTTAGAAAATAACCAAATTTATTTGTAAATCAGATTTCCTTCAAACTGTGTCAGCAAAACTGAGCATAAACAAAGTACACATGGTAAGTGAAGGATGCATCATCTCGCAGTTATGGGGGAAATTTAGCTAAATCCCTACCAATCTTTTTGCATTAACCCTTTCAGGACAGGAATTATTTAAGGGTTAAATTGATCACATTTTGTTCTTCAAATTGGCAACAATAATATTTTCTTTTAGTGCTACATATTTCGAATAACTTGTAATGTCTTTGAAAAAAATATACATGGTTAGGAATTTGCCGTAAAGTTTTAAAAATTACCAGTTTTGATGAAAAAACAATGATTTTGAACCTCTCAATGCGTTGCCAATTTAAGGATCTCAAAGTTAATTCTCCTTTTTAAAATTCCTGGCATCAAACGCAATATGGTCATGCAATAAAAATGGACATAGTGTGTGTAGAAAATTTTGCTCTTTCACCTCATGCATCTGGTATATTTGTTAGAGCTCTGCATCAAAAGTTATTGAACCAAACCACAAAATGTGGTCAATTGTCTTGAAAGGGTTAAAGAAAGACAGAACCACAAAATATTGAGAGCGAGATCATTACTTTGGTCACTATTCTTTATACATAAGTTATATTGATAATAAAGCTTTTTCTTCTCAATCGCAAAATAAATTTAGTAAAGAGTTTCACTGTGGGGTTATTAAAGGAAAGTAGAGTTATACTAAGAAGTATCGTTCAAACAAGAGAATACATTTTGGTAGACCCTTTTCCCACAGACCACGTAATTCACAACTTTGTATTGACCATTGAGTACCTCTAAAGGTGATTTTTGTGTCTTACACGTATTTTCATGATCGTTTCTCGTCATGTGTTTATAATTAAGAACTTCTTATCACAATAACAAAGCTGAGTAAACCCATTATTATTAATCATTTTTGACACAGTTATGACTGAATGATGTTTTTAGCAGGTAGGCGCATCAATGCCGTCACATGGAATTAAACACTCCCACATAACTACACCCACACATACCTACACACAAACAAGTTGTAATAAACAGTGAATTTATATGATGCCTGTAAAATGAATCTCGGCATCTTATTTATTGGTCGTGTATTTGCTTACATCTGTATCCCTTATTTTTTTTATTTTATATTCTTTTCAATCTGTCTTGTCCCTTTTACAAGTCCTTTAATCCTGTATTGCACCTTTTCCCGATCTCCCATTATTTGTTTTCATTTTCTCCTACCATTCTCAGCTAATATTCATGTTATCTGTTCTCATTTTCTTAAGGAATTTTCTTTCGACTTCTCCCGTATGGCCGTATTGCACTGTGTGAGGGTTTAACCAAGGAGGTTTAACACATTCGGATTGTATTTATGTAATTAACCCATTTGTGACCCACAGTTGAATATTTGGATGGGATCCCGTATCCATACGGGCTGAAAATACAAAACACTTTGGATAGATAATGTTTCAAACAGATAATTCCATCTAACTCAAAGCCTTTGAACCTGTTGAAGACAGAAAAGGCTATAGCATTACCGGTCACCGATTTGTAAGAAGCACGTCGAAAATACGGAGCTTAACACCTGTGTGGATTCGATCCCAGTTCAGCCCAGTTGCCAATATATTTCCTATGACACTAAATGCCAGTGAATTAGCGCCAGGAAAGAAATTGGGTCCTATATGGAATTATTGCCTGATCGAATGGCCACAATGGTCAAGAAAGCCGGTGTCGAAGTTACCTTTCTATTTCCTTTAACTGATATTATCGTCGATGCATTTATTCGTCTGTTTTGACCATACATGGTCAGGTGCAGCAATTGTAACGCGCCAACTTCTGCCTAAACAACCTCTCTTTTTTCTGACTGGCAGACAGCGAATCGTTTGGTATTTGTAACCAAAGCGAGGTATGATCTCCAGATTTAAGTGGGTGCCCCATATTTTTTTGCAATATGTATAATTGTCAAAGATGCCGACGGTGTGTAAAAAACAGTGTGAGAAACGAAAAGAGAGGGAGATGAAGAAAGCCAATGTGGAGATACAGATGGAAAAGGGAAAGAAATGGGAGGAAAGGGTATAAAGAGCGAGCGAGAGAGAGAGAGAGGAGGAGTTTAAATAGAGTAGCATGAATTGAGTAGGAGGAGAGGAGGAGATTGGAAGCTAATGGGGGAGAGAAGAAGTTTAGTTTCAGTTTAGTTTTTAATTCCACAAAATCAATCAAAATACAAATTATACATTCTGGAATAATAGAAATCAATAGCAGAATTCAAGAACAGATTTGTCACAATAATGAAAGAATTAGAAAATGAAAAGAGTAATTCAAAGATTTACATTCATGTATAGCGGAGGAGTCTAAAGTAAAAGATGTGGTTGGGATAGAAGGTAGGCAGATGGTAGGACAGTTCGATTATGGTCTTGGAAAACTCTCTACTAGATAGTTTTTTTTTAAATCAAATAAGGTCCGTCTGGTAAATAAAATTCATGGGTTTCACAATCTCTTCAAATCAGAAAGCTATATCAAGTTTGAAAAGATATTAAAAGATATGAATGAAAGTAAACCGATAACAGGGAAAATTATATCAAAAGGCATTGAAATTTAAGAGAGTCAGGTCTTGGTTTTCGACTACCAGGAAAACCTTCCATCTCCCTGGCTTCAATCAACATCAGGGAAACAATGCTCATTTCACTCATTGATAAACATCATCAGTAAGACACCTGTAATCTTTGGTTCCACTAATCAACAGATAGACACCTCCTATCTCGTTGGTTCCACTCAACACCAGAGAGACACCCTCCCACCTCAATGGTTCCACATATTTCCATAATGACGCCTCGCACCTTCCTGGTTCCACTCAAAACCGGAGAGACACCCTCCCATCTCAGTGGTTCCACGCATTACCATAATGACACCTCGCAACTTCCTGGTTCCACTCAAAACCAGAGAGACACCTCCCATCTATAAACTGGTTCCTCTTAGCACAAGGAAAAAATCCCCTCTCATCTAACAAGTTCAACACATCACTAGGGAGACCCTCCCATCTCATTGGTACAGCGCATTACCAGGAAGACACCGTCCATCTCCCTGGTTCCACACATCACTAAGGAGACCTTCCCTCTCATTGGTTCCACGAATTAACATGGAGACGTTCTCAACTCCTTCATTTCACCCATCTCACGTAAGACACATTTATTATCCATGTTCCACCCCTTAAAAAGCCATTAAGTAATGATGCATGACACCAACCTTCGTTGATAAGTGAAATACACAGGGGATGAGTTCAGAGCAGAAATTCCTCAAGGAAATCCAAACGGGTTATCTGTCATTGAGAGCAACTAATTTCCCATCACCATAAGTAATAATTCCTCATTCGTCATCAAAAAAAAAAAAAAAAAAAAAAAAAAAAAAAAAAAAAAAAAGACAAAAAAAAGATTTCTTCAATCTTCTCACTGATTTCTTCTTAAGGATTTCAACAGACGATCCAATGAAGCACTTAGTTCCACAAATTAAGATTCCAACCCATGAATAATTGCTACTAATATAGCATGATTAGGCCAGTAAATGACTTTCTCACGCGGTCCTGTAACACGCCCACTTTTGCACACTTTGTAGGTGTAATCATCGTTAAGATTACTTCGATTGTTCTGTGCCTAATAACACACTGGCTGGTTTTTCCTATCCCTCCCTCTGACATTTCGCTTAACAATTATGTTGAATTATGACGGCAATTTAGAAAAAGGAAAAAAAAGTAGTGATAAACAATGAGAAATGGCATAGCGAAAAAGTGCTTGGAGACCGGGTGCAAAATAGTTGGAGTAAAACACGAGAGTGATGAAACGAGTAACTACTTATTGCTTCTAGAGAACTGCAACATGAGATGTTAAGATTCCTGGAAATTGACAAATCATGATGTACACTTTTCCATTGAACATCGTCTCTCAAACCAGGCAAACATCACAATGACCTCTTGTGATCTACAGTGCAGAGACACATTTTAAATTCAATGCACTTATGCTGTAATGTCGGGAAAGTGTTTGCGACTGTATTGCACTCCTTTTCCCAAGCGCTATTCATAATTATAGATTATATAATGTTCTCGCACCCTCCCTGCGCATATCCTTTCCAGTGAGAAATCTACAGCCGACTATTGCTCCCTTGGCCTCAAAGACACTTTGTCAGAAGCACTACGATGTTTTGAAATCGTCATTGCGAGTGATCATTGATACTTTAAACCCCTTTCATGAACCTTAAGTGCGCATATATTTATGAGCACCGAAAGGTGGACCTGTGCGCTCTACAAGTAGCGACTATTAAATGGAACTGCATCAAATGAAGCACGTTGTCTTAATGCTGCTATATAACAGGCTTAATTTCGTCAAATTTTTGCTTCATGAACAGTATACTGCGGACTCCGTATCACCCTACCCCGTTTGGTCCATTGACCAAGGGAGGTGGAAGAGAGACTTTTCCATCTCTCTGATTGACCTATGATCAGAGGTTATTTATTCTTGCACGACGTGAAGTTTGTAAAAAAGTGTTTGTAAAAAATCAATTCAGTTCAGCTAAATCGAATCATGCGTCTATTATGCAAGTTTGCGGCAGTTTATGGATACGATTTCTACAGCTTAACGCGCTTTATTTTAGTGCGAATATCAGGAGCATGGGTTTGTGAAAGGGTATGAAGACAAAGTGGCCTTCAGAATAGTCATATCACATGCTGGAGTTACGACTAAAGGCAATAACCCTTGGCAAACCCAAACACGTCGACGTCATCCCAGGGGAAGCGAAGCGTCTTCCAAAGTGGGGGTAGGGGGGGGGGCACTAGCAAAAGGACACTTTTTCGGGGGGGGGGGGAAGGGTAGCTATACAAGGGTTAACATTTTTGTGACATTGGTATTACCATACAGTCTAATTAATACACTATCAAGCATCATTTTCTTCATTGATTTTTTTTCTGTGTTTCTGGACACTGCTTCAACTTCCCCAATCAAATTTGTGTGTAATGTTAAATGATTCATGTGCATGCGAGCGGAGCAAAATTTTTCAGACTTTTTTCTAATGCTAAAGTCCTTTGGTTGTGCATAATTTACAGCGATAAAATGAAAATGTCAACAGCAAATTAATGTTGGGGGAATGTCGAATGATAGTTTAATTCGTACATTAACCCTGTCGTTTTTCTTTATAATTACATCAATATCAACATACTTTTTGCGATCTGCTTGATTTCATTATTCTCCATTAGAGCGAGTTTGGGGAAAATTTTCAGAAAATATTGCCCTTACTTGGTGTAAATTATTGGCACATTCGAGCAAGCGCAATAAGAAATCGTTTGCTTTGAGGGGGGTGGGCATTGTGCCCCTCAGTCATACCCCCATCTTCGCTGCCTTACATTGTAGTTGTAGTAATATGGGTACCTGTTACTACATAAAGCCGCACCGTTTTTTGGGTTTTTTTTTTTTAAAGCTAGATATGGCTCTCTTTTTTTAAAAGAAACAGTGGAAAATATAGGTAAAAGGGGACACTTATCGGAAGAGGAAAGGGCGCTTATGAGCGGTGGAAAGGGGCAATTATAAAATGTGATAAAGAGCACTAAGAGAAGAAGAAGATGACACATAATTATTAGATAGGAAAGTGGGCACCTATCAGAAGTAAAAATGCACTTATCAAACAAGAAACGGGCACGTATTATTGGGGGCACTTATCAGAAGAGAAAAGGGGCACTTATTGGAAAAAAGAAGGGGCACCTATCCGAAGTAAAACATTGTACTTATCAGAAGGAGAAAAGGGCACTTATTAGAGAGATAAGGAGGCAACTGTCACATTTGAAAAGGGGCACTTATCAGTTATCAGAAAAAAAATGGTACTCATCAGAAGGGGAAAGGACATTGTTAGAACGGAAAAGGGTGAGAAGAGAGAAAGTGGGCATTTTTCAGAAATAAAAAGGGCACTTTGGGGTACTTGAAAAGTACCCCCCCCCCTACATTCCCGCCCCGGGCGCCGCTTCTGCGTCATCCTGTCCTAGTTACCCTTGAGGGGCTAAAAACCTGAAAAAAAATTACCACATGCAAACTCTCTTGGAGTTTATCAGATGAACTACCGTTTTATTCAATGATGGCTTCGCAAACTTTATCTTTATCAGATTTCATCCAAAAACACATTAGGCAAAGTTTGTTTTTATCATGTATCAACATCAGTAAAGATTCTGATACCTCAATACAATGATATAATTAATGGTTTGTTTTCGTAGAGGATGATGTTATTTCAAACACAAAATGATTGTAGGAAATATTAGTTTTAGAAAGTAAAGGAATCTAAATCTTGTTTTCTCGCCGTCGAATCATTGGTTCAATGTATCTCAAATTAAAACAAATAATACATTTCAGAAAGGGGAAGTTTGAAGGCAGCTATATTTTATTGACTTTATCCTAGAAAAGTGACCATTTTTTGTTTACGAGTTTCGTCCTGTTACTGATCATTCTTCACCTCTAAATCATAAAATTTCCTACATTTGCTTGTCTTCAAGCTGTACTGTATACTGAAAGTGCAGTAATATGGGAGGTGGCAGACAGGACGGTGGGGGTTAATACATACGATGTAATGATAACCACGCCACATTCAATCAACATAGATGGCTGATTATAAGACGTCTGCGAATATTTTTCATAAGAAGGCTGTAAGTACCACTAATAAAGACATTATTCTTTCTTAGGCCAATACCTTACTTAATGAGATTTTTTCTCTGGCATAACGCCATAGGCACATCCCATCTATAATTTATAAATGAATAGTTAATGAATAGTTAATAGTCAATGTTCCAAATCTGTCCATATGAATGAAGTTTAGAGTCTTCCTGATTTTATTAGGGGGTTAATGAAAAGTGTCTTTATGAAAATGGAGAAGGTACATCGTGAAAAAAACAAAAACAAAACAAAACAAACAAAAAACAAAAAAACATAGGCAGGTAATCATATAAAGCATACCTACTTTAGTATAGCTTCAATTGGGTAGATTCGGCCCACTGATTTATTAAGCACCAAATGTCAATCCCCCTTTTAAAGAAAATGCCATGAAGAAAGAAAAAAATTATAAACAAAATCATATCAAGGTGATATTAAGTTCTCATTTTTATTTCATGAACTGATTAATTTTTGTTCTATTCATTTTGTAGCAGAATCACAAAAATTGTATCACAAATAAATAGTTTAACACATGGCGCTCCATAAATCTCTGGTCCAATTTGAACCTGGTTTAACTTGGATAGTCTACCTATAGTCTACGATGGAAACTTTGAAAAATCATGTAGTTCTAACATAAAAAAGTATAGCAGTGTCTTTATACATCTGTAGATGCACGTGCTCTATATAAGAACGTTGGTAAAAGACCAGCTTTATGTGTACGTAGAGTACATGTAGACATAAAACGTACAAGAAACACGATAAAAACTATTTTCGAAAAATCAACTCAAGGCAATTTCAATAGCCTTGTCTGTCACCTTTAGAAATGTACGAACATTACAATGGTGTATTAGGTAATCCGGACCTGATTTCTATGGGCAGTACAATAGGCCTTTGAAATTGCCCTTGAGTGTATTTTTCGAAAGTAGTTTTTATCATGTTAAGAGTAGTTTAGCTTGCATGTTTCGAATACTATTATCAATGTAGAAATAGTCATGTTCACTTTTTTTCTGGTGTTAATAACGATAAATTATAGACAACAGAGTTCTTGATAAGTTAGTGTAATGAATCATGATTGTTGGAACATCGTGACCCCGGCTGATGTTAACAACACATAAAAAGTGTAGATTTAGAGGTTATTTTATAGAAAATAGTATTTTGAGCCAATTGCCGTAACTGTAGGATGCACACCTTAGCCCCCGTCTTATAAAAAAAGTTGCGACTGATCTGCATTAATCGCAAGTCCTCCAATCAATCGCAAATTTGCAGACCCCAATCTACAATGTACATAACTACGATCGATATCAATAGCAATTAGTAGCCATTCTTTATAAAACGGGGACCTGAAATCATTTTTTTTTTTTGCACACATAGGCTTTACCAAATTGCATTAAACCTCTTTTCATGAAGATATATAGAGTTGGTTCCATTGCTCAGAATGGTCAACAACATCGAGCGAAGACAGTAAACCTAGATTTGACTTAAGATCTACAGTAGATTTTGTCTACATGATTGCAAATACTTTAAAATGAGAAAAAGAGAAAAAGTGTCACGAATAATGAGACCGCATAGAGAATATCAGAGTTGTCATGTGTTGGTAGAGTAAGTGAGAAATACTCTGTTAACCCTTTCGAGACAATTATTGACCACATTTTGTGTTTTGGCTCAATAACTTTTGATTCAGAGGTCTAAAATACACCAGATGCATGAGTAGAAAGGGCAAAAATTTATGCACAATTTGTCCATTTTTTTGTTCCATGACCATATTGCATTTGATGCCAGGGAGTTTAAAACGAGAATAAGCTTTAAAATCCTTAAATTGGCAACACACTGAGAGTTTCAAAATCATTGTTGTTTTTTAAAATCAAAATTGGCATTTTACCCCCAACTTTTCGACAACATTTCTAACAATGTATATTGTTTTATATTACACTCTATTACACTCTATCAGAAACATGTAGAACTCAAAGAAAAATATTATTGTTGCCAATTTGAAGAATAAAAATTTGGCCCTGAAATAATTCCTGCTCTGAAAGGATTAACACTCTTTTCGCACAGTGGGTGAATTCAAGTTCGGGGTTGAAAGCTGGTGTTGTTGCTGGGGCAAAACTAGCACCAGCCACAACACCGAACCTGAAATGAAGCTGGTGCTGGGATTGACTTCACTAGGTGTTGAGCTATCAATAATGTGTTTGGTATTATTTTTATAAACCCGAATTCGGTGTTGGGGCTAGAATCAGTAGCCCAATTCACGCTCTCAACACCAACACCAACACCAACTTGAAATCACCCAGTGATCACATGCAGTGTTACACTTCAGCCACAGAGGGAGAGCAGGAACGTACCTATAGAATGTGAGCACATTTCGGATTACCTCTTGTCGCACCCCAGTCATACAGATGAGACTGTCACACTAGGCCGGACAATAACTTACATTAACCCTAATGAAAAACCAACTGATCGGTTTGGATTCGATACGGTGGTGTGACTGAGTTATAAACAAGATAAACACACTGTGTGCTCACCTTTCCCCCTTTCTTCTGCAGGTTGTATGACGAAGGGTAAAATGTAGCATCTCATTTTGCATCAGATTAACTGGTTTCTGTATGATCATGGTCATTTTGAAAAGAAGAAAAGAATGGCTAAATGATTACTATACCCCCCCCCCCCCCAAATGTTGTGGTTTTTTGTTGGGTTTTTTGTCTTTTGTTTTTCGTTTTTGTTTATTGTGCAAATAAGCATAATCAAAGACGGCAGTGGTGGAGAGACTCAATCAAGATCCCCCCATCAGTAGACCGATAATCAGACACCAGGGGAGCGTTTCATCAAGCCTTTTGTCAGTGATTTTTACCGACAAGTGTTATAAGCTACTGACATCCTTGCATCTGATTAGCTGAGAGCACATTTGTCAGTAAAAATCACTGACAAAACGCTTGATGAAACGCTCCCCAGAGTTGCCTAGGCCTCATCATGATCTGGCCGAGAAGACTGCGCAACATAACGCGCCGGTCTGGCAAGAAGGTATTTGTGGCCTATTGACCGGATCAGTGGATCAAAGATCATACTCCTTCTTATTACCAATAAATAAATAAATAAATAAATAGACCATACGAGTAATTAAGAGGGTAAAAAACAAACAACTGATGTACATAATTTATAAAGAGCATATAAACCACAGATGCACTAAATTGATAATAATAATATAATATTCTTATCATATAAATAAACGCCGACAACATTAAACAGCACCAACAACATCCCCCCCCCCCCCCATCCCCTCCCCCAGTACAAAGTATAGCAAAAACTTAGATCGCGAATTGTAAGGTTTATACAGGCTGGGATTTAAACCTGGTCAGAAGTCAGTTCTTCCCAGTTATTTCTCAAATTAACACAGCATCTAACAAATGATAAGTGTACAATTACAATTGTTTTGAAACTTTCTACTCATTTGAATATAAATGGAAATGAATGAAAAAAAAAGTTTTTAAGCATTAATTGCATGTTATAGTTGACGTTAAATTTGGAAAGTGAGAAACAGACAACCTAAATCAAATTTCTATGCTTATACAATTTACATGAAATGTTAGAGACAATCCGTTTATTTTCTTATCGTCGAATGGTTGACATCATTTTGGGGGAAATGAGTGATATTTTCCAGGTCAAACAAAGAACAGAAGAATAGCAAGTATTAGTTTAATGATGTGCTGAAAGACTTAACAAAGGCACAACCATTCTGTTATTTGATCTGAAATCCCACTTAAATTTAGAACAAATAGCAAAAAGGATAAAAATCGCATTTTTGTTTAAAGACTAAAACGAGTTTAGGAAATGTGCATAATCTGAAAGAATCTGAAATAGCACAAAATAATTTCTTTGAAACAAGCTCCCACTTCACATCCGTACCGTACCTGCCCTCAATGATTTTAAAGCTGCTCTCAAAACTCACCCTTTTATTATATAAAACATTGCCCTTGAATAATGATAATGTAATTTACACATCTATGTAACATTCACTTATTATGTTGTTCTTGTACTTTAGCTTAATATATTAATTCCTTACTTTGTGTTTGTAAATTGTTTATTTTCATATGTACGATGTATCCCTGTCCTTTTCTGTAGTGTAATATAATTTGTTTGTTGAGCGCCATGAGCGTCACACTTGACGGATACTGGCGCTATTTGAATATCCATATTATTTTTTATTAAATCTAAGTAGAATTACGTCATTGGCAATAACAAATGGTCGAGTGAAAAGGGCAAAAATAAAAGAATAAAGAAATAAAGAAATAACACAGAGAAAAGGGGAAGAAAGAAAGAAAGAAAAGAACAACAGTAAACACTGACCTAAAGAATCCAGTTATAAAAGGTATCAAAAGTTAAATTATTGTCTTTTGGGTGAGTCAAAACATATTCAAGTTAACGCTGTAGACAATGAAAATGGTTTCTTTTTAACGACATAAAAACATCAAATATTTACAATTATTTGCGTAACGGACTGGATGCATGAAGTTTGGCAGAACAAAGTGCAGAAATAAACTTTTAAGAAAAGTTTGTATCAAGGAATGAACAATACATGTAAAATAATTCTATAAAGATTTACCTGATGTTAGTGGATGCTCCTAGGGCGTAGAAGGGGTTTAATAGCAGGAGGAGCGACGGGTGAAAAATAAAATAAAATAAGCCCCGGTGGACTGCGCGGATGAGTGAGAACAAATTCTTGGTGTATTTCGTGTCTTTCTCCCAGTGCAAGGTAAGCGTGTTCGGACCGTACTGCGATAGAAATGGTCGAGTGGCGCGAAGCTTGGTGCTTTTTATATCAAATATTGTATCGTCTATAGTGCGAAAGTGCGTTGAATTTTATAGCGCATGCGCAGAATTTGTCCACAGTTAGTAGGTTACTTTCGATGATTTCTGAAATAAATGTTGTGTAGTTGCGATCAGTTGCGATTGATTACAAATGTGTACAAAAATTCCTGTTTGAATTCTTCCCAATTTATAGAAGAAAGTGTTCCTTGTTAAATGGTATTTCATGAAATTTTGTCTCATGAAATTCAAGCAAACCTTGGTTTAAAAAAAAGAAAGAAAATAAGAAAAAAAAACGATCACTAAAGTTGATATGCGAGATTCTTAGCGATGTCGGCCAAAATCGTGATTAGAAAAGGAATCGCCACGGAATAAAGAGGAGTATGACTATGCCCCAAAATATCATACAATCCCCGATAATCTTATTTTCGCTCACTGTCTTGTTATATCATTTCATAAAGAGAACAAATAAATGTACCAAATTCCAATTTCTTAAAAAAAAGAAAGAGGAAAAAAAAGGTCTATTAGGAAGAGTATTCTATAATCTGACTCCCTATCACGTTCATTATTAAAACCTGGAGTAAACGTGAAAGACAAAATAGTCTAATGGCCCCCTTTATGTTGTCAGAGCTGATGATGATTTTTTTTTTTTTTTTTACTAAAGATTAATGCCGAATTACTCGATTTGATTTCATTTATTTCTCATTGATTGGTTTTTCTCCTATGCTTCTACAAAATTTCTGACATACATATTATTACATTTTGGTATTTAAGATTACAGGCGATTATGACGGTTTACAAAAATGGTGTTCTTTTCGTTCTATGAAATGGGGAAAATAGACTTGATTTTGGAAATAACAGGCAATCTGACTCGCGCCTCTAAAGACATAAATCAGATCCATCTTTCTCTTTATTTTGTCAGTAGGCATGATAAACAAATTATTTTGTGTAATTTGATTGTAAGATTTAGGTATTTAGATATCGATAAGCTATTATTCAGGCACTCCAGCTTCTGAAATAAAGCTATAAATGCAGTTCCCATTCAACAAAAACTTAATTAAGAACTGATTTATTACTTTCCACGGGATTAATCATCCAAATCCAAAGCTATTTCGTAAACATGGTAAAAATTAATAGGGGGACTGTCCCTTACGATTGTGAGAATTCGTTGCTTTAGTAATGGATATATTCATGGAATGGGTTTCGAGAAAAATAATTATACTAACACGCGCTAGTCTCTTGATCCTTTTCGCCGAAGGGTTATGATTCTAAGGTTTCCTTAATCTGAAGGTTCCTCAATGCGGAAGTTTCGTTTCTCCCAAGGTTCTCACTTCCCAAGGTTTTTAATTCCGAAAATGAAATAGGGTTCATATTTTCAGAATTTTCAGAATTTTTCAAAAATCACGAACATTCGAAAAACGTAGTTTCCAAAAAAGAGCGCCCCTCCCCTAACTTGTCACTTTGTATAGGGTAGACTTAGCAAATGTGTCGACAAGAGAACGAAGTAATTGACTCACATTCGCCTCCAACAGAATTTATTTGCCGACAACTAAATTTTAAGATATCAAAACATCAATAATTGGAGAAGCAACGCCGCCTTCCCTTCCCCAGGTAAATATTTACCATAGAACGGTTTCAAATAAATGGAAAGTATTTTTTTTTATTACGTATAAATCTTACCTATAATGCTCATAAAGATAAATTGAGCTGTTTAAAAAGTTATCCTTATCGATTAGCGGTATAAATGAAATTTCCTGTGTTTTATTTTTGACCGTTAAATTTCTTTCACTGCATTTAGGTAACATGACTGTAATAATCTAAAGCTTTCATTTCAGGGAATTCATTTCATTTTTATTTTTTATTAATATAGTGCCATAATAATTCCAACTATATTTGGTTATAGCTCAAAATAGGTTAACAGAATAGTTAACCTATTTTGTGTTTCTTTCGTTTTGGTTTTAATTTCGGTCTGTTCAGAAGAAATTATGTTACTTAAACATGGTAGATGAAATGGAAAACTAGAAAAGAAAAAAAAATGAATGAATTTTAAAACATAACAAATATAATTTTTCTGTTTTGTTTAAATTCCTGTTGAAATATTTATCACAATACACATGCACACAATCATACTACTGTGTGTAACTTTAAGCATCACTCATATAAAACCACTTTATCATTTAACAAAAAAAAAAAAAAATGAATACAGCGTGTCGAACAATCGTAATTCAATCCCGCATTTACAGCCCTTGGACAGGGAAACGTCATTATTTTCTTTTTACTTCACCGGCACTTTTACTTGCCTGTAGTCCAGTAATCATCCAGAGTCAGTAACAATACGTCAGCCTGATTACTGAAAATGTTCTTGCATGTGCTAATATAGCTCCTCCGCTTGCGCACCATTCCCCTTACCGGAAAAAATGTAAGTGAAACAGTATATGCACATTAGACGTATTAATAATCTTATCGTCATGTCAATAGTATGGCTATTGCTCTTCAATTTCCGGGAAATAGTAGATAAACATAGTAAATCATCCCATTTAAATTTTCGGCCGACTATCCGCATTCTTTCTGGGAGGAAATGTCGAAAGAGCAGCACACAAAGTAGTCTTCAACAAAGCCCCCCGTTATTCATTTGTGGACATCACCGGAAACCACGCAATGTTCAACGATACGTTTTCTTTTTTCCCTCCCCCCCTTTTTTTTTTCTTAACCACTCACACACGTATTAATATGCCCAACACCATTTACTTAATGTACGATAAAAGAGCAACGTAGATAAAAAAAATTCCTCAAGGGCATAAATGCCGTACCGGGAATCAAACCCACGATCCTTGCATTCCCAGCCGAGTGTTTTTAACCACTCGGCTATACGACACTTATACTTACATCTTTTTACCGATAACAATAACATAGTTTGTCTATTATACAAAAGTGTAATTTTATAACCAGCGGTCAAAATGCAAGACATTCAATATGTCAATATTAGCTCTTTCATTAGAAGTTTTACAATAATGCATCTACAGGGTAACGTTATTACGTAATACTTGCAGTATTTCTTATATGGTATAGGTAAATGTGTAGGTATTTCATGATGTAGAAAGTATTTGATCTTTAAAACAGTTTCTTTTAGGAATGAAGAGAATCAAGTCTAACTCATATGCAAAATTTAAAGTTCCCAGCAATTTCGTCAGAAGTGCAGTATGAATCGGTTATTTAAAGAAAGCAGACACATAGGCTCTTAATATTCCGGGATAATGGAATGAATTAGTTTTACTTTTGAACTATACTATTTTGGAGTACACCAGAGTCTGTTGTTTTCATCTTTTACGTTATATTGATTCATGACTGCCTCGACATTCTGATTAAGTAGACGAAAGTTAATATTAGTATTCTTGTATTGGGATATGCTTCTTTTTTTTTTCTCGTACATAAATAAAAAAAGAAAATAGGAATTTTTTTTCGATCTCTCCTGTGATTTAAAATAAATTGCTTCTAAGTGTTTTCATACGGATGTAATTAGAAAACATACGAAAGTTTTTCTCGTTAACATACCTTTCAAACGATTAAGAGAGATGATCAAACAAACTGAGGATCGTACAAACAATATCCATGATAATAACAACACGAAAGAAAGAGACATTTGCAACTAATGTTCCTGGTAATGATTTGAAGTAGTCTACATTCAGCCTTTAATTACAGTAATAACACAATTTATAACGTTCGTAAATTGCATTTATCAATCTTCTGCACTACATTTTGCAAATAAGTAACCTCTGCAACGTCAGGTCAGGGAGTTGATTAATGTTTTCGGTCTTGAATTTTAGACTAGACACGAACGTCATGTGAGTGACTAAGAATATAGACATCATTAGAGCGTAGCAACGGTACTTGAATTAAGTGATAGTCACAATGTTGGTTCACGCCAATTCTTTCGGAAGTCCTCCAAATAAATTCTCCATGCTAATGGTTGTAATTTATTAGTGAATGGCACGAATTGATTGCACGGATGGCCAAAGTTCGATGAAGGCACACTACTTATTGATGGAGGATGAATTTGAGTGATACGGCCATTAATTAATAAACAATTTTTATTTCATCTCAACGTATGATATAAATTGACTTTTTAATACCCTTACCAAATATATGGCCATATAATAATAGTCACTGGTAGCTAATATCAAACAACATATCGACAAAGTAACGAACACCCTTTTTAAAAGCTTGGATATGTTAATACAAAATAATAAGATACCTCCATAGAGTTTACATGGTTTAAGGGAATTACCACAAAAAAGTGATGGAAATTTAAATATGCATTCAATAATACATTTTATCTTTAGATTCGACCATCAATTCTCTCCTGTTTTGAGAAATGCAACTCTGTTTTTTTTTTTTTTTTAATGATCTTTTCATAATAAGAATGTATTATAAACCTATAATATACATGTATATACTTTTTAACATTTTAGTGCTTTTCCTCAAAGGTTTCAAAAAACTTTTAAAAATTACATACATTATAGAGGGAAAGTCCTAATATAGTGGGGGTGGGGGGGGGGGGGTCGGCACGTAATAGAAACAAAAATTATATGAAATCAACTCATAATCAATGTAGACACGCTTAACACATTTTAAGTATAATACAAAATTGAATATCTAATGATTTTGATACAGAATCAACAATCTGCGAGAGTTTCTTTTATTTTCTTAATTTTTTTAGAGGACCTAATAGATAGGGTCTTTATACGACTTTTAAAGTTTTCACTCTTTGCTTTTTTTCTCTTTTATTATCTTGATATAGATGCAGTGTCTCATAATTATACGTAATAAAAACAACTATTAGAAAAACTCAACTAATAACTGACATAGACATACCTAACACAGTGTAAGTTTAAGGCATAATTGAATGTCTAATGAGTTTGATACAACATTTTCAAACTACGAGAGTTTCTTTTATTTCTTCTTTTTAGAGCACCTAGTAATCAGGGTCTTGATATGGCTTTTTAATATTTTCACTCTTTCCTTTTCTCTTTCATTATCTTGGCATAGATGCAGTGCGTCATAATTATTTACTCATAGTAAATAATAAAATTTTGGTGTGAGAGCATGATTACTGTGTTTTTTTGTGTGTTTTTTGTGTTTTTTTGTATTATGCACTGTGTTTTATTTTCATGGAAACTGCAAAAAAAAAAAAAAAGAAAAAAAAGATAATTGAAATGTGTCGGAGACTATTTGAAAAGGAGTAAAGCAGACACAAGTGGACATGGCTTGTGGCCGCTAATGGTCAGACTTCATTTGTAAATGTCACCAATTAATCGTGTCGATTGTCAAAGTTTGATAAATGCATTTGAATAGAATTCAAAGATGAATTTTCATATAGTTATTGGTTAGTGAATGGATCCCTTTTTGTCTGAGCACACTCTTTGCATGTAAATACAATCATTAATAGAGTCAACTAACTATCAAACTATCTTTAAAATCTAAAATAATATCCGAATATGCCTCTATGTCATTTATATTTTACTTTTCTTATATCTTGGCATTTCTTTGCGCACTTGTTATTAGCCTTTTGACGTTTCTTTTTACCACGTTCAGCGTAATGCCCGTTTTGATATTATGATATTGACAACGAATATTATGCTCTCTCAAGAAAAACATGACCAAATATCATTTTACACAGACTACTTCAAAAAATAAAATAAAATATCAACAATGAAATTAAAGACAAATTTCTAGTATGTCGTATTACAGGTAATGAATTCGCGGAAAAAAAACTTTCTACACATTTATCAATACCTAATACTGTGTACTTTGCTATTTGATAAACGATAAAATCATAATGGCCCGTATTCTCGAAAGTGGCCTAAGTTAATCTTGGCTTAACTTAGGCCACTGATTTAGGGAAGGCCATTCGTCAACCCCAAAGTCCCGTATAAATTACGGCAAAGTAAAGAAACTAAATTATTTTCTGGCATGAAATGGGCATTAGAAATCAATTCCATCGTGTCGGTTTTTGTATTTGCATTTAGTCCCAGAACTATTGTGACTTTGTAAGATTAAAAGAGGGTGACATTTGGCTCTAAATAATTCGATGGTCTAAATCTACACACGTAGGCGGGGGATTAAGTTATGCGCCTTTCGAGAATTATTTTTTTTAAAAACCTGTTTCTTTGTAAACAAAATAACTGGAATCCTAAGATAAATTCGCTAACGGTTATGATTAAATTCATAAAATCCATTGCAAGTATTCTGCAGAGGATGGCATTGAAAAATCGGTTTAACCCACAATATATGATTCTAAGACAGGACATTTCTCCTTTTTCGAAACTTAAGACAGTGTTATGTCCGAAACCAATGGCAAGAAGAAAGGAAATATATCATGGAATGCAATGGACGTCTTTTATCCATTTGATTTTTTTTTAAATAGAAAAATCACTTAAAATGACCAATGACTAATGATCGTGATACCTGAAAGAACTGTTAATCAAAATTTACAGAAAGATGTCTTCATGTTTGGATTTTGGAAATTTATACAAGGACGAATTTCACGAAATCGCCCTTTTGCATGATGAGAATGAGAATAATGGGGGTAACTGCATGACGACAAGGTATATGGACATAAAAGGGTTACCCCCTTACTGGTCAAACCAGGCATGCGCAATCACCCCCAATTCGATTCAGGTTCAGCACGACTATCTAAACTTCTTCGACAAATTCGTGTCTGAGCGTTGATAATCCGTACTGTGATTTGGGGTGTCAGGAGTGGGATTGTGAAGCAGCGTAATCGGACCCGACTCACCTCACGGGAGGCTTCTCTTATTCTCTTGTTGTAGGAGATTATACCAACGCATTTATCCTAAGTTCTGGCTTCGAAAGCATGTGTTTGCATTATTCATCTTAATTGGAATTCGAGTGAAATAATTACACACTGTCCCTCACTGTGCATTATTTCGGATTTAATGTAGAGCTGAGCGGTTTTAGGCTTAATTGGATTTTAGCGATGTATATCTGCTATTTCCTTACAGTTCGTTTAATGAAGGATTTTATACCTTGTCTCATTTTGTTGTGGATGCAAGATCCATTTATTTTCAGAAGAAATGAGGCCGCATAAATGTGCGAATAAAGATTGTTAATTGTTAAAGATGACAGGGATATTGAAATTGAAAATGCGTATCAACCATGTTGGTCGCGGTTCAAACAAAATCAGATTTAATTAACTCCAGCTTAACCATATTACTTGTTCATACAAATTCAGTGTATCTGATACTGTCCATCAATAATTCAGCTTTAAAATCTGCCATTGGCTCGTAATTCATCCAGGCCATTATTGACTTCTATTTACCGAACATTCCGTCTGTTAGAAATGTTAGAACCGTGTGTCGTTTTCATACTTTTGTTTTCCTCCCTCTGCTCTCTCTCTCTCTCTCTCTCACACACACACACACACATACACACACACACGCATATGTATGACCCCCCCCCCCCCCCATCCACCTCTCTCTCTCTCTTTTCATCAATCTCTTTCGATTTTGTACTTTGCATCCTTTAGATTTTTCAAGCTCTACGTGTACAGAGAAGAGATTCCTTAAAAGTTTCACGACCACTAATGTCACACTCACACCTTTTGACGTCACGAAACCTCATGCCTGGTTAATGACTATAATATACTCGCAGGCGTTGTGGAACGACATACACATATTGAGAGAGATAGTTGTGATACGCGTACGTCCTAGTTCGAGTCACTGAGGTCTGAATGGTTCCCCTCCTATATACAATATCTCTGGGACGGAATTACTTGGAGCTCCATGCCAGGGGAGTATGTCTTATTGAGGCCTGTACGGCATCCGCGTCCATGAAAACGAGTAAAAAGGGTTGGTTTTTTCATGACCAGACGGGTAACCCGATGATCTCGTTTAGGGTATCAAAAAAAGGAAAATTCTGAAAAAGGGGTATCAAATTAACTAGTATTGATGAGATAAGATCCTCGTAAAGGGCAGGAAATTGGACAGTAGCATTCGGGAGCCGGTCAGGAGCAGCGCATCTGAAAATCTTCCCGTGGACATTTTTTTTTCATTATCCAAAGAAGTTATTTCCGATTCTTTCCTTGAAAACAGCATTCTGAAATGTGTTCCAAAATAAATATTTGTCTTTAACTCTTCGTTTTTGGCCAAAAAAGGGCCAAAAAGAACCAATCCTCTAATCGGGTATGCAATTCTATGTAAAATCTTTTTAAAAAATCTCTGTTAAGGATCTAAAATTCTGAAATTTTTGGCGGACTATCTTGAATAGGGTTAAAAGACCTCTCGACTCCAATCCTCATTTAGGATGCTTTTCAGAAAGTCATGGACGCGGATACCGTACCGGCCTCAATGAGACATAATTACTTGGATGTCCATGAAATCACCGACCAATCATCGGTGGTATTCTGAACACGATGTTATCTTTTATGTTAGCAAAACAATGGTAACTGTCATTGAAAGAAATCAAAATTCGGAGAGGTCCTTGGTTATCTGCTCAAACCTGGCTGTGTTCGCGTAAAGCTTAAAGAAACATTTGCGCAAGTACAACTGATAAGTGTTCATTTGAGTTTGTTTTGGCAATTAACATTGTTTTCATTAACATTAAAAAAAAATGAACATAGTTTTTAGAATACGGCCACAGGAGCAACTTCTGGTGACGTAACAATCTCTCTCACCTAGCTCTGGTTTTGACAAGAATTCAAGGGGTGCTCTTGCTCTCCAAGTCCTCTTCGTTACGGCCCTGATTTATATACAATGGTAGCCCACTTCTTCCAGGCGGCCTATTAGGTACTATGAGGTGCCAAAACAATCAATAATGTATCGAAGTCATGCAAACGCGATTTCCTTGAAATTCAACTCTCCGTATAAGTTTCAATGCTCCCGATATTCATACTTTTGAATATTACATAAACTAAAGTAGGCTATGATGCTTCCTGTTTGTTGCAAAACGTTTTCTGAAGTGCATTTATAGTAACGGGAATTAGAAGTCCATCATATTGGTCTAACTAATTCAGTGATGAATTAAACGACATTAAGTGGGGGGGGGGGGGGGGGGTATTCGTGTGCGTTTGCGCGGAAGGGGTGTGGGTGTACGGGCAAATGTTTGCTTAAGCCTATAAATAATGGGGGCATCATGCACTCCCATTCGGAATATTCGTGAGAAGAAAAAAAAATCACCTAACGGTTTTATCACTTTATTCCTTGAAGTCATGTTTTTTTTGGATTACAAAAGACAAAAGAAACAGAAAAATGGAGCTTTAATTCAATTCCTTGGGAGGTACATAGTTTACATTAATATCTGAAAAATTGAAACAAACTCTTTGGCAATCACAGCCATTTATCAAGCGGGCAAAGAAAAATGCAAGGAACAAGAGGTAAATTCATCTTGCAGTGTAGTTTGGGACAGCCACTTTGCTTGAAAACTTTGTATTTTTTCTTTCCAAGTTTGTCATGATTTAGGCCTATATATCTTTATGCAGTTGCCGTTATGAATCAATAAGTTATGCGTTTCAATTACAACGGTCGAAGGCCAGTATCGTGGGGATTATGGGAGAGACTTCGACAGAGAGTGTGTGTTTATGGGGGTGTCTTCATTTTATAAAAGATTTTACATGATGATGTGCTTTGTTTTTTATACACATTCATTGAAACGTTTAGTTGTTTTTCATGTATTATTATCGAGTGACATCAAAATAAAGATCATTGAAAAAGAAAGTGTTGCCCAGATGACATGATAATGTATATTCTTTTCAGGGTGCCATTGCATAAAGACTTACTATTATAGTAACTTTGCCATCAATGGTAACTACCATGGTAACGTTGCTCAAGAGCCAATCAAAATCCAGTATTCCATGAAAAGTTACTATAATAGCAAAGTTACTATAAATAATAGCAAGTTTTATGCAACGGCACCCAGATCTTTTCCATGATCAACAAAGTCTGTGGCGGTAATTCCATAGATGATGTGCATTATTTCACATTTTCGTATAGCTTGTCATTTATCATGTTCAAAGGCCTACAGTTATGTTGTTTAAAGGGGAGGTAGAGTTCTGGGAAGGTGAAAAATAATTAGTGAGCTTTCTCATTCCTGTTATGTCAGTTTGGAAGAACATCATAGTAGAAATGTACTCAGGAAAAGATTTTCAAATGCCCTTATATTAAAAATATAACAAAAACAGCTGAAGTGTTCGGGCCGAACATTGATGCCACATCTGTGTGCAGTCCCGTATGCCCATTTCTGTGTTCTTTAGAGCGAGTTTGGGTTGATTTTTTTTTCTTCAGTTTGATGATTCCAAAACCTCACAGTATACACTAATCTTTATTTAGACATGATCAACCTTTCCCAGTTGCTTTCCAGACAGTTTCTTTCACAACGAATCGCATGACCAGAACACAATTTTACCTTTAAGATAAACAATTTAGATTTCGTAAATGATAGCATTTTTTTCTCAATAGGCGAGATGGAACTGATGAGGCTGCACCCCCCCCCCCCCTTCCAAGAATGATAAAGTTACAAACATTCGGGCAATTTTTATGATGAAATAACATCTTCACTCTATTACAAAATTCAGATTAAGCCAGTGGCTGTACGTAATTAGTATATAGTGCATGGTACCTTACGCGCACTCGCACGTGTTTTTGTAGACGCGCTACTTGTTTAACAGGTCAAATCACAGGGTCAAATCATACTCGTGTGCGCATCGTAGTGCGCACAAAGGAGAGCTTTTAAATTTCAATTGTACTTGGTACAAATGACCTTTAGCTGCACATGCGCAAATTGTTATTATGAGCTGGCTTATTTAGAAGATAGAAGGTTGACATTCACGCCAGGATTCGGGCAAGAGTCGTCTGCCCACCGGCGACATTGTGACTGTGGGCCTGTGCTTCCCTGAATCAAATACAAAATTCATGGTAACAGCATTACAACGTGTAATAAACAGAGTTGGGATGAGATGAGTTGAAAAGCATGAAACTCTGTTAATTCCGTGAAGTGCCGCGGGTATAGAGGTTATCGAATTTGCGTATTTTCCTCCCTCGCCTGGGATAGAATGGGTTTTAGTGTGTAGCGATTTCGGTTGTTGCAAACTGGTAAAATAACTGATCTCCATGCGCTCTTATTGCCCACTTTCTACTCTGATGAATGATATTTGAAAATCACTTGTATATATGTAATCAGTCATTTCGACAATAATGGTTATTCGTGAACGATTATGCTCAGGCCACGATACAGTACACATCGATCACCATTCGAATTTATTTCTCCTTTCATTTTGCCGCCTTTGTAATTTTATGATAGTGGTTTGATTTCTATTTGTTTGTGTGTACGTTTGTGTGTTGGGTGTGTTATGATAATTATATCAAGTAATCGACATAGATCTGTGCCCTAGGTATTACCAGGTTCATCTTTACAGGCCTATGAATGTTTCAAATACTTTAGTAAATTGGCTTTATTAAAACTATAGTTCTAGAGCTCTTTCTTAAGAAATCACTTTTTTTTTGCACCTAAAATATTTTCTCAGGAATTCACTTATATATGACTAATATATATATATATATATATATATATATATATATATATATATATTTCGAGGGGTTTTTTTTGTGACACACAATTATTGTAGTGATATTAAACGTGACTTGGTTATAACTGCATTATGTAAGTGTAGAAGTCTGCATCGTCTTATCCTGCTCAATTAAGCAAACAAGATGATAAAAATGTAGGAGTAATAAAGACTGTGTACACAAAAACGAAAACAAATGGATGGACTGATGTCGTATTAATTATCGAGAATTGTCAACGATGATCCATTAATTTGCTGTGTTTAATAATAGGGAAAAGCAGTTTATAACACTGTAGCACGATACTCAGCCAAAATGATAAATGAAACACGCATTTATATAGAATCTGTCACATTTTCCATTTACGATGATAGATGAAGTAAAATGCATGCCTCGTGTAAGGCATCCCCTAATTCAATGTAATTTGTATATACGTAGAGTGCTATATAGGCCTATAGGATGAGTATCGGACAAAATGGAAACAAAGGCTTTCAGTGGGTGATACATAAACTTTAAGGAAAGCGAGTAACCCTGTATAGAACGGGAGTGCGGATATGAAATAGTGTTCTACTTTATAATTTTAGTAGTGATAACAATTTCTATTTATTGCGAGGATATAATTTGAAAATGAAATTGTGCATGTTATCATTGTTCACACCATTTTCATTTCTTAATTTAATTATCATTAAAAAATTGCCTGTAAAGTTGAGTAACTGATATTCTGTCTTAATTCACACGAGTTATAATTTGAAAAAAAAAAAAAGACCACACCAGTGGCCAAAGTGAACTTTATACATTCAGATGATATTTTACTCCCATAATAAAATGCGTATGATGGTGGGAATATTTTTGGCAACTGCTAATTAGCATTTATTTTTGACTGCTAGTAGCCTTTATAGTGGTACAGTGATGAATTTATAATTCAGAAAACAATATTCAAGAAAAGAAGATCAAACGTGAAATACTCGTTTACCCTATAGAGAAATATAAATCTCTAACTTTTACTAACTTTTTTTCAACATTTAAATATTTCTACGCAATTAAAACATGTTCATTCTCACTTTAAAATTCATATGATACCTAGGAGAATAAACATATGCAGAACATGAGAGGATCTCGGTAATATAAAACAGTAGTATACATTTTCTTCATAGCACTTTATGTTAGCGTTCACAATCGATCTAACTCATAGGATACATGGATTTCACTCACGTCCAAAACCCTTGCCGTACCGCAACCAAATATCGAATTGAAAATATGACCTGCCTGGCGTCCAAAATATTAATCCATCGGAGCAATTGAGGAATATCGCATTCTGTTTTGGTGAGGCATGAAGCATAGTCAAGGGAAGTTTACATTTAAAGACAGCGCAGCACGTTCATGGTTATTCGACCCCCTTATATACTCGTATTCCCACCGATGTCTCTGGTCAGTAAATCTCAGCGGGTATTGACGATATCATTTGGTTCAGATGTCCCCTTTTTTCCTTCATTCTTTTTTTTTTTCAAATTTGATTATTTTGACATTACAACGTAATTTTTTACAGAAACATTTTCAAGAATTGCATTTTATGAATCGAAATACTTGTACAGTCAAAGCACAATTTACATTTAAAGTCATCATTACATGTTCTTGATAGCCCAAGGGTTCGTATTCCCTCCATTTTTATGTCAGCAAACCTCAGCGGGTATTGAAGATATCGGCTGAATAAGCTGTTTTTTCTCACTTTTTTTCTATTTTTCTTTTTAGAAGTGGAATAATTTTTTACGATACACATTCTTTTACAGAAACTTTTTTTTCAAGAGTTGTAGCTTAAGAATCGAGATGCACTACAATCAAAGTATACTTCCTATTTAAAGTCATAATTGCATGTATATGATAATTCAACCGCTTGGCTTATTTTCCCGTGATTTTCTCTTTAAGTTGTATGTCAGCAAACCTCAGCGGGTGTTGACGATATCATTTGACTCAGGTAAATTCCCCCCACTTTTCCTTTTCAAAAGAGCCGAATTATTTTTGCATTTCTTTACTGAACCACTTTCACTTTTATTCTTTGCTGAACCACACTTTTATTTAACGAAATGCTTGAGCATTCGAAGTCTTTAGAGGGGCGAATGCAGGGAGGGGGTCACGGGGCTTCGCATAATCGCATCCCCCTTTTTACTGCGTGCTTGTAAGAGATTTTCTGGTGTAAATCAACACCACCAAAATATCATAATCAATGTAGAATATCTTAAGTACACAAAAATTTTCGATTCCAAAAAACACCTGACTGATGAAATACTTAAAAAAAAATCATATTGTCTTTGTTCGTTAGATATTTCTGTAAAAATTATTACTTAAATTTTGATTACCTTTTTTACTGACTTTGCCTGAATTCGCCTCTGCCATAAGTGCCTGCTATAAACCCAAAGGCATTCGCTACTTCTACGTGTGTCTCAATGAAAGCCCTTCCGGGGGCTGTTCGTCTAGTATTTCGGAATGAAAAATAGCGATAAGCAAGAAAGTGACTCTCAATTCATTTTTTTATTGTGAATAAGTTTCATCGGCATGCATGCCAGTCTCATCCAGTGATCCAAAGATTATACTGATCATGCTTTCTAGATGACACTGAGCTTTAAAGTTTGAAGAGTGTCATTCAAAAGGCTTGAAGAGGGTTAGTGCCAAAATCATTTATGCATATCACACTTTCACCTAAAGCCTACCCTTAAAGATAAAGTATAGTTCTGGTCATGCAATTACATTGTGAAAGAAACTTTCTCAAATGAATTAGGAAACGTTGACCATGTCTACATAAAAAAATGTTTTATACTGTGTTGTTTTGGAATCATCAAAATAGATAAGAAAATTGACCAAATCTCGCTGAAAAGCACATGTACTGCACACATAGATGGGTATATGGGACTACACACACAAGTGGCATGAATGTTCGACCCGAACATTTCGGCTATTTCTAGTCACATTTCGAATATAAGAGCATTTGAAGAGCAATCCTTTTTCAGGGGCTGTTTCTACTATGATGTTCTTCCAGACTGAAATAAGAGGAATGAGAAAGCTCACAAATTATTTTTCACCTTTCCCAGAACTCAAGATTCCCTTTGAGAGACACGTATAAAGCCAATTTCTTTATAAAAATGACGGAGCTGCAAATATCTTATAGTGGCCACGTCAGAGCTGCAATTAGAGCCACAATATGTCATGCACTCCCCAACTCACACTCTCATTAAGAAAACAAATGAATAGATAAATAAAAATAAAAATCCGAAATAATACAAGTAAAATTTATTTAGGCTTCATTGAGGTATACCCTAATTTAAAAAAAATAAACAAAAAATAAACAAACAAAAAACAAAACAAAACAAAACAAAAAAGAAAAACGTTTTGGGACAACTTTTTTACGCAATAGATATTCTAAACTCTGTACTCTGTGGCATTTTTAGAATAAAATGGTGCAAAGGCTCTATTAATGCAGAGCTAATAAACACATATGTCATTTCTTAGAGCATTCCTATTGTCACTTCATAATGTAAAGTTTAAAGAAAATGTGTCTTAGGTATCACTGAAGCAGTAAAAGAAAATGCAAAGCGGTGTATAAGGACATGTAAAATGCATGGAGAGTAGCCTAGGCAAATGGTCAACTTTGACACCGCACGAGTTAAAAGATGCCTAGATCTGTACCTTGGGAATGCAGGCGTGGGAGGTTCCATCACCATAGCAACAAAAGGTCATCTGGAAGAATAACGCCGAGAACCAGAGATTAAATATGGCCTTTTTTGTTAAAAATTAAGACTCAATACAAGAATAGAGATGAAATATGCATGAATTGCTTTCCATCAATATGCCGATACAACAAGTGCGTAAGTGATTTTCAAGTGTTTGCTCGGCTCTCGTGCAAAACAGGAGAAATTGAACAATTTTTTCGAACCGGAAAGCACATCTTTTACCAATGTATTTTCCCCCCGTTAACTATAGGGAATAGTGGAAAACATTCTCAAAGGGTCCTTTACTTTCCCAAATTTCTACATGATGAAAATGACTAGATATAAGGTTTCTGTCGCTGATTTTCGCTTGCAGACCCGAGTCTTGTGTATGGAAGTTCGATAACTCGCTATAGATTGCATAAGTCCTGATAACTTTAAGATTTGGCATTACTATCGTCTATAGGGGCGCATCGAGCGTGAGGTGGAAGTGACACCACCTTGTTTGCCTGCACAGAAGAATCAATAACAACATGTTCAACAAAGCTGTTTTTAAAAAAGCGGTACATCTTACTGGTACTATTCGTAGTCATTACCCGTGTTTACAAACTTCGGCGTTATGGGTTTCCTTGAAACGATAGAAAAGATTCCAAAGAAAAGATATATATAACAAATGATTCTGGCAGGATTTGTATAAGCGAATGTCTAGGAAGTCGAGTCATTCGTCCCGACTAGTGCACAGCACGCGGTCTCATTATGTGCAAAATGTGACCTGTGAAGTTCAGCAGATTGCATCAATCAAATAGAGAGGTTCTGCTCGGAGATGAAATGTAGTAAATCACTAACATGATGAAACTCCACAGACAAGTTGTATTTATATAATTATATATGTATGTATATATATATATATATATATATATATATATATACTCTAAATGTAAAGGAATGACTTTGCCACTCTACATTAAGTGTGGAGGAACTTTCACTCCAAATTGAGTGGTAAAGCACTCCATTTTGAGTGAGCATGCCGATATTCATTCATCAGCCGTCTCACTCACTGACAGAGCGAGCCTGTGTTCCGCTCAATATGGTATGCAGACTGAATTATTTTCACTCGTGAGCAACGAGTGACGCAAGGTAACCAATGACAAGCCGCTTAAATTTCGTTGTCAGTGTCATTTCTTTGTTGTGAACAAAACTACAGGCACCACTCTTTAAAAAGTGTGGTTAAAACTCTAACGAACCAGAGCTAAATATTCTACAAGTGACAGCACATCGGTTACAACGTGCAAACCAGTAGAGATAACAACATATCGGTACTCGTTGGGCTTCAGGCAGGAAAATTATCATAATTCGCATATTTAAATGATATAGGGGCTTGGCAATGACTCGTTTTGATAGATTATTTCTTGATAAAGTTGTCTTGCCGAGAATAGGTGGTACATTTGATAATTCAGTAGGGATTATGTTTTTTTAATGAAAGTGTTAGTTTATTAACTGTTACGTCAATGATTTGTTATATGGATAGATATTGTAGTACATCCCTAAAGAGTTAGGATGGTGTGCTTCAAACTAGTTATCACACTGTTACCGCCCCCATCATGACCCGATGGATCTCACCGAGGGTTCATCTGGCATTTACTCTGCAGCCTATGGTCTATTCATACTGATCAGTAAATCAGCGGTCCTACTAAAAGCAGCCAACAGCAGCCAACAGCAGCCAACAGCCGCCAACAGCAGAGTTGAAAACTAGCCGAAAACAAATCCCGGAGCAGCCAAGAAACCGCCAAAACGCTCCTTAAATATTGCTAAGGCTATTCTGAATATTATGGCACGAAATCAGCAGAAAATAAGTTATTTTAGGGCCTAAAATCAGCAAAAGAATAAAATGATAAAAAATAAATGATCGATATGGTTGTTGGCGGCTTTTAGTAGATCGGACTCTTGGCGGCTCTTGGCGGCTTTTGGTAAATCGATTACCGTGTCTTGGTATCCTCTTGGCTGCTGTTGGCTGCTGTTGGCGGCTTTTAGTAGGACCCGCTCCGGGATTTTTTTTCGGCTAGTTTTCAACTCTGCTGTTGGCGGCTGTTGGCTGCTGTTGGCTGCTGTTGGCTGCTTTTAGTAGGACCGTTACTGACGGTTGGTGATTGTCGATACTCAGTTGAGACCGAGTTCGATGATTTCACTCAGAAAGGGGTGAATTATCTCCACTCTGTCCACATGAGTGATAAATTTTTCACTCTTTAAAGGATTGGTGTTTCACTCTTTCATGAGTGAAATAGTGACCACTCTTTTTTCATTCGAAAAAGAGTTGTCACTCATTTAACTCCTTGTGAGAGTGCAATTTCACTCTCTTTTGAGTGCTTTTTCACCCTTTAACATTTAGAGGGTATATGTATATACTCAGCCAGTTCTCATATAGCAGCCCTGTCTGTCTGAGAATGCGCACTCTGCATCTTCAATTTTTGTTTTGTTTTGATACCACATTGTATAGGCCTACTCCTGACGAAGACGGAGGAAGCCGTCGAAAATTTGAGTAGAGAAAATAAAATTGGCCACAATGCATTACAAACGCTTCTAGCAGATTTCTTTATACTTATATATATATATATATATATATATATATATATATATATATATATATATATATATATATATCATGGAGCTCTTGCCTTTTTTTTTTTTTTTTTTTTTTGCACTTCACGCTCTTTTGTGTACCAACCTAAGAAATGTTATCATTTCCTGATGGAGGCCTATGGCCGAAAATTCGGATCTTTTCATCGTATACGGACTTTTTCATTCCTATCTTGTCTTGTTCCTTAACATTACAAGTCCGAAGCAGAATTATCATTACATGCATATATATATATATATATATATATATATGCACACACACACACACACGCATACATACTTAAGTATGTATCGAATTTGGATAGGAAGGAGCATTCAATTTATATGTTCTGAGTATGATGTAAATAGATCGATTCTATCGTGTCGATGAAGATTATTAGAGTTTAGAGCGGTTATCCTGATGAATAATTCGTAAGCTACAGGTTGTCACATGGTTAAGAACTGAAAACCTTTCGGACTTGAAACAAGTTAGTAATATTCTGATCAAAAGCGCGATCTGGAATAATCACACCCTGTTCCTGTTGGCAGGCTGACACGTAGTGAGAGACAGGGTGACGTCATCAGCTTGTTAGGCGATTAACAGACACTGATATAATATGCATTCCCCCCCCCCCTCCCCCCATCACTGAAAATATCATCTGTTTTCTTTCTCAAGAAATATCTCTGAAACACGAGAAATTAGCAGATCTTTTGTTGACATGCATCATCAATACCACATTTAGATAAACAGTCCCCCCATTTAACTGTCAACGCACTTCAAATCACTTTTTCTGATGTCTGAACACATCGCAGGGTCAGAAATAATCGGTATGCTGAAACCCGCGAAAGGAGTGAAAAGGAATCGGTATACGGGGGGAAAGAGAGATGGGATAATAATCATCTCGTAATCGTTTCATCAGACTCACCAATCCCACTACAAAGCCATGAAGACAATTGTAGTTCCGCGATATACATTTGCAATGTCAACACCACAAAGAGAAAAAGCGTAATATCCCCCAATTTGTTAAGGATTTTGTTAAAGAAGAATCGTGAAACATAGTGACAAAACCCCCTTTTTTTGGGGGGGGGGGTCGGGAACGAAAATAATGCAATGTCAAAGAGGAACAAACGTAATTTGCAAAATAAAAACCCTGATAATCTTGGGTAATAATCTATGTTGCTGATAAAGGGAAATATGCATTTCGGTCCATAGTATAGACATGTTATAATAATAACAGTAATACATATGATTTATAATGCGCCAAATCCACTCTATATAGTGCTCTAGGCTCAGTGTAGAATAAAGAAGTAAGGCAATATAAGAGAGTAGAAATATAAGAGAAGAATGTAATAATCACTGGGAAGCACTGAACGAGTAATTTTTAGACTGCTTTTGAATGAATCTGGAGAATTGCAACTTCTATAATAACTATAGGTAGATTTACTCCATAGAGCAGGATCAGCGTGGGGAAAAGTTCGTTCCCCCCCCCCCCATGTTTTTGCAGATTTTTGAACAACAAGAGAACCAGAGTTGGATGAACGGAAAGATCTGATAGGAGTATATTTTCGAACAAGACTAACATTATAATGAGGAGCAGAACCCTTGACACAATGGAAAACAAGAAGTAAATTTTTGAAAATAGTGCGATCTCTGACTTGCAACCAGTGAAGTGATTTCGGAGTGGGGGTGATATGAGTGTGTTATGCGTGCGGCATGCGTGCTACAAGTAAACGTATCTTAAAGGACAAGTTATAATTATACATGTACCAAGAATTTGGTGTTCGTATCACATTATGTGTTAATGTTACATTGTCTTTTAATTTTCATTTGTCCTTATTCTAACCTAACGTTGGATCGTTTAATCACCTCGTTCTTTCCCTCACTCTACCAACCTCCCACCCTTCATCATTCTTTCTTACTCCTCTCGAAATCTTTCTCCCATCCCCTTCATACCAACCATTCCCCTTCATCTTTAACCGACACCCACTCTCCGCGATATAGCGTCGACCAGTGGCCCCCGTGCTACCATTAGAACCCGCGTCCTCATTGTTTACTTACCCATTATGCTCTCACCATGCAAAAGCGTAAAACGCCATTCAACAAGTCCCGCTTCCTTCCGCTCCGATTATGGGTGCACTCTTTTTCTCAACCTCACTCCATCTTTTCTCACTTTTGTTATATATTTTTTTCGCTATACTCATAGCTTTCTCAATTATAAAGATTGGCCATCAACAGCCTCCAATCGATATTAACTTCTCGACAAATTGGGAATCCTGTTTAATATTTCTATGGAGTCTTCCCAGGCAACGTTAACCTGGCGCCAACTTGATAGAGTTGTCTAAATGCCATATTTTCTGCAATGTGCTAACGCTGCGGTACGCTGGTGTTTTTTTTTTTTTTTTTTTTAATTGTGACGTCGCATAAAGTTATTATGCAATCTTGCAAACTTTAAACCAATGAGAAATCTATAATAGCCTGTACTGCCTTGTATACATGCATGTGAAGTTCTGTGGACGAAGATAGAGACGTCATGTTATACTGTGATATGCTATGATGTGCTATATATACAAGAACGGTTTATTGTATAATTGTTATTATCATTATCATCATCTTTATTCTTATCATTATCATTATCAATATTATCATCATTATTATTATTATTATTATTATTATTATTATTATTATTATTATTATTATCATTAGTACTATTATTATTATGGTTATTATTATTATTATCATTAATATTATTATCATCATCATTATTATTATCATTATTATTATTACTATATTTATTATTATTGTTATTCATTATTACTGTTATTTATTAATACTGTTATTTTTTATTTTTACTGTTATTTTTATTGTTATTACTATCATTATTGTTGTTATTATTATTTTATCATCATTATCATTATTTATCATCATTATATTTTATTGTATCCGTCATGGAAAGAATTTTGCGCAATTGATTGGTCCAATGCGCGTCATGTGACAAAATACAATTCCCACTAGCCTCATGCAAATGAGTAAATTGCCTTGGAGGGTAACATCTGACGTCACGATCCGTGAATAGTAGTCGTGGGTTGTCAGTGTAACAATACACTCAAACAATACACCCAAGCAACACTTTCCTCAATCGTCTTAATATTCTATACTGTGAAATATGAAATGAATCAAATCAATATATCAAATACTGCCCCGCCCCTCCCCTCCCCCTCCTTGTTTCGTGGAAATCCCGTTTCGCAATTGAACACACGGCAGGGGGATTATTTATTTATTTATTTATTTTTATTTTTTTTTAACGGTACTCTGTATCCAAATTTTGTTTACGTATTGAAAGGCGTCTTACTTTACCTCTGTTGTAATGCTACCGGCCTATGCAACTCAAATAAAACACTGAAAATTGTGTGATTTCGGGGCTCGACATATTCATGGTTATAGGTAACGAATTCGCATAGGATATATTTCTGTAACGCCATATTCCCTCATTTTTCTACATATCGTCATCTTAACACTGTAAATGAAAGGGAATAGCGCTCATTGACACTTTATGGCTGTTATTCCCTTTTAACACTAAGGCGATGATATTTCACCTTCATCATTATTTTGCTTCAGGAAATTTACTCTCATCATAAAACTGCATTTATGTTTATGTTGATTATCGAACTTCTACAAAAGGGCGTACTTAATTGTAAGTAAGTGTATGAATTAAATGAAAACGAATTTATATTTAGTTCTATTTCGACAGAGTAGGACTGTTAGTTAATTGAGAAGAGATCTTAATACAGGGGCTGCGGAGCGTTTTTGAAAATGGGGGGGGGGGGCTAATTTGATTTCACTCATTAATGACAATTTTCGAACTTTTTTCCCGAGGTTTTATGACACGTGTCTACTAAAAAAAGTGTGGAGGGGGGGGGGGGACTGTAGCCCCCAGCCTCATGGCAATATCTGCCAATTTGTGAACTTAGGAGAACATCATCTAATCAATGCTGTAATTGGGTACTTGTTACAACTTTAGCGGCCTTTGATGTATGTGTCTCAAAACGGCGATAAAATGTAATTTATCATTGTAGAGGGTTAAAAGACGAATTCCAAAAAATTCCCAATACTACCGCTGAAACCGAAATGATAAATGGGTCGGGTTAATGTCCCAACTCTTTGACAAGCAAAATACTCTCTAGTAAAACCTAACCGAGGGCACAATTCTACATGTCCGTCAAAGAGTAAAACATTAATTTTTTGTTTGTTTTCTTTTGTTTGTTTGTTGTTGCTGATTGTTTTGGGGGCGTGCCCTCTGTGGCCCTGTGCCCCTGGGTAAGCCACCGGAGGTAAAAAAAAAAAAAAAAAAAAAAGTTGTATAGCAGTTCCATCGGTATTGGATCAGTCTTAAGTTCTCGCTCTTTCAAGAATCAACTTCAATTTGAAGATTAACCCAAACTTGTTAGCATATGCATGATATGTCTTGCTCAAAACACAGCATCCGCCGTGGAAACGGAAATTATGGCTATTTAAAATCTCGGCAAGGCTGTTTTCAAATTAGTAAAAAAAAAAAAAAAAAAAAAAAAAAAAAAAGAAACCACTAAAAACCTCGGCTATTACTACCCTCTAATCGGCAACAATTATTCCGCCCTTCCGACCACACAACTCGGCGATCCATCACACACACTGTTAATGACGCCCTTTAGTGCGTAAACGAGCATGTACGGCGAACTGTGACTGATAATAAATTGATTGTGCGGGTACCAATTTGCAAGTATAGACCGGTCACCGCACGCTGGTCATCGATTTCCATGGCTGGGTCATCTAGGGATTCGTTGCCGCACACAGGGAGTGACGTAGTCAATGAGAGTCGGATCGACTAACGGGTCATTTGAAGGGCACTTTCGGTATCCTGCTCTCTTTTGAGTGTCTATTTTACATTTGTGCGGTGGTTTCGATATTTCTTTTTTTCTTCAATGAGGTTTCGTGGAATAATTGAGGAACCACGCACTGGAGATGTGGGCCGTGTATAATCGATAGCTAAAATTGTGTTTGGAGGTCATCGATCCAGGGAGGGAGGAGGGGGAGGGGAGACATCTAAAATACACTGCACTGAGTGTGTACACAAATCAACTTCCGATTAGTTTACCCCCCCCCCCCCCATGTATTGACGCCTAATTGTTTGTTAGTTTGTCTGTTTTCTTTTATTTCCTTTTTATGGCTGGGGGAGGGGTGGAGGAGGGGGGGGGGTCTAGACATGGTTAGACGCTCATCTAATTACCCATATATCGTTAATCTTTTTCATATTTGATACAAACGCAAGAGAGAGAGAGAGAGAGAGAGAGAGAGAAAGAGAGAGAGAAAAAAATGGAAAGAATGTGGTTATGGCCTGGTACCACACTCACATGAAAATTAAAAAATATAGATGATCATGATGATTGAAAATACAAAATGTATAATTATCTTTTCAAGGAACTCGATTAACCATATAAACAGTGGGGTATCTTGAGCGTATACGGCACCGGGGGCTAACACTAAAAGTGCGCCCCCCCCCCCCACCCCCATCACCGCCGCACAAACTCCAGCTTAAAAATTCAAATGAGATTAATTCCAGTGTTCAATTCTGGAAATATGACATTACGTGAAAATGTTTTAACGCTTTTACAAAGGGATTGGCAACCGAAGTTTCATGAATAACAAACCATGCAAACGTTGGAGCAAAGCGACAGAGGGGTAACTTCTGTGCAATTTTAACCCTCAAAAATACAATCTCTGATTGATGTTACCGTATGGAGAAAAAAAATCGCAAGGGAGCACAGCAACCTAGTGTTAGAGTTTCTGTCGAATTTCGAACAGGCATTGAAAAACCATGTCCTTCATTTTGGGCTTAAAATCAGTGAAATGCCTGAAGAAATATATTCGACGTTTGGATTTTTGTTTTTGAAAGCTGAACCTTTGAAATCGCTTTAAATTCATGCACTTCATCATGTTATTGGGACCCCAAAATTTAATAAGTCTCTTATGAAAACATTATTATACGCTGTAGGGAGCAAAGCAACGAGTGCAAAAATTGAACCCTAAAAAAGCCCCGCTACTTATATGCACTATAAATCTTATACCGAGGGCGCAAAATTACAAGATCCTGAAGAAACATAAATATGCAAGGTAGCAAAGCAACCGAGTTTTAGAAAAGATTGGCATTTTACATCCTTTGAAACACTATTTACTATACACTTTACCCTGGATTGGGGGCGCATTGGAGCAATAAGACCACAATTTGTCTTCTTTTTTTTTCATCCTTTCTCTTTACCTCTTTTCGCCCCCTTCAGGTACCGTCCGGGCATGCGTGCCCCCTCTGCCCCACCCCCTTAGATACACCAACGCATGTAAAGGCCCTTGAGACATATCCACACGGGGGAGGGGGGGGGGGTGCCACACTCTCTATACATTATACCTTATACTACCTGTGATTGTTCGCATGCCCGCTTGTGGGCACAATTTCGCTATGGGGTTGTTAAACTCTTCTTCGAAAATTAACTTTCCAGCGGGGTTCTAAATTGTTTACAGTGAATGCCACATTTTATAACGTTTAAATGTAACTGAAGCATATCGCATAAGATTTAACAAGTAACAAAGAGACCTACCTGGGTTTCAACATTTTCAGAGCAGGGGAGGAGGGGTGGGGTGGGGGTGGGGGTGGGTGGGTGTTGAGGCTGCATCCTATGGCTACATCCCCTATTAAACTATCCCGCCTCGTACGCCTATCCCGGTATAGGTGACTTGCGTTTTCAAACATTTAAAGTTCCCTTAGGTGAGAATTCTGGATTGGGTAGGCCGGTTGGTGCCATCCTTTACGTTACATTGGTCTCTTCTTCGCAATGGTATGACCCGACTCCGTAATCTGGAAGACATTATTTTGCTGTCAGGGTTAGATATGAACTTATTATGATGCAAACATTTTTTTCTTCTTATTGCCTAATAAATTATTTGAAAAACAAGAAGGGAATGGGGCTCAGTTATGAGTCATGGCCATCGCATTCAATGTTAATCAGTGGCGGATCGGGGGGGGGGGGGGGGGTGGGGGCTGTCCCCAGCCAAATTCTATCTGGCTAAACTTAAGTACACATCAAGACAGTATACAAGAAAATGTGACTCCTTTTGTTCCCCCGACTGCTAATTACAGACCTCAAAAGGCACGATGTGATACCTTTTGTTGCTTGTGAGAAAATTTCTCGTTAAAATGGCACCCTCAAAATGTCATGATCTTTTTCTTCTTTCTTTTTGTGTGTCGTGTGTGTGTGTTTGTCAGGGAAGTTTATATGCCCCCGCCCTTTCCTGCCCGAGAATCCTGGATCCGCCAATGTGCAGGTTATCGTAAGCCTACTATAATTAAAAAATCCCCGCTAGTTTCCCCCTTAAAATTTTATAATATAGGTGGACCATTATCATTATGCTAAGTATACCCATGACCTTCTTCATGATAATAGGCTGGATCTGACATATTTTGTCTTAGATCCTAGCTCCTGTGACAGCGGACTATCCATTGTTACTTTCCTATTTACATAATCAGTTGGTAAGACATTACGAGTCCATGGTATCATACTAGCTAATGTAGGATTGACTGTATTATCTTCTAACCGAGGCTTAGCGAAATGTGTAAAGTCAATTATTGAAAGGATTATTGTATCAAGTCTTGCAGAAGCTACAGCTTTCTTTGCCAAACAATAGAACAGTAGAATTATTAGGGGGTTAATAGTAAAAAAGAAGAAGAAGAAGAAGAAGAAGAAGAAGAAGAAGAAGAAGAAGAAGAAGAAGAAGAAGAAGAAGAAGAAGAAGAAGAAGAAGAAGAAGAAGAAGAAGAAGAAGAAGAAGAAGAAGAAGAAGAAGAAGAAGAAGAAGAAGAAGAAGAAGAAGAAGAAGAAGAAGAAGAAGAAGAAGAAGAAGAAGAAGAAGAAGAAGAAGAAGAAGAAGAAGAAGAAGAAGGAGAAAAAAAAAAAAGGTCGATGTATGCTACAAACACAGTGTCAAGGGTTGCAATAGATTTCACTAACTCATGTCATGTTATTACAGGCCTAATTCTTCAAAACCATGCAAAGGCCAAAATTAAATGCGAACCAAGTGATTTAAGCGTGAACATAAACATTGAATGCTCATAAACAAGACATTATGTACATTGGGGCGTATGAATTTTTATTTCGTTTTTTTCAGTTGTTTCTTGTTTTGCTTTTTTTCAAAGAAACAGGCATTTTAACATTTATTTTTTTAAACAAGTTGTGAAACATGGAATTAACCACGTTTAAAACTACAGTGCTTTAAATGGAAAGTCCTCCCTGGTATTAAAGTTGATTTAAATTTGAGCAAATCCGATAAGAAATAAGAAAGTAATGTATTTTTGAAGATGTGCACAAATTGGCAACTCCGTGACTTTTCTAGCGAGCTCCTCTCCCACTTGCTCAGTACGGAAAATTTCAAAAATTTTCACTTTCGTAGTTTTTGATGAATGAATAGATTTGTTTCATACAGGTTTTGTGTGAAAAATATGAGTAATGATTATTAATAAGGCGCATGTATGATTGAATATTTTATTTAGAGAAGATGGAAATAAATTATTGTTTGTGTGGTACGGTGCAAATGGGAGAGGAGCTCACAAGATGCGTAACGAAGTTGCTAATTTGTGTTTGATTGATTACAACTTCAAAAAATCATGTTTGCTATTTCTTATGGTATTTTGCTCAAATCTTCATATATTTCTTCATTATAAGTTTCTGTAATTTTATGCTTCTTTTAAAACCAACTTGTAATCAGGGTGAACTCCCCCTTTAATCGTGTAATTAACCCTCGTCATGGGCTTTTTTACCACATCAAATTTCATCTAAAGTCGATTCATAATAATGTGTTAACGAACATTCGTTTATCAAAGACAATACAGAGACACAGATCAACATTTCATCATTTTAAAGTTTGGATAAGACAAACAAATTCGGCGTGAAATATGAGGGAATCTTGTAAAAAGCTAGGCTTGCATTGATATTTTGTAGATTTCCTTAAGATAAAAAAGTCTTCCACATAATGACATGTATAATGAGAGATGATCTTAATAAAAACATAAAAAAGAAAAAAAGAAAAAAAAAGAGGAAAAGAAATATAAGAATAAATAATTAAAATAAAACAGGGGGGGGGGGGTCGGGGTACAGTACATAACTAGGGAGACATAGGATGGATTGCGTATAGTCTTTAAAGGAGAATGAAATCCTGGGGAAACACCAATTTTAATGAAAAGAGAGGATAGAGAGAAGGAATTAAAAAAAAAAGTTCCATCAAAATCGGTTGCGAAATGAGAAAGATATGAAAATCTGAAAAGCCTCATTTACTTTCTATAGCAATCCTCAAATTGGCAATGTTGCTTCAAAGTGACAGGTTTAGTAGTACAACTCTACGTATATTTTGTACCCAAAATTTCATATTTTCCCATTATCTCTCAAGGTGCAACTTGTCTCCTTCTTAGCTCAAGATATATCATGGGAAAATGTATTTGACACAACATATGGTGAGTTAACAAAAAGACAAGCAGCATCTTTAGAGATAATGGAGAAAATATGAAATTTTGTGTACAAAACATAAGGAGAGTTGTACTACTAAACCTGTCACTTTGAAGCAACATTGCCAATCTGAGGATCGCCATAGAAAGTAAATTGAGACTTTTCAAACTTTCTCATTTCGTAACTGATTTTGACGGAACTTTTTTTTTTTTTAATTACTTCTCTCTTTCCTCTCTTTTCATTAAAATTGATGTTTCCCCAGGGTTTCATTCTCCTTTAAGAGGGATATATTGAATTTGCGTTTGAATTTATACAATGAGGCGGACTCGGTCCGGGGGAGGTCATTCCATAGTTTTGGTCGTGTAAATATACATGCAGTTGTATTGCGTGCAAAAGCTGTTTGAATACGTGGAAGGTGATAAGAATGGCTTCGTCTTGTTGGATAAGAGTGAAGTGAATAATTCATGACGAACATGGAAAATACAGGTTTAGGAAGTTTACGCTTTGGGAGTTGAAATCTGAATATTCCTAGATTATATGTAAAGAGTTCATTTTAAGGAGGTCACATGAGTGAAAGAGTGGGGTTGTATGGGTAGGATAACTTGCATTATTGATTATGCTAATACATGTTACTTAGCTTTCACGGTATTTCATGTTGGTATAGTGGAACCTCGTTATAAAGAAGACTGTTTTACCAAACTCGTTTATAACAAGGTAATTTTGCCAGTCCCACTTCTTTGGTGTATTTTATTGTTTTTTATCCCTGATATAACAAGGTTTCGAAATAAAGAGGTAATTTTCTTAGTCCCAAGTTCATTTTGTCGAGGATCCACAGACTGTATTCACATAATGCCCGGTTGCTCATTACAACTTGGGGGAGGGGGGGGGGGGGGGGAAGATCTTCACTCCCTCTCTCTCACTCTCTCTCTCTCTCTTTTTCCTACCCCTCTTTTTTTTCTTCTTCTTCTGTTTTCTGTCTCCCTTCCTCTATATCAATACACATTGCCTTGAGCCATAGAATTCATTAAATCAAATAGAAAAAAAAAACCCACACAAAACAAACTAATCACAATAATAACCCAAAACTAATACATGCATGTATAACTGTGTGAAATAACATTACATTTGCATTCTCCCCCCCCCCCCCCCCCCCCCTCTCTCTCTCTCTCTTTATCAAAACCCAGCCCAGGGGACGTTTTACGAGAACAGTAATGCATAAACGGAACTGTTTTGCCACAAGAGGGAGTACTCTCAAATTTTCTACTATTCAGTCCAGAAAAACTGAAGTATTACACACATTCTACATGCATTGTACATAATATGCTCTTAAAGGGAAATCCTACCTTAATGTCAAGTTGCACTGAAAGAAGGAGACAAAATCAGAGAAGCAAACTGATGGAAGTTTGAACGAAATCGGAGAGGCAATAAAGAAAGTTATGAATTTTAAAAAGTTGTAATCACTATACACATGGGAATTTCAAACAATATGCTATCTCCAGTATATTTTGAGTGCTGTCCCGAGGGTAAAGGCACTTCGGAGAAAACCACAAATTAATATTTTTGGATATGACAAACGGGAGAGTTGACCGCCAGTATGTCGCAATGGGCTCACCAAATTGCCAATTTGGGATTTGCATAGATGTAGGGATCTCATTTTTTCAAACATCCATCAATTTCTTATTCCTTCTCCGATTTCTTTCAAACTCTCACCATCCTGTTTTTCTTCTTTTTCTGCTTTTACACAAATCATCTTATTACATGTACCAAGGTTGGATTGCCCTTTAATTAGTCAGGAGCTGGACAGTATTGATCTCTTCACTTCCCTGTCATATATTTCCATCGTACACCTCTGCTTATTTATTTATTGGTATATGTTGATTGACCAGCAGCAATGCTGAAGGGGTCAATTTACAATCAGATATGCATGTACATATATACAATAGAATCGCATCAAATATATTAAAATAAGTACATAATTAGAAGCAAAACAAAGATACAAAGACTTACGCTACACAATTAATAAGATAACAAGTGTGAAAAGTCAGAGAAAGAAAAAAAAATCAGGAATAGGAAAGAGAAGGGGAAGGGAAAGAAAGAAGGAGATAGTAAGTGAGAAAGGAGAAGATTTGGAATGAATACATAAATATAACCAAGTCAGATAGGAAGCCATAACCATGCATAATGAATATTGAGATACACCTGTATGTATACACGTATCAACATTTTTTTTTTTTATTGATTTTCTAAAAAGAAATACTGTACAAGAGTAGAAAACATTTGAATAATAATAAAAGTTATTACGTACACACATGACAGACAGACACAAATATTGTTGAGATCCTGACAAGCTGACTAACTTATACTACTAAGGAAGCAGATAAATCAAGCACTCTATAATTTGTATTTTAGTTTTCATTGGTGCATTTAATGTTCCAGATTTGAAATAGCTTTATCTACATGATGTTAGAGATCGGCAGGCTTGTATTTGTATCCTACCTGAGTGAAACATATTACATTACAGACGTAATTTGACACCATTGAGATGAATCGTGAGTTCTGTGATAGGAATGCATTAAAAAAAAAAAAGAAGAAGAAAAGAAAGAAAGAAAAAAACCCCCCCCAAAAAACTGGCTTAATCTGGATTGTTTATCCTCCAGTAGATAGAGGGTTACCCAGACCAGCAAATTTCAAATAAACTAATGAAAACATGGGTCTAATATTTACAATCTACTATGTTACATGTACATGTAGTTGCTAAACAGCAGAGCATATTTCAGTAGCAATTAGTATCAGTAGTACTTTCTGGTAGGGTGTTTTTCTTATTTTCGAAATTTGCCGAAATATGATTTTCAACTAAATCTCAATAACTGAAAAAAAAGCAAACGTGGCTAAAAGTGAATGCCCCCCCCCCCCCCAAAAAAAAAAAAAAAAAAAGAAAAGAAAAAAGAAGAGACCCTCGGATATGATCCCCAAGTGAATGAAAGAAATAGGAGAATAAGAATGAGAAGAAGGAGAAGAGAAGAAGAAGAAGAAGAAGAGGAGGAGGAGGAGGAGGAGGAGGAGGAGGAGGAGGAGAAGAAGAAGAAGAAGAAGAAGAAGAAGAAGAAGAAGAGGAGGAGGAGGAGGAGGAGGAGGAGGAGGAGGAGGAGGAGGAGGAGGAAGAGGAAGAGGAAGAGGAAGAGGAAGAGGAAGAGGAAGAGGAAGAGGAAGAGGAAGAGGAAGAGGAAGAGGAAGAGGAAGAGGAAGAGGAAGAGGAAGAGGAAGAGGAAGAGGAAGAAGAAGAAGAAGAAGAAAAGAAGAAGAAGAAGAAGAAGAAGAAGAAGAAGAAGAAGCCCACTGGAAAAAAAAAATGGTTTATCAGTTGCAGAGCAAAAAACCTTTTGAAATTTTATCATTATTACAAGTTCCTTTTACCATGGCTTAACAACAATAAGTTGAACAATTCCTCTGAGGTAATTGTGTCAGGCCCCCCTCACTGCCCCCCCCCCCCAAAAAAAAAAACAACAACAAACAAAAAAACAAAAAACAAACAAAAACAAAAACACCCACTAACCACAGAAATGTACATCATGTACATGTCTTTGGCTAGTACATCATCTACAGAAATCAGATTCACTGTCAGTCCTACAGCTGTACTGACCCCAGAATCACTTTGATACATGCACAGAAATCAGAGAGATGAATTTCAAAAAATGAAAAAAAGAGGCAAATTAAGGCCACCGCACACCTTACGATCGGTCTGCGATCCGATTTTTGAAATAAATCGCTGTGGCATTAAATATTGGCATTTTAACAAATGAAATCTATCCTATTCAGGTTCTGAAAAGTAATATGAATACTAAGCATAGGGTTTTGGTAAGCTGTCAGCTTTCTACAGGGAATAAGGGCAAAATTAGTTTCAAATCGTAGGCAGTCGTACGATTTTTGTGACGTCACTACGACTCGGAGCCGATTTGGCCATTCCACAGACTAGAAAACTCGGCAAAGGCCGTATTATCGATTTTACTATCTGTATGACTATTCAGATCCTTAATCCAAAATATTTTTCGTTTTTTATTGATTTGTCAAATGATATTGCATTTTCTTCTGAAATCGGATCGCACACCGATCGTAAGGTGTGCGGTGGCCATTAGAAAACTAATGACACATTGTTAGGGTTATGACAATTTCATTGACATGTTATTTGCTACATGTCTCTAATGGAGACAAAGTGGCAAATTAAAAATGGGTGGTGTCATTCCCGCAATAATTTGAAACGCATAATTTTTGGGGTTCACTTGCTATTCATAGAAAACCGCTATTCTTTTAATACGCATTATGAATAGCGGTCCTTATGAATAGTTATGAATAGTGGTCCTTATGAACGGAAGTCCTTATGAATAGCGAGGTAATTTGTCTATGGTTTGCTCGCTATGTAGAAGGACCCTATTCATACAAAACCGCTATTCATTTAGTCACACGTTATAGATAGCGGGCCTTATGAACAGAGGCCCATATGACTAGCCAGGTTACCCCTAATTTTTCCCATTTAAAAAATAAATTTAGAAATACAGTCAACCTCGCTCAAGTAGACGTCGCATGTGTCGAACAGTCGCTTATGTCGATGTACATACATGTATATGGATGACACAATAAACTGTTTGAATTGCCAGTTCATCTGCATCAGATATTGGCACCTGTTTCCATGTACTTATTGGTATACAAGATTGGGTTTGAAAAAGGGCACATTCACCCTGACTTTGTTCCCCACCCTCAATCTGCCAGACATGGATTCTTCATTATAGTCATGGGCCCTGTTTCACGAAACTTGTTATCAATAACAACTGCCCCATTTCTATGACAAATTTGCTCTCTGCCAATCAGATTCAAGGATTGCAGTAGCTTATAACAATTATTGTAAACTTGTTATTGATAACAAGTTTTATGAAATGGGGCCCTGTTCTTGTCCATTATCATGTTCCCTGGGCTTTGATTTTATCTAGTAAAGCTTCCATGTGATATTTCATGAGAGGCTGTCCTCGCCTTGTCTTTTTCTTCAGCTTCTGATGTTGTTCCATCTTTTTCTTGTTGTACCGCTCCAAGGCTTGTGCCCTCTCTGTCTGCTGCTGTCTGAGGGTCTGTTGAGGAGAGTGAAGATAAGAAGAAGGAAATTGATGAACAAGTAGATTTAGTGGAAGACCAAAAATTTGGAGATTAATCCCCTTCTGGGCCATTCTCAGTCACGTGTGTGACCAAAATCCTGAAAAATAGTTCATTTAAAACTAATTTTTCAGTATTTGTCTTGTAGTACATGTAGAAGTCTCCCATTTTGGATAAATTTGAATGACAATCTTACCCCCAACAGATGGAGGGTAGTTACTTTAAATGAGAGTACATCAATTTCTTTCAGAGGTCAAGATAAATAAGGTCGGTCATGTAGGTGACCTCGCACGAAAAAGGGTCTTACTTTGCTGCCTGGTTATCGTAAGACAACATATTCATTTCAAGATGCTTCACATACTCACTGAGTATATTTCAAAATACAGAATGCTATGCCCAAAGAGAAGATTGTCCGTTCGGAGCCAGAAATGTGTTAACCCTTCCGAGACAACTGACCACATTTTGTGGTTTGGCTGAATAACTTTTGATTCAGAGCTCTAAAAAATATACCAGATGCACGAGTAGAAAGACAAAACATTTCTGCACACACTATGTCCATTTTTGTGGCATGACCATGTTGCGTTTGATGCCAGGAATTTTAAAAACGAGAATAAGGTTTAGAATTGTTAAATTGGCAACACATAGAGAGGTTCAAAATCATTGTTTTTTCTTTCAATCCAAATTGGCAATTTTTTTCAACTTTCCGACAAAATTTGTAACCACGTACAGTGTATATGTTTCCAAAGACATTATACATGTAAGAACCATGTACATGTAGCACTAATAGCAAACATATTATCGTTGCCAATTTGAAGAACAAAATGTGATCAATTTAGCGCTAAAATAATTCCTGTCCTGAAAGGCCTAGTTAACTAGTAGCATTTGATAGAGGTAATGCCCTTCTGGCTCTAAACTGACAATATCAAACCGGCCAACCCTGAAACCCAAGAAATAGGGACAAATGACAAGTCAGAGGCTGAAAATGGGGACATTTCCGAGTTTCCTATATATGACTACAGACAGATTTTTGCAAATGTAGTGACACAGTGGTAGAAGTGGCTCTTTCTTTTACCAAAAATCGAGATTGTCCCTGTTAAATAGGGACAGTTGGTAGGTATCATGCAATATCATGTAAAGTTGTGTCATTTCTTTTACCTGCAGTCTCATCTCTTCTGCTCTCCTCTTCTCTGTGAATTCTGTCTGGGCTTTGCTGAACCTGTTCTTTGCATTTTTCTTGCCTCCTCTCTTCTTGAATCGCTTCTTCTTCTCAATCGTTCCTCCACTTCTTTGATCACCCCCTATCTTACTTGTATCATTCAGTTCACTACTTGCCTCCTTCACACTCCTTGCATTTACATCGCCTTCTGATATTGAGCTGGTTATTCTTTCATCATCAACTGCATCTCTTTGAACATTTTGAGCAAAGACATTGATGTCACTTTTGGCGGCTTCATTTTCACTGCTGCTCTGCCTCCTTTCTGCTTGAAGTCTCTGTTTTCTTTTCAATTTCTGATAGTTGTTGAGAAATTTCCGCTTCCTTTTGTCAGCATATCCTTGACCTGTTTTGAGCATTTTCAATAATTTGAAAGAAAAGAAAATTAAAAAAGCATACATGAAGTTGACTACAATACTAGAAAATTGGAACATGCTTTTGCTTTTTCTTACTCATCAATTTCAATGGGTGTGACAAGACTCACAAGAGTAAAATTGAGAAAATCAGGTTATGAGCACTCATAGGCCCTTGCCTATGTGGGACTGTGTCTGTGTCCAACATTCACTGTTGCAGCAGTCAAAAACAGACAACAAAATTGCTCTAAGCAAGATTTAATTTTCTTAAATTTTCTAGATTACCCGATTCAGGGACTCTTCAACTCTTACTGTGCCACAAATTTGGGGATTCAGAATTGAAAGTGAATTTTAAATATTGATTTTCCTCTCATGTATGAATGATCTAGACTGGGAAAAGGCCCACTGACACACACAAAAGCTATTGAAGCCTATTCACCTGTAAAAGCTAGTCTGGAGTACAAGGTTATTTTCAGATAAGCTTGTACACGTATAAGTGGTTATGAGAGCCAATTTTGTCATCATACTGTAGACTAACTTGCTACAGTTTACTTCATTTTTATTTGATATTAAAAGAGGCTTGACTGAGCTGACCAAACAGATAGACTAGATCTATCTTTATTATCTTACAAATTTCTTAATCTGTCCGTCTAAGAAGTAAATACATGGTTTGTTGAGATCCGACTGATTTTGAGTAAAATGATCGATGTCACTTTTGTCGGCTTTGATATAAATTTTTTTAAATGTCATGAAATTGTGATTTCAAGGACAAGGATTAACTTTTTTTATTGTCTATCCACAAAAGCAAAAATTTAACACTAACGACAGTATTCAGCATGTTCAGTATGGTAAAGACAGGATGAGTCTTGACCCCAGCCACTCATCAAATATACAAATGTTATAATCATGATAATAACCCACGCTGATCATTCATCATCGATGTCTCTCATTATTCTATATAGTTTGAGACTAGGCCTATTTGAGACACCGTACCATTAACACCCGTTCTGGTGGTACCAGCCGTGCAGAGACCCGCCCGCTGCCCGCCCCGGGCCGGCCGGCAATAGGGATCCGTCGCAGGAGCTGCTCCATTCGATTGCCATGATTGCGCGTCTGCTAAATCATTGTTTTGGTTCAGGATAATGATATGGTTATGAATACGATACCTTCTTTTAAATTTCCAATGACTTTTGACCGGTATGCATGTTTTCGTAATGACTTCATTCCCGGAGATTGAATCTTATGTTGTATATTGCTTTTAGCTCCAAAATTTGTCTTCATTTTGCCCTCTCGTGGTCTGTCAATGGGTAGCGCCATGTTGAATGGAGAATATAGGATATTTCCTCCATGAGCTGTAGTTTGAGCGTGCCAATTTGATGAAATTAAATCTGTGTACACGGATTTCTATAGAAGACCCCCTACAAAGCGTGAAAACAAGGCGGAAATACCACTTTGAGACGTCGATGATAATTTTTTACATTATTGTTTCTATCTTGACATAGCCTATTTAAAAACTACTTTGCAGTTGTGTGTTGTAGTCTGATTATTCATGTGCTAGCGAGAATTCTTTAAAAAATTTTCTCTAACGTAAATGGCACGGGTGTTGAATTATACAGCGATTTTTCCTAATATGATAAGAAGATAATAATTATAGTAAATGCTAGTTTTTTTTAACAGAAAAAAAAAAGATGTCGTCATTCCTATTATGACTTAGGGGCACTGCTTATAGTAATTTAGGGCATTGTGCCCCTCCTGCCCCCATTCTCTGTGTCACATTGTGTTGTCAATATCCGATAGCCTAGCTGGGAATCTACTATCATTGTGAATCCTCTCTGATTATTTGGAGCTAGGTTTATGGCGCTTTTGTGGACTTTAGGGCACAGTTTGTAAGCGACATCGGGATATATAGGTCAAAAGGGACACTCTTTCAAAAGGGAAAATATTATTAAAGGCAATTAAAAGGGGCACTAATCTGAAGTAAATGCTGGGGCACTTAAAAAGAGCAATTATCATAGGTGAAAAGGGGCTCTTAAAATGGACAAAATACACTATTAAAACGGAAAATGGACACTAATCAGACGAAAACAGGGGAACTAATATCAAATTTCATAACCGGATCTTTTCTCAGCTTAACAGGGGCACTTATCAGAAGGTTAAAAGGGCACTTATTATATAGAAAAATGGGTACTATAAGAAGAAAAGGGGGCACTTATCAGCTATAAAATAGGGCACTTTTCATAGATAAAAAGGGGCACTTTGGGGTATCTGAACAATTGGGGGCCGGGGGCGGGGGTACTTTGCCTCTCCCCCTCCCCCCTTCGTTTTCATATTGTAAAGCTGAAGGATATACTTGGAGTAAGATTTGTGAAATTTGATCAATTAGATTTTCACTTGATTTTGATTTGATTTTGATTTTGATTTTGATTTATTGATTTACGGTTAGAAGAAAAAAAAAAGCGACCACAAAATCTTTGTGTATCCATAATCAATTCAGAACACAACAATACCATTATGTATCGCGCCTGCCATTTCTGCCTTTTGCATCAGATTGACTTTGAGTTAATTTAAGAGGTGCCCTGCAATTTCAGCTCAAATTGCAATTATTGTGCTCTGAATTTATTACTGATACAAGTGACAGATTTTGTGGCCTTAATTTTTCAAAAAGTAAAAATCTAATCAAATATTCAGAGCATTGTTTTAAGAATAGTACTCAAAGAAATGTTACAACATTTATTCCAAACGAATCCTTCAACTTTAAAACGTGAAAACGTCAATATGATACGAATTAGTAACTGTTGAGTTATTCTCAAGTTTCAAATGTTTTTTTGATTATCAAAGCGCCCACGTAGGCCTGTATGTCCAACCCGTTTCCCGAATCGGGCGATCAAAGTGTAAATTGTTCTTTTAACAGCTAGTAGCAAGTGACCAATAATAATGATAGTAATAATGGTAATAGTTATAATAATAATAATAATAATAATAATAAATAATTATGATGATCGGATGATAATGACGATGATGATGATAATAGTAGTAGTAGTAGTAGTAGTGGTAGTAGTAGTAGTAGTAGTAGTAATAATAATAATAATTATAATAATAATAATTATAATAATAATAATAATAATAATAATAATAATAATAATAATAAGAAGAAGAAGAAGAAGAAGAAGAAGAAGAAGAAGAAGAAGAAGAAGAAGAAGAATGAGAAGAAGAATGAGAAGCTAAGAATGAGAAGAAGAAGAAGAAGAAGAAGAAGAAGAAGAAGAAGAAGAAGAAGAAGAAGAAGAAGAAGCTGAAGAAGACGACGACGACGAAGAAGAAATGATGAAATGATGATGATTATGATGATAACAATAATAATAATAGGCCTAATAAATAATAATAAGAAGAAGAAGAAGAAAAAAACAACAGCAACAACAACAACACGAACAAGAAGAAGTGAAAAAGAAGAAATAATGATGATGATGATGATGATGATGATGATGATAAGTAATAATAATAATAATAATAATAATAATAATGATAATAATAATAATAATAATAATAATAATAATAATAATAACAATAATAATAATAATGATAAAAATAATAACAATTATAATGATTATGATAATAACATTATACACAATGAGTTAAAGAGTGGTTTGAGCGAAACGATCACAGTCACAATGTTTACTCGGAAAATTGGCAACGCGAATTTATCACCAAATTCAATCTTGTTTTTAGATCTCCTTACTTTGAATTTTGCATTGAGGTCAATGGGAGTCAGTCAGCGACGGAAGTATTTTCTACATTATCGTATTTTGAAAGAGATTTTATATTAAATGTACATTAAATTTTCAACATTTAAGCACGTAAAAGAAAGATCTGATCATGAAGGAGGTTTTGATGGTGGCAGAGAAGCCGCAGTTAGCCCAATCTCTGGCTAAAATCTTGTCACATGGAAGTCTGCGATCGCGTCGAGGGATGAATGGGGCATGCAGTGTACACGAGTACACGGGGACGTTTCGGGGACAGCAGGCGAAATTCAAGGTAGTATAAGAGAAAGACTTATGATGATGGGGAGCCCTATGCGCACCTAAGATTTTGACCTGAAAATGAACAAGAATTTCTTTAATATTCCTCAAAAGCTTAAAGCTCATGTACAGTATTGGTAGCAAAAAGGAAATTGGAAAGAAACATGTTAACACTTTCATTTTCAAGACAATTGACCACATTTTGTGGTTTGGCTCAATAACTTTTGATCCAGAGCTCTAAAAAATATACCAGATGCATGAGTAGAAAGAGCAAAATTTTCTGCACACACTATGTCCATTTTTATTGCATGACCATATTGCGTTCGATGCCAGGAATTTTAAAAACAAGAATCGTGAACGCCTCATGCAACTCAAATTACCAACTCTTGCTCACAGGCGAAGGAGGGGTGATATAATTGATGTTTTCAAGTATTTGACGGGAGTGTACGACACTCAACACAATCTTTTTCAATTGGCTCACAGGAGGTCCAGAGGCCACAAAATGAAACTGGACAAACAGTACTCTCGGCTTGATTTGAGGAAGCATTTCTTCAGCAACAGAATTGTGGATTTGTGGAATAGTCTCCCTGAATATGTTATCTCAGCAACTTCTGTAAACTGCTTTAAGAATAGACTAGATAAATACTGGTCTAAAAACCATGATCTTGTTTACGAGCCAGTATAGGCTGTATGAGTCATTATCTACCATGTCTACACACATTCTTGTCCTTTCCCACACATAATCGACTTGGTAATTAAGACAATGGAAATTGTATAACCACATGATACGACAAGCTACGATCGATGAACAGGCATTCGTCCTATATCATCGTGGGATTAAAGTAAAGTAAAGTAAAGTAATAGTCTAAGCTTTGAGATTCTTAAATTGGCAACACATTGAGAGGTTTAAAATTATTGTTTTTCATCAAAATTGGCAATTTCTTTCAACTATTCAACAAATTTCTAACCATGTATATTGTTTTTAAAGACATTACACATTATTTGAACCACGTAGCACTAAAAGGAAAATATTATTGTTGCCAAGTTGAAGAACAAAATGTGATCAATTTAGCCCTTAAATAATCCCTGTCTTGAAAGGGTTAAATATAGTCTCAGTCGTCAGTCATGTCAGCGGAATTGTCAGTCATGTTGTTCTCCTTGCCTTGAATCAAAAGATGTCTGTAAGAGATCATTTGGTATTCCATCTATGATTTCTGCAAATTCTGGTGAATTTCAGTGTAAATATCTGTAAGAAATGCTTGATCACTGCCATTATGCTAGGACCCTTCCACCCCGACGGCTCCCCGCACAGCAATCTTGGGGCTTCGCATAGTGTGTGCACTGTGTGTAGCTACTCATCATTGGTTTTACACGTGTGTTTACAGTGTTGTATAGCACATGCTGCCTTTGTTGGGATTTTATGTGCCTGTCCCGGCACATAAATTAGTTTTTGCCTCTTATTTGTTTAATATTAAACTTTAGGAGGTGAAATCTTCACAGTGTCTTCATGGTCTTAGTATTGCTAGTATCTTGCTATTTATCAACAAAAATTGAAGAAATCTGACAAATAGTTTTTGAGGGCTTACCAAAACTTTACATGACCTTTAATTTATATTGTTCCTGATATTCTAAAGAATAAGTTTTCAAAAATCTCATCAAAATTAGAGCAAGAACAATCATACAATGCCATTTTCACAAGAATGAAGATTTAAAAATCTCAGTAGACATTGGTAGAGGCGCACGGCCGATTTGGGAGACTCACTCCCACTTGAGAGACAGTCTCTAGGTGTGTCTTCATCAGAACGAAGTTCTGCTCTAGCCCGCTTCAAGGTGGATCAGGGATATTTTCTTGAAGCTAGCTTCAGTTTGCAATCGCGTCTTCATCAGACCGAAGTACCCCCACTTCGAGCTTAAGCCCGAAGTTGGTGCGCATGCGCACTTTAAGTGAACAAGCGCGGTTTTAAAATCTTACCCGCGCTCGCCCGACCAGCTATACAAACCCAAAATATATACGGTATCTCTCGACTACGCTGCCTTAATCATTAATGTACTTACGGAAGTGTATGTTGAACAAAAATAGGTGTAATTTCATTTTGCAGTAGAAGGAGACGTCGAGAGGCGTACGTGCACTGTGTACAGCTCATGCACACAGCGCTAGCGCTAGCGCACAGTTGATGTTTACAAACAACACCATGAAACCTGAAATCGTGCTTCGATAGTTGGAGCACAGGTGCATGATGGGATCGGGCTTAACTTCGGGCTGATGAAGACGCTCGAGGAATAGCGGGCTAGAGCAGGCTGATTTTCGGTTAAGCGGGCTATTCTGAAGATAAGTCCAAGATGATGTGGGTTGACTTTTCGAGCGAAATAGCGGGCTAGAGCAGAGAATTAGCTGGCTATTCTCTGATCGGGCTAATTTACCGGATCAGCAATAGCGGGCTAGAGCAGAACTTCGTTCTGATGAAGACACACTTTCTGATAATTGGAGACTTTGTTAATAAGAGGACAATATAAATAGCACCAACAACAAGGCACCTTTTCTCTGCCAATTTTTTTCCCCTCAGAAATCAGAAGCCCATTTCAGTTGTTTTGTGTGTGGATTAGTCTAATATGTGGATGATAACAAAAATTGTTATGAAAACAAAAGTAGACGGTCAAAAGCCTAAAAAGGGGTACATTTTCATAAGGAATCTGCTTATCACATTTTCATTTTAAGCCAAGTTAATCCCTTTGCCGCAAATGTAAACAAATAAAATTGGTCTCCTAAATGGGAGACTGTCTTGTCTCCCAAATAGGCCATCAAAAATGTTGACATAAATAAGTCTCTGATAATAGAGATGGTCTCCCAAATAGGAAACAGTCTCCAATATTATCGGCCGTGCGCCTTTACTGAATCTGAAGAAACGGCGGCCTTGTTTATATTTCAACATTGAAAACAAAAAATGTGCCCATGTCTGGGCACTCATTCACTTTACATGTACACACAGTTTGGGAGTTTTGACGTGTAAGACAACATTTTGAGGCTTGTGAATAAAATGTCTAAAATAAGATTTTTCAATAGCCTAAGATAAACTAGACCGAAAATTCTGTCTCTCGTTCGTCATGTTCATTAGCCTCTTATTTTAGTAGGGTCAGCTCTTCACTTAGAGACAGAAACGGGCCTGTCACTCTGCTGTGCAAACCGAATACACATTGATTCACACACTAATATTTACAGTTTGAATACGTCTGCAAGATTTTCAAACGGAGAATACCTTGGACCCTGAATTATCTGAAAAAGGAGCAGTAAACGGATTATTCAGTAAAATTGGTAAGATGAACAGATTACGTAACTATTAGAGCCTGTTATTATTACGATTTTTCCAACTACGTGTCGGCGAGTAGTCGGTTTGCACAGCAGAGTGAAGAGCTGACCCTACCATTGCAGTGGTCTGCTTGCTGGTCTTCCGCATTCCCACATTGCACCCCTTCAAAGAATACAAAATACTGCCGCTAGACTGGTTACCCGTACTAAAAAGTCAGAACACATCACCCCTGTCTTACAATCCCTTCACTGGCTCCAGATCCATGAAAGAATCATCTTCAAGGTTCTTCTTCTAGTCTACAAAGTCATTCACAACCTTGCTCCATCCTACCTGCAAGACCTTGTCTCTCTACGTTCAGCATCTGTATCTTCAGCAACTAGACGTCTCCGTTCCACCACCACTGCCAATCTCCAGCTATCTCCTGGACCCCGTACCAGTACTCGATATGGCGATCGTGCCTTCTCTTCTCTTGCCCCCAAACTCTGGAACAATCTTCCTATTTATATTCGACAGGCCTCCACCATAGATTCCTTCAAATCACTCCTTAAAACTTACCTCTTTAGACAATCATATCAGTAGTAGTAGTAGTAGTAGTAGTTATATTGGTAATAGTTGTAAAACATTTTTGTATGTACTTTTTCATTTATTTTCTTCTCTCTTTTCTCTTCTTTCCATTCTTTTACTTTCTATGCGCTTAGAAACATGGTATTAAGCATTTTATAAATGTTGTATATTATTTATTGTTATTATTACAAAAATAAGAGGCTAACGAACGAGAGACAGAATTTTGGGTCTAATGATAAACATGATAAAGATGAAAAATTTGTGTTCGTTACATGTTTCGACAATTGTTGTATCAGAATCGCACAGTTACGCATGTGCGCAGACAAGGGCACTCTGCAGACTTGGGCACTCTAGACTTACGCCCAAGCTGCCAGGGCAGCGTTTCATCAAACAGTCATTAGTACAAGTTTGCCGACATCCCATTGCAATGCATGTATTAAAATTAACATGCGTTCAATTGGATGTCAGCAAACTTGTTGAAGTTGTAGTGCTTATGACGGTTTGATGAAATTATGCCCTGCTCCTCGCGTTCTCGGATTGGGACTCGGACTTGGAGCATGCGCTAGCTGAGCCACTTGACTGCTTGAAGTTGAAAGTTGAAAGTTTGAGTTAGTTATAAATGTTAAAGTGGTGATTTACTGGGAATGCTGGGGTACCTTCAATTTTGAGGGAGCCCTATAATCAGATGATTGCGGCCCTATAGTTCTATAAGCAAAAAATAAAAAATGTTACAGTGTAACTAATGATCTGCCTGTGTAGTGTAGGACTGTAACTTAGTCAGTTAGCACATGGTTAACTTTAGATTGCTGTTTTCTTTCTTCAAAATTTTTTCTTGTCCAAAATTTCTGAGAATATAAATGCCTCCCCCCTTTTCATTCCTTCGCATAAAAACCTGCATCCGTCCCTAGTTCTAACAGTCTTTGCCTTGAGGCTTTGGGCCATATCTGTATGGTCTTGATGAGGGCTGCACGATATTATCACAACGTTGACTTTGTTTTATTAACATAAAATAACTTAGTTTTCTGAAAACCACCCCAGAAATACCCTTTACTTACCTATAGTATTGTGTGGTTCTAATTTGGTTCATGTTTTTCATTTACTTTCCCATCCTAGATGACATCTGTATGTGGTCATGTACATGGTCTAGATTTTCATCCACGTTTTAACAACTGGGACAAGGTGGATCCAGTAAGTACTGTATTAACAAAAATATGCATCAAGTAACACTAAAATCAGTGAATATTTGCAATTCACATGATTTTCAACCTATCCTGTGAACGATTTGTGACAATTTGCATGAGAAGTTGTTCGATTTACTGTTAAAAAATGACCTGTCTGGATAACCGACCTGTCTGGACACACAATGTCTGGGTAAACTGTATTAAACTAGAAACTTTCGTTTGCATGAAACATTTACAAATTTTGTGAGTGGTTCAGGTAAATGCAAGTGTCATGCGAGCAAATAGTTGAATCATGACTGGTACAACACTGAATTATAGCAATGTGTGAAAATGACTGTCGTTACCATTAATTACGCAAATGTTTCATGTCGAGAAAGTTTCTGGTTTTGCGGTAGTCTATAGAGAGGCCAAGGGCCACTTTCTCGAAACTGTCATTTAAGTCTAAGTTTGTGGACATCCCATTGAAACACATCATAAAGGAAAGGTTGATAACTTTGGGAAGGGAAAGGTAAAAAATAATTTGTGAGCTTTCTCATTCCTTTTTTTATGTCAGTTTGGAAGAACATCATACTGTAGTAGAAATGTCCCCTGAAAAGGATTGCTCTTCAGATATCCTCATATTCGAAATATGTCGAAAAACAGCTGAAATGTTCGGGCTTGACGTGTATTTAGTCCCATATACATGTATACACATTTCTGTGTGCAGTGCATGTGACTCTCGGCAGGATTGAGTCAATTTCTTCTCGTTTTGGTGATTCCAAAACCTTACAGCATACACCAATTCCTTTGTAGCGTATAATCAGCCTTTTCCAATTGTTTTGAGTCAGTTTTTTTCATAATGTTATCGCATGACCAGAACTCAACTTTATCTTCAAAGAATTTACTGTTGTTTCAGTGGGATGTCCAAGAACTTCAACCAATCAGTTATGACAGTTTTGAGAAACTGGCCCCAGGGTTGCAGGTACTGTATGAGTTATGGAATTCCAAGGTCAACTGATGAAGAGGTAGTTCCATAATGACTCTTACTTGCAGTGTATCAAGCATTCATATAAAGGTAGCATGGATGAAAGCTGAAAATCAGAGATTAAACAGATTAATAAAAGTAAAAGAAATTAAAGAAAAAAGAAAAAGAAAAAAATGATGAAAGAGAACTTTATGAACTTTTGAAAGTCAATATCTTTCATGAAAGGGGATATCCCATATCAGCATGGAGCATTACTAATAGGATACATGTAGTAATGCTCCATGCTGCCCATGCATTGTACATGGAGATATATCCCATTAATTTGTTTTTTCACTTCAGTGTACATTGTTCAGAATAATAGGCTTTTTCTTAATAAATGGATATGGAATCAGATATTTTTTCTTTCATCAGAGACAGAAGTGTGTTCTATTCTGATTACTGGGTAACTTTTTTCTGCACAACAAATGGGAGAGTTGTACTTCACTGAAGTCACACATCTCTCACATCGTGATTGGTCATCACTATCTTGTTTTCTTCTACAGTCAGAGCTGTTTGCTGCCCCCACAGAGAAGAAGGAGGCCAATCCTAATCTTCACATGCCTAAATTTCTCTCTATAGAGGTAAGAAATGGTTGAAAAGAAAAGGCTATCACTTCTTGGGCGCGCATCTTGTGTTTATGTACATTGTAAAGTATATGGTTCCACCACTGACAATTGTTTCTAGTTGGGCTCTGGATCAACATTAGTGCGTATGTGGGGGGGGGGGGTGCAGTTTGTGGGATTAGAATGAATTTGAAAATAGAAGAAAGAGGCTCTGACTAAAAAAACAAAAAAAAACAAAACTTATTGCCAACTACATGTAATAACAAGAATTTTATTTTGTACTGCATGTACACCTCAATAAATCTTAAATCATAAGTATAACTATTTGAGTATTTGAAAGGAATTTCATGAGATCATCGGTATCTGTATGATCTTAATTCTTTCTAACTTTTTATCCTGCATTTTTTAAAGTAGTACTTGTACATCCAAATGCTTCTTTTAATAAAGACAGAAGTTTGTTTTACTGTACTGTGATTATTGGAGACTCAATATAGCCACACTTCAATACTGAAAGTCTAATTTCTGTATAAGAAATCCCTTTTACAAAGATTCCCTTACATGAATTCTGTTTTTTTCTTTCTGTACCACTTCCCCTACTTCCATACTACTACCGGTATACAGTGGACCCTCTTTATAAAGAACACTGTTATAACAATTAACAAACTCTTGTTATAACAAGGCCATTTCATCGCTCCCACTTCTTTGTATTCTATTATTTTTTTAACCCTGATAAAACAAGGTTATGATATATAAAGAGGTACATGTAATTTCCTTGGTTCCACTGTTAAGCAATGCTCCTGTCCTAGCCAATAGAGTCATTTTCCTGTCGATTTCGCTTCCCACTGTCCAGGACAGCAGTGAAAATGATATGATTTTCAAATACATGTATCTTCCTCCTTGTGGGATTGCTGTCATTTTTCTGTTTGCTCTGCTCCCTTTGAATCAAATCTTAGGCCAAGGGTTGTGACTATCTTGTGCTGTGGCTAGATTGTGACAAAGAAGGTGAAAACATTTGCTTTGAAGTCATCAACTCTGTGCAAGGAGTTATGAAGAGACCCATGGGGAGAGAACAGGTAAGAATTCAATACAGGAAGGAGAGAGGGAGAGGTGATGGAAGGAATGAGGGAGGGAGGAAAGGGAGAGAGAGAGAGAGAGAGAGAGAAGAGAGATTGCATTATGACAAGGAGAGTGAAAATGCTTGCTTCAAAGACATCAACTGTGTGCAGGGGGTCATGAAAAGACCAATGGGCAGAGAACAGGTGAGAATAGAATGTGCATAGGAAAGGGGGAGGGATAGAGGGAGGGAGGGAAGAAGATACACTTTAAGAGAGAGAGAGGGGTAGCGAGGAAAGGGAAGGAGAGAGAGAGCTGGAAGGAGACAGAAACCCTATAAACCTGAAATCTAAACTTAACAAATCTCCAATTACAATCCTAGCCCTAACCCTATTATCTTTGATGGTGTAAAGCCCCTAGCAAATGTCACCAGCCTTCTCGCCAGTAATTACCACACTTGGTGCTGATACCAAGGGTGAGGAATTTAAGAAAATAAAAACCATGTGTAGATTCTCCCAGTAAGGGTACCAACAAGGATAATAAATCAGTCAATGCCTAATTTCAATCTCCAAAGTTGTTTTAGTCCTCCCAAACCACCTCCATGGGATGGCATGATGCCATATTTCACTCAATATGGACCAAAAGATATGTCAGTGCATGTACTCCAATTGGCAAAATTGCTCTGGTCCTCTCAGATCACCCCCATGGGACTCGGTAAAGCCATATTTCTGTTAATTTGAACCAAGCGTAAACTATTTTCTGCCATGCCGAGAGAAGCCTGATACGTCACAGGAGCAAAGATCTAGTCATGCTCTATTCATTAAATTGAACACAAGTGCATGAATTGTGAAGGTGGAGAAATCAATGCAACCATACCCTCTGCCTTTTTGCTCCACTGTAACTAGGTGATCTTCCGTGCTAAATTCAGTGCTATCACAGACACAGACATCAGACGTGCCATGAACACCCTGGTAGAACCTAACAAGAACGAGGCCATGTCAGTCGACGCCAGACAGGAACTAGATCTTAGAATTGGATGTGCCTTCACTCGCTTTCAGACCAAGTACTTCCAGGTACATGTACCTCCGACTTTATGCCGTTATACCTTTTGTCGCTGTAATTATACCTTTGAAACTGTTTTGTACCTTTGTCACTGTTTCTATGACTGAAACAAATTGAATTTGAATATGAATTGAGGTTATCCTCTCACTCTCCGTGTCGAAGTTCAAAAGACTTTATCCAGATTACAGATCAGGATAAGTGGGATTTTTTTGTTGTTATTATAATTATTATGTTTTTCTTCAAATATGTTTTTTTGTTGTTATTATAATTATTATTTTTTTCTTCAAATATGGACCAAGTGCTTTCAGGTATCTTCAAAATGATGGAGGTTTTCCTCTTTTTTTAATTTTCAGTTCAAAAGACTTTAGTCCATTTCATGTATCAAGTTCATTGTTGTGTCTATTTTTTTTTTTTTTTTTAAGTATCAGTTTACATCAGCTATTTTGATAAAATTTGTTGAACAGATGAATTTGAAAATTCATTTTTAATTTTAATTTTGAATTGTGACTCAGGTCAATAATTTCTCTCTTACATCCTCTTTCTTCCATATAGGGTAAATATGGTGATCTTGATAGTACACTGATCTCCTATGGTCCATGTCAGACTCCAACACTAGGTTTCTGTGTGAACAGACATGATAAGATCCAGTCCTTCAAGCCTGAGCCATTCTGGGTCATTCAGATACAGGTAAGACTGTGATCCAACACAGGCTCTGGCATGTATCCTGACAACTACCCCCTGGACAATTACACCGGGGACAACTCCTCCCCCAAGGACAATTACCCCGGGACAATTACTCCCGGGATGATTAGCCCCAGTAATATCAACCCCCAACCATAATTGTCCTGGGGGAGTTATTGTTCTGGGGGTTTATTGTCCTGGAGGTAATTTTCCTGGGTTTAATTGTCCTGGTAGTAATTGTCCCGATGGGGTAGTTGTCCCCGGGGTAATTGTCCAGGGTGTAGTTGTCCTGGAATTGCTCTGGCTATAATAGCCCCGCGGTCAGTTTCCTAGACTAACTAAATTTTAACTTCAACTTTGGATCAAACACTATAATTAACCCTGACCCTAAACCCATCCTCAAACAAAATTGCAACCCTAACCCATACCCCTACTCTACATGTATATCCTTGAGAAGAGAAAGCCTGAAGCAGTTGTCGCGGGAGAAAATGTCGCATCGCCCAGGTTGTGGAATGGTGATCCAATGGAGGCGCGATGGCTCAGTGGTAGAGCAGTGGCCTCGTAACTGGAGGACCCAGGTTCGAAACCAAGTGGATTGTGCTAGTGCCCTTTGGTGAGGCTTTAATCATCATTACCAAGTCCCGCGGAGAGGACTTAAAGCCGTCGGTCCCTTGGTTGCTTACTTACAAGCATACACATGCTTTCTTAGCAGTCAGGTGAAATAAACCATCAACCAACCATCAACCATCAACACTGCTTCAGTGACATTTGATTGGAGCTTATTTCATAAATCAGAGACCTGTGTTATAATTATGTCATTGTTATTTGAATGTATGTTGATCTTTATACAGGGCCCCCAGGAAGAACAGTATTTTGTCTACTGATGGGGCTACCCTGTTGAAATGAAACTTAATCAATAAATCAATCAATTAATCATTAAAAAGATCAAGGGTTAGGGTTAGATTTGCAAATGGTCTCATGTTTGAGGTCTTGGGTTGAAGTTAGGACTTTGGTTAGTGTTAGAAATCGACAAAATTATGCTCTCTTGGTTTTCCCCTTACAGGTATCTCATGACAGTGGAAGGAAATTAAATCTGGACTGGGATCGAGTGAGGGTCTTTGATAGAGAAGTCGCTCAGATGTTCCTCAACATAGTCAAAGCACAGAAAGATGCTAGGTGAGACAAATTGAAATTCTAGTGGAGACTTTCAAAAAATGATGCAGTTCAGGGGGCTACAATTATATTTTATACTTCCAGTGTTGGTCGCCAAGATTGTCTTCCTTAGCCTCTTTTGTACTAAGGCTAGTATTGACAGGTTGGAGAAAAAAATGTCATAATCTCCTTCAAATGTCAGTTTTAAAGAGAAATATTTTACATACTCTGCCATTTGTTTTCACTAGTTTTCTTGATGCTCCATATATTTTGCATTCTGTGATGTTTTTACATTAAAAAAAAATGATACACTACTTATATACTTGAATATTTATTTGTAAACGTGTTCCGTTGTATAATGCTTTTCATATTTTTGTAAATTGTTTGTATTGATTTTTTACTATTGCCCTCTGGGATCCCAGTGTTTTACAATCAAAGAGGCTTCTCTAAATAAATAAAACTGGAAATAAAGTTAAATAAATTAATATAAAGATATTTTATCACAATAACCTAAATGTATATATTTCTCATCATCTATCACCAGGATCACTTCAGTGTCACAAAAAGAGAAAGTCAAACAGCGCCCCCAGGCTTTGAACACCGTAGAGTTGATGCGGGTTGCGAGTGCCTCTCTAGGTATGAGTCCACACCATGCTATGCAGATTGCTGAGAGGCTCTACACTCAGGGCTACATCAGCTACCCTAGAACTGAAACAACAAGCTATCCAGAGAACTTTGACCTCAAGTAAGAGCACATCAAATTTAATTAAATATCAGTCTACTTTAAAACCAGAAAAACCAGGAATCATTAATGATGGCAAAAACCAGGAATCATTAATGATGGCAAAAACCTTGGCGGAAAAAAAAAAAAAAAAAATGAATGAATTGCCAACATTCATGTAGTTGTAATTGAATCTAACAATTTAACAACATTAGGTTATCGGTAATCTCAACCACTTGAGAAATTCGGAAAAAGTTTCCGGTTTCTCAGTATCTTGGAATATTTTATGTGCTTGTGTACCGATCGTTTTTATCAGTTTGTTAGTAGTTTTACCGGTTTCCTAATTCTTAGCAATTTATGAATTAGTCTTTTTACCATTTCATCAGTAGGGCCTTATGGTACAGAGAGTTTTGATTGGTCAAAAGAGATCGCAAATATTGCAAACAATCAGTTTGGGGTTTTGCAATTAATTTGATATCAAATGTTAAAGGGAGCCACCGCTCGATATCCATGTACGATCAATTTCATTCGCTTGTCCCTATTGCAAGGCCGTGCTTAACAACAATCTTGGAGCAGCGAAAAAAATTGCCGTCGAGGGTGGGGTAGTTTGTCAGTTGGGTTGTTCAGTTCGTCTTTCTTTGGTCGAATGCGTATCACTGCAATTGCGCGCTCGTTTACCGAAGATGTACGGCGATTCCTGAATATTACCCGAGCCAGGCCAAGCTCCAAACACCACGACTGGCGACTTTTCGGTCCCTTTAATACATATGACCCAGATTTTGGCATCTTGGGGGTCGTTTCATCAAACCGTCATAACGACAAGATCAGCGACATCTCGACACTGTCGCTCAACTTGTCCTCTAAGTGTTTCACAAAGCCGTCTTTGCCAAGACCAGCGACAACTTCGCTGACAAGTGACTTGTCGGTACTCCAGACCTGTCATATCTTTTTAGAACGCCATCACAAGCCAGCTTTTAGTTAGTCTATGGGCTGCGAAAAAATAAGAAATGTAAATTAAGAGAACATTTATTTCCTGATCTCCAAGCACTATCCTTTACCATTCCTTTATCAAATAGTGTTACTAATGTTCGTATTATAATATTTTACAGACAAACAATATGTTCTTATGACTTCTTGACCCCCCAACAAGTAACTGAGATTAATATTAAAAATACCCACATCGGTCTACCATAGAAAAAGCGTCGAAAACGGAACAGTCTGTATAGACAGACCAATTTAAACGACGACAATTTATCTTCAATATCTTGTATGTATTTTCCCTATATATATCCCTTTTCACGCAATGCTTTGATATGAATAATAGTAAATGTATTTTTAAAAAATGAATATTAAGAATTCGGCTATAAAATATCTTAATTTAATCATTTTCTCGAAAGTGTACACGAATTGGGTCTTCTTTCCATAATTAGTCAATTACGGTATCCTCTTATTTACAAATCTAGATTCGTACATCGCAAAAGCATCCTCGAGTTTTCTCAATTTTATAAATTCTAAGATGCCACAAGCAACACATATTTTCATGTAAACGGGATGTTTGTATCATCAGTATTAATTTTCGCTGCCATTTTTGACATTTTGGAACAGTTTGGGGAAAACTGAGCCTCAAAATATGTTTGGGTAATTGACGATAAATCCGATGGATTGTGATAAAGACTATGTTTCTTAGCCGATGAGTATCGATATCATTGAGTTGTCGTTTATCATGTCTTCGTGAAACAGTTTTTCAAGTCCATGACATTTCCGTAGATCGCCGACAAGAGTTATGACTGTCATGGAGTTGATTTGATGAAACAACCCCCTGGATCTGTGACTCATTACTATTACATCTTTAATTATTCATGAATTTTTAATTATTAGGAAGATTTGGAAAATTCTGGTGCATAGCACATTTTTTGTTAACAATAATGCCTGTCATTTGAATACAATTAATATATATTCCTTTAATGATGCATAGGGGTACGTTGCGGCAGCAGGTGTCTGCACCCTGGAGCTCTGAAGTGAGGGTGTTGCTGGATGGAGAGTTTACCAAACCCAGGAAAGGAACTGATGTGGGAGACCATCCCCCTATCACCCCCATGAGAGCTGCTAGTGAGGGAGAACTAGGAGGAGAGGCTTGGAGGCTGTATGAGTACATTGCAAGACACTTTATTGCTACAGTGAGTATGAGTAAATCCAGATCAGTGGTTACTTGGAATACCTTAAGGGCCATTAGAACGAACTGGCATTATAAGTTAAAGTGTACCAGTCACCTGAAAAATAATAATTTGTGTACTGCTAGAAAGTATAAAATCAACATCAGAGAACTTCATCTGGCATTATATAGGTCTACAGTTAATGAGTATGAAAGAAATAAAGGATAAGATGAAGGTGCGCGCGCAGATTCAAAGTCCAAGTTGGGTTCCGCGCAAGCCCTTATCTTGTTGAACGTGTACGGGTGCTTCTTGTCAGGAGTCACTTTTATGCTTATAGGGATTGTAATTGAGCCTGAGCAGTTAGTCACGGATGGACATTGACAAATTTAGAAAGTTTGAAGGCCTGAAGAAAATAAGTATTTAATTGAAGCGAGCTATTTTATGTTTCATTGTGAAGGGCATCACTGAAAGAGTTGAAATTGGATAAAATTTGGTTGCCACAGTCGCCTACTAAAATTATAATCCATAACATATTCAATGTCACGGACAGATAAAATGCCCACTCCTAACCATTCAGGCTCAATTATACTTGCACTATCTCTTTATAGAAGTAATACTTGAAACCCATACAGACCTGCCAACCAGTACGATTTGGTCATATTTTGTACGACTTTTCAATGAAAATACGACACTACGATTTATCTCTATAAAATACAATTTAAAAGAAATCTGATCATGCACTATTCGTCCTATATGTTGCGCACATGTATTTGTTATCACTCAAACTTTCACACTCATATTGTATTATTCTCGCTGTTCCCGGCACTCCACACTGTGTATGTTAAAGTGCGTACAGAAAAGAGACTGCGAATGTACACACACAATTGTACTTTCACTGCACACGCAAACTTCTAGCTCAGGCCCCCATTTCATAAAACTTGTCATCAATAAAAACTTCCTCATTTCTATGAAGAATTCGCTCTCAGCCAATCAAATTCAAGGATTTCCGTAGCTTATAACAATTATTGTACCTTGTTATTGATAACAAGTTTTATTAAATGGGGCCCAGGCGGTGCTGCTGCTGCTCTTACCATCGACGTCCATTGATCTCTTACACACCGAGGCGCTAGGCGAAGCTGGCCAGCCTAGCCCGCAGGCGGCGCGGCTCGGCTGCCGCTTGGTGCAACGCGGCAGTGGCAGTGGTGGAATCGAAAGGATGAATAAGGAAAGTGAGTTTTTAGGTGGTTTATTTATGTTTCTATATCTAGATCATCTTTTAAAAATATCATTGGGTGTCATGAACATTCAGGAACATTTTCGGACATTTTTAGATCTAATTTTAACAATTTTCCCGGCAGTTGCAGTTTTAAAATTTGGTATTTTTCGACTTGCAAAAAAATACGGATGTCGTCGGCAAATTACGATTTTTCAGCTTGTCAAGTACGGAAAAGCTTGGCCAGAGGTTGGCAGGTCTGCCCATATTTTGAATATAGTATTACGACATGGAACCTGTTACATACAGTACAAAATTTTGTTTGGTGACTGGTAACCTTTAAAATTGGAAATATTCCATGTACATGTAGGTACCTTTTTATGGGGCGCCAAGTGTTCACCTACTTATTCCGTCCAAATCTGGCTCATTTTGTTACAAAATTCAATCAAAACTCGTTTTTGTTACAAAATTATTGAAAAGCTATTCATTTTGTAACAAAATGAATTTAATAGGGTAATTTTGTAACAAAAAAAAATTCTGTTACAAAATAAAAATTACGGAATCATTTTGTCCGATTTCATTTTGTAACGAAAATCATTCTGTTACAAAATTAACATGACAAAATTTTCATTTTGTTACAACAATCATTCTGTTACAAAATGAACATGTCCAATTACATTTTGTAACGAAAATTATTTTGTCCGTTCTCATTTTGTAACGAAAATAATTTTGTTACAAAATTAACATACGAAATTATTTTGTCCATTCTCATTTTGTAACAAAAATCATTCTGTTACAAAATGAACATGACAAAATTATTTTGTTCATTTTTATTTTGTAACAAAAATTTTTTTGTTACAAAATTATTTTGTTCATTTTCATTTTGTAACCAAATTCATTTGGTTACAAAATTAGCATGACAAAATTTATTTTGTCCATTGTCATTCTGTAACAAAAATCATTCTGTTACAAAATTAGCATGACAAAATTTATTTTGTCCATTTTCATTTTGTAACAAAAATCATTTTGTTACAAAATTAGTATGACAAAATTTGTTTTGTCCATTTTCATTTTGTAACAAAAATCATTTTGTTACAAAATTAGCATGACAAAATTTGTTTTGTCCATTTTCATTTTGTAACAAAAATCATTTTGTTACAAAATTAGCATGACAAAATTTGTTTTGTCCATTTTCATTTTGTAACAGAAATCATTTTGTTACAAAATTAGCATGACAAAATTGGTTTTGTCCATTTTCATTTTGTAACAAAAATCATTTTGTTACAAAATTAGCATGACAAAATTTGTTTTGTCCATTTTCATTTTGTAACAAAAATCATTTTGTTACAAAATTAGCAGGACAAAATTGGTTTTGTCCATTTTCATTTTGTAACAAAAATCATTTTGTTACACAATCAGCATGACAAAATTGGTTTTGTCCATTTTCATTTTGTAACAGAATGAGTTTTGAGTGAATTTCATCAGCAATTGAGGCAAGTCTGTACAGAATAGGTTGGTGAACACTTGGCGCCCATAGGGTCGCCAAGTGTTTTACCGAATAGGAAAGTGAACACTTGGCGCCTCTCTGTGCGCCAAGTGTTCACCTACCTATTCCGTAAAACACTTGGCGACCCCATGGTCGCCAAGTGTTCACCGACCTATTCCGTAAAATGCCCAACCTTCCTTTCTAGTCAAATCAGCGACATATAAACAAGAACGCTGATTGGCTGCCTGGTTGGCATACAAAGCTCACATGATCCCCCCCCCCCCCCCCCCCCCCCCCCCCCCCCCCCGTTCTCCGCCCTCCCCACGCACGCTATTGGGCAGTGCGAGCTAGCGCATAGCGCGCGCTGTTTAATTATGCGATCGAAGTACTAGTATACGTACTACGTCGATATTTGTATAGGATATTGCATGCAGATCGTCCATCTTTATCATACACTGTACTCAATCCATACGCCACATCGGAAAGATCCTTTATTTTGCTGCATTTAGAATGTTATGATTGTGTCATATCGAGGCAGAAATAATAGAAGGTAAGCTTGAAACTGTAAACAAAGCTTAGACTGTCTACAGAGTACTGCTATAGTATACATGTAGGCTAGGCTCAGAGTAGACGTTGTAATTCCGGACAGGTTGTTAAACTTAATCCGGACAGGTCATTTTTAAACAGTAAATCGAAAAACTTTTCATGCAAATTGTCACAAATCTTTCACAGGATAGGTTGAAAATCATGTGAATTCACTGGTTTTAGTTATACTTGATGCATGTTTTCCGTAAAATCTGGAGGCAAAATTGCCAGGCTAATTTTTGTTAAGCATGTTGTTAAGTGTCCGGAAATGCAACTCCCTATCCTAGTGTAGTCAAACTTAATAGTACTATTAGTAGTAAAAAAAAAAACACTCACACTTATGCGAGGTTATTGGAGATAACCTCGCACTGTGTACCTTCATACCGTGAGCAATTGCCTCCCATAGCAAGTGTGTGATATCTTGCACATATGTGTGCGGCAGAGGAGCAAGATCACCGACCAAAAACAGCCTGAAAATTTCACTTGTTCAAGATGATAAAGATCCTATCAAAGGATCTGGCATGAAATTAGATATTCTATCACTCTAAAATGTAGAAGGAAGTATTTTCTCAAAATTTTGCTGATTTAGTCAAGGATTGTAATTCCGAACAGATTGTATTACCAAACGTGTACAGTTAAGCACCTAAAATGGGTTTTCATACGCGTGGGATTACGCGTATGAAAACCACACTATTGAAACAAAGGTTGTGTCTTTTTTTCCATAGGTTTCACATGTTCGGAAATACAGTACCTTTTTCAAGGGACCAAAACACCACGTCGTAGGGAAGGGTTCACTCGGAAGGAAATATCTTTTTAAAATTCCATCAACTTCTTTATCTGTAGGACTTTGAGCATTCATTATGTAAGTTTGACAGATAGCCCCCTATTCGTTTGATATTTTATTTGCTATCGAATCATTGATTTTCTGAAAAGTATTCTGACATTGGATCCACCACCTTATTGGTGTTTTTACCTCTTCAACTTTTAGGTCGTGACAGACCAAAATTGACACAGCTCCATATAGTGATGGTCCCGTGAGTGTAAAAAAACTAATACCTACATATATGATATAGCGGGCATAGGCCTAGACCGAAAATTCTGTCTCTCGTTCGTTAGCTCTTTGAGACAGAAATGGTCGTACTCGTATCACTCTGCTGTGCAAACCGAATACACATTGACTTACACACTAATAACAGTCTGAAAGCCGCAGCATACTCATTCATCTTTTCAAGAGGTTGTATAACCCCCTTCCAGGAAAAAGGTCATTTTTTCATTGCTCTAGTTGTTTATTCTGGCTCTTTTATCAATAATATGTAATAACTGAACATTAAAAAATACTGTTTGGGTGGTTTTCCTCAGAATTTCCTGTTTTGGTCAAAATTTTGCTAGGTGGTATTTACCAGTAGTTATTAATTGCCCGAAAATTCCAGCCCCAGTATTTCTTGGTCAACCCTGTTTGGGTTAGAATTTTAAATTTTGGATGTAAAGTTGCATTTTGGGTCATTTTGAAACTCTTAAAAAAATTTTTTTTTAGTCAGATGGGGTGTTATAAGGCCCTTAAACATTTGGGTAAATTTTTCTTTGGAAGCTTAGGGACAATATTTTGTCAGAAGGAAGAGCTGTGGATTTTTTAAACGAAAAATATTCAATACTGACTAAACTGTTCATGGGGAAGGGGGTGAAGTATGTTTTATGTACCTTATGAAATAAAAACACCAAAGTGCCCCTTGATAAAGCTTTGCTCCCCCCCCCCCCACGTCTATATAAAGAAAATCATCTTGGTACCTTCTGACGATGAGAATTAAAAGCGTTTTATTCATTTCAGTTCAAATTTACATAATATACCCCCCCCCCCCACTTCCATTGTCCGAGCCCGATATTCTGCCACTGAATCGGCCAATGGGGGGGGGGGCACCTTCAGTTCGGCGGACAAAAGATGCCCCCTCCTCCACTTCCATTGTCCGAGCCCGATGTTCCACCAAGGCTCAGACAATGTAAGGGGGCACCTTTTGTCCACCAAACAAAAGGTCCCCCCCCCCCCCACATCCATTGTGCGAGCCCATCATTCCACCGCCTCTGAAATATATCATCTAGTCTACAATCAATTTTTAAGTAATAGCTAGACAGTTGCATCTTAAGCGAGAAGAGCTAGCAACCTCAATGTCGCTGCTGGGTGGACATGGTGGGGATACATTAATTAGTAGTGGACACACTTCTTCCCATAGCACAAGATTAAAAACTTTTTTAAAAATTGTCTTTCATGTGTACAGATGCCACAGGTAACCTGCACATTGGATTCTTCTGATGCTATGGCAAGTACAGTCAGCCATCACTGCTAGTATTCTGAAGAAAACTGCTGTCTGTCTTAGTCCAGGCATAACATTACTTGCAAAGGACCTAAAGGTAAATGAAAGTATTGTAATCTGAAACTTTTTTAGTCTTATGACATATTTCCATCAGTCACTAGTTGTTTTTTCTATGTAAACCATCAAGCTAATGACAAGTTCAAATGAATCTTAGAATGAGTACTAACTGTTTAGTAAATTCCACACTCCCCCCCCAAAAAAAATAAATAAAAAGAATAAACAAAGACGAAATTTGTTTTACATTGTCATAATAAGCACCTGTGTATTATGCAAATATATCAGATGCTATATTAATTTAAAATTCATGCTCTCTTTCTTTCTTCAATTATCCAAACATAAACATGTAACAGTAATGGCTTTTTAGTATACTAAACTTAAATCTCTAATATTTCTTTAGATCAGGCACAACAATACTTCCTGTTTTAAATACATATGCTGATTGCAAACTTAATGGTGTAAGACAAAATGTTGATATACATGTACATACACAAAGTAGAAGTAAATAAAAAAATAAAGCTTAGCCAATAGATTGGCCCTTTCCAGAATCTTTCAAATGAGTAAATGACCTAGGGGACAACAAATTAGATCTCTCATCAACTGATTCTTCTTTTTTTCAGTTCTTCTGACTGTTTGCAATATACTTGAGGATAACTCCATGTAGACTGGACCTTGACTGACTGCAGGGTTCTCCTGGTATCCACAAAGGTCACTGCAGATTGTACTGAGCTGCAAACTGTCCTTCTTGTTCACCCATGAAGCCAAAGGGAGCCTTTCATTTATGCATGCATGGAATGATAAATGATTAAAAAGTAACAACGTATCAGGGCAATTCTAAGGTGTATTAGGTCATTTTTTTTCCCCATACGTTACCAGGTATTATGGAGTTCTGAGCATTATTGACTTCGAAAGTGTAATTTTCCTTGACATTTGTTGGGATGTACACTCTAGTAGGGCTCTTAAATTAATATAATGAATATATACTAAAATCTTCAATCTAGTCGGTAGCGTAAGGGGCAAAATACATTGGACTTGCCCATCAAACAAATAAAAGTAATAAATTAGCAAGAATAAGGTGCCATGGACTTATTAGTTACAGAACATTCATTTATAACTGAAAGACAAGTTACAATGATACAACCTACCATTACAAACATCCTTACCTCTCTTTTGTTTTCTGTATATATATCGTCTGACATGATTAAATGTTAATGTTACCACCTCATCTGGATAATTTAATGAAATAGTTCAGATTCAAACTGTAATATGGTACAAAGCTTTGCATATTTACTGTTCTCTGTCCTGGTAGAGTAAATGATGCTGTCTCTCCATCAGAGATATTATAAAAATATTTTTATGTGCAATGTTCTGTTTGTTAAATACATGTAATATACATGTTCTAGGCCTTGTTTGGTATCATAAAATGTGGCACTCTCAGACATTTTATCTCACTGAATGCTCGCCATGCCATTCATGTAAGGTTCATTCACCTCTTGGTACGGACTCGGCTAATGCATTGTTTCTCTATCTATGCTTTCCCCCTTTAACTGAGACAAACTCAGTTGGTCAAAGACTATTGGCATGGCTTGCTGAACTGAGAAATGTTTTTCATGACCTCTTATTTTATTATTCTTTAAAAATATTCTGTTTATTTTCCCCTCTTTTCTTATTTCTGTTTTCTATATTATGCAAAAGATGACCAATGTGAGTTCTATTTCTGGTTTTGTAACAAATGATGGCACACACTTTATTCTTGTTCATTATTATAGCACAATTATGTTTGAAGGGAACTGTATACTGCAGTATATTAGTTCTTGTGAATGTAATTGGTAATAAAATATCTAGCAATCTTTTGATATAAACACCCTGTGTATTCTCTCTCTCTCACACTCATTGCTTCCTCTTCACCCCCACCCCCCCCCCCCCCCATTTTCCCCTTTCTTTATTTTCTCTTTCAAATTATAAATGACATGTTAATGAGGGATGTGGTGGAATTCAGTCGTAGCATAACATTTTTTTTAAATACCCAGGTAATATTTTTATTTGGATCTTCTTTTATAAATTTTGAGTTGATACATGTACATGTGCAACTTAAAATGTACATGTACATGTTTGCAACCAGTGGTAGGCTTTATGGAACGGTTATTCAATTCAGTTTTTCTGTCCCTGGTGTTCTAGTTGATGCATTGTATATTTGTTCAATTTATTTTTATTACTTGTAATGTTTCTTTGCCAAATAAAGTAATGATAATGAAATATAGAAAAACCAAATAATATTGTAACCCCAAGGTAAATTTGCAGTGATGTAAATTGTGTGAGTGGAATGATTAACTGAAAGTGGCTGTGTGGTTGATATGATGCATGAATGTCGACCAGTTTGAATGTAGGGTATGTCGAGTTTGTGTTTTCCAGCTTCCTTTGGGTTAATCTAAGGATCCAGGGGCAGATCCAGTATTTTTAAATGGAGAGGGGGGGGGGGGGGTGGTATTCTACTTATTCAAAATTTCCACGGGGAATTGCCCCCCCCCCCCACCTGGATTGTTGCCCCTGTAATTCACAAACACACCACACACACAAATATACATGTAGATCTGTATTAAAAATATAAAAAGGGGTCCAGACCTCATGACTCCCCCCCCCCCCTCATCTGATCCGTGGGATATGTGTGGCACCTTATCTTAAGTGTGCTTCCCCACCCCTTGATCCGCTTCAAAGCCTGCATACGGATTTCAAACCCTGGACAGTTGTTCATTTCTCAAAAAGTAAACAGAAAATGATGCTGGCAAGCCTATATTACTCGTTCAGTAACTCTTTCAAAAAAAACTCTACAAAGCCCGGACTAAAAGAAATATGCAGGCAAATGCATCAAAATTTCCAAAAAAGTAGGCAGCAACACACACAAAAATTCTACAATTATAAAAGAAGTGAAATAATAAGTGTCAAATTTGTGAATTTTGCATAGAAACGTATGTAGGCCGCGCGCGCGTCAACATTTGCACAGCCACGCACGGCCCTCCATGCGCGCTCCTTGACTGCATCGAATCTCCGCGCGTGCAGACATACGTGCCTAGTATGCACCCCCCACCCCCCCCCCCCAACGCACAAGCACAGCGCACAACAAAAACACACACACGTCGCTGATTTGACAGGCAGGAAGGATTAGGTTGCATGCATGTTGTGCACGAACGCGAACGTACACGGGCATTTTACCGAATAGGTCGGTGAACACTTGGCGCCCATAGGGTCGCCAAGTGTTTTACGGAATAGGTAGGTGAACACTTGGCGCACAGAGAGGCGCCAAGTGTTCACCTACCTATTCCGTAAAACACTTGGCGACCCTATGGGCGCCAAGTGTTCACCAACCTATTCTGTACAGAATTGCCTAAATTGCTGATAAAATTCACTCAAAACTCATTCTGTTACAAAATGAAAATGGACAAAACCAATTTTGTCATGCTAATTTTGTAACAAAATGAAAATGGACAAAACCAATTTTGTCATGCTGATTTTGTAACAAAATGAATTTTGTTACAAAATGAAAATGGACAAAACAAATTTTGTCATGCTAATTTTGTAACAAAATGATTTTTGTTACAAAATGAAAATGGGCAAAACCAATTTTGTCATGCTAATTTTGTAACAAAATGATTTTTGTTACAAAATGAAAATGGACAAAACAAATTTTGTCATGCTAATTTTGTAACAAAATGATTTTTGTTACAAAATGAAAATGGACAAAACCAATTTTGTCATGCTAATTTTGTAGCAAAATAATTTTTGTTACAAAATGAAAATGGACAAAACCAATTTTGTCATGCTAATTTTGTAGCAAAATAATTTTTGTTACAAAATGAAAATGGACAAAACAAATTTTGTCATACTAATTTTGTAACAGAATGATTTTTGTTACAAAATGAAAATGGACAAAATAAATTTTGTCATGCTAATTTTGTAACAGAATGATTTTTGTTACAGAATGACAATGGACAAAATAAATTTTGTCATGCTAATTTTGTAACCAAATGAATTTTGTTACAAAATGAAAAAGAACAAAATAATTTTGTAACAGAATGATTTTTGTTACAAAATAAAAATGAACAAAATAATTTTGTCTTGTTCATTTTGTAACAGAATGATTTTTGTTACAAAATGAGAATGGACAAAATAATTTCGTATGTTAATTTTGTAACAAAATTATTTTCGTTACAAAATGAGAACGGACAAAATAATTTTCGTTACAAAATGTAATTGGACATGTTCATTTTGTAACAGAATGATTTTTGTAACAAAATGAAAATTTTGTCATGTTAATTTTGTAACAGAATGATTTTCGTTACAAAATGAAATCGGACAAAATGATTCCGTAATTTTAATTTTGTAACAGAATTTTTTTTTGTTACAAAATTACCCTATTAAATTCATTTTGTAACAAAATGAATAGCTATTCAATAATTTTGTAACAAAAACGAGTTTTGATTGAATTTTGTAACAAAATGAGCCAGAATTGGACGGAATAAGTAGGTGAACACTTGGCGCCCCATACCTTTTATTGATGACCATTCTACTCATCACCATTATCAATTTCATTATTATTTTCGCTAATATTATAATCATCTTCATCACCACAATCATCTTTATTATCGTCATCATTGTCATATCATTACCATCATCTCCACCATCCACATCATCATCATCATCATCATCATCATCACTATCCTCTCTTATAAAGATGACATTAAATGATTGTCCTGTGGAACCTTGTTTCTCTTCAGGACCTGAAATAAAGGAACCTGAGTGTGTGAAAAGAGCATCTGCCAGTGAAGGCTATTTTTCTCGTCTCCCTGTAGCATTTTTTATCTCCATGTTTGCTGTAATAGTAATATATAGATCTTCTCCTCTCCCCCTCTAGGTAAGCCCAGACTGTCGTTACCTGCTGACAACCATCCGTCTGATGATAGGAGATGAAGGATTCTCTTGTACCGGTAAGACCCTGATCAGCGATGGTTTCACAGCAGTCATGCCCTGGCAAGCAATCCAAGATGAAGAGAACCTTCCTAATGTCACCAAAGGAGATATCTGCTCCATTGAAGAGGTACCTATGACTCATTCCTTTCCAGATGGTTCAATTGAACAAATTTAGATAAATTTCTGTTACCCTTACTATAGCTTGTGCTGTGCAGTATGTCTTGTCTTGTCTGAGTCTATTGACAGGATTTATTCCTTTAAAGAAATTGGAGATATGTCAACATTTATTTTCCCTATAGGTAGAATATACATGTTGGGAGGGACGGCAGGCTGTAAACCCACACAAATCAGGACCTAGATGGGTGAACATAAGAGACATTAAGTTTGTGCAGTACATCTTTTAGGAGAGTCTTGAACCAAAGTAGATCACTGGAGATAGCATGTGTGTCACTGTGTGTGGAATACATATAGCGTGCATAGGTTTTTGCAAGCGTTATAGTGTGAAGTGTCCGCTGCTGTTGTTGGGAGTTTGTATACCTGGCCCGGTATATAAATTATTTTTTACCTCTCATTTGTACAATATTCACTTTAGGAGGTGAAATCTTTACAGCATCTTAGTATTGCTAGTATCTTGTTATTTATCAACAAATATCCAAGATACCTGACAAAAGTTTTTTAGGGAGTACCAAAACTAAACATCACCTTTAATCTACATTTGCCACTCTCCACCCAAGTGTAAATGGGTACCTGATATGCTTGAGCGTTAATTACTTTGGTGGCTTGACTGTAACTGGGGTAATAATGTGCAGTGCCATGAGCGTCACAGCGTGACCGCTATGAGCGCTATATAAGAAGCAATTATTATTAATAGGTTGTGCATTACAAATGGCTTTTAACAGTTGATCGCAAGAAACACATCATTGATTCCTGGCAATCATGCAATATTGCATGCACACATCTTTCCTTCTCGTTTCTGTCAAGGCCAAGCTGAGTGAACGTCAGACCAGCCCTCCAGACTATCTGACCGAAAGTGAACTGATCTCACTCATGGAGAAGCATGGTATAGGTACAGATGCCAGCATACCCGTTCACATCGAGAACATCTGCCAGAGGAACTATGTGAAGGTTGAGAGTGGGCGTCGTCTAGTACCTACCAGGCTCGGTATCGTTTTGGTGCATGGATATCAAAAGGTAATTTTTTTTCCCCCTTTCATGATATTAAATTTTGTGGGAAGATAAATATGTATAAATAGAATGTAATTTTGCTAAATTCTGTTGCAAAACTGAAGCTGTGATGGTGTTTTGAATTACATGGCATTTAACAATATCTTAACTAACTTTGGGTTCATTTTAATCCACTCCCAGTTTATTGTTTTATTTAAAACTCCATGACTTCACTTGCAAACTCTGCAGATAGCAACATGCCCTGTCGTGACTTCACTTGTAATAAATTGAATGCGGACTGCAGATTAGGACTCCAAACTCTTTTTGCTGCCTTCAATAGCGTTATCAACCATGCAATCTGCTGTACGGGAGCAGCTAAATGTAAATTTTTACCATTAGTTTCATGGCATGCAAGTTATTCTAAACAATAGATTAATCGATCCAGATTTAAGATTCTGACCCACATTTATGTTGCTGCTTCCATTCTGTAGATTGGTCCAGACCTGTCTCTGTCCACCATGCGAAATGCAGTGGGGGAGCATTGGAGGAGCCGCTAATTCACAATCTCCTGGCCATGCTGACTTCTGCATTGATTTTGTGGCTTTCAATAATTCAATTTCTTCTAGACGATAGATTGATACTGACAGAAAGTTTGTTGACCAACATATTTTTTTTTTGCTGTTTCCTATTAACAGATTGACCCAGACCTTTCTCTACCCACCATGCGATCTGCAGTGGAGGAGCAGCTAAACCTCATCGCTCATGGCCGTGCTGACTATGACTCTGTGCTGATACACACCATTGATATCTTCACCAGGAAGTTCCTGTACTTTGTAGATCACATCCAAGCTATGGATGATCTCTTTGAGGTGTCTTTCTCCCCACTGGCTGCTACTGGAAAACCCATGTCAAGGTAATGATAGTGGTAATGATATGTCAGGGTGGATTATATGACTTTTGTTATGAATATGATTGTGAAATGCTTGTGATTGTGATTGTGATTCACTCTTATCCTGGCTATTTTTACCATCATTTGCAAAAGTTTAAGACCACTATTCCAAAATGCAAATAACTCAAAGAAAGAAAGAAAAAAATTAAACTTATTTTTCAGACATACAATTAATTTCATGGCAAAACCTATGTATCATACTTGAACTATGGGCTTATACCATTACTCTTGTGCTACTGATCACTGTAGTAAACATGTTGTGTAATCATTCAATGAGACAAAAGAAAGTATTCCAAATTATTGAAATACCCACAAATCCCGAGGTGGTCTTAAACTTTTGCAAATGATGGTACATGTATCATAATGGTATTCAAAGTATTCAGGGAATTCCTTTGTTATCAGTGATCCATTTACTGTACCTTGCTCAAGAGTGGAAAACTTAAATGCTCTGTCAAAGGTCATTTATTGTGTTCCAGGGCTCGCACCCACAGCATCTGCACTTCCTGTCAAGCGTTCAAAACACATAACTACAACAGTTCTGTAATGTGGAGATTTGTATTCTCTCTAAATGTCGAGTACAAAAGAGATTGATCAATTGGGTATTGGAGAAAATGGAAAAGTTGGGATTCTGGAAAAAGTGCCTCAAGTTGTAAAGATAGGTTAAGTCCAGCACTGAGAGAACTGTTCCTAATATGTTTTTTGTGGGATCTACAGATGTGGGAAGTGCCATCGGTTCATGAAGTACATCTCGGCGAAGCCAATGCGTCTCCACTGCCCTACCTGTGAAGAGACCTACAGCCTCCCTCAGAATGGATCCATCAAGCTCTACAAGGAGATCAGATGTCCACTCGATGACTTTGAGCTGGTCCTGTGGTCTTCAGGGCCTAAGGGAAAGGTAGGGATTATACCCGTAGAAAAAAGAGAGTTGGGAGGAAAGAATAGGATGAAGATAACTGTTGGAGAAGAGAAAAGAGAAATTGAAATCATTGAAGAGATTTGCTGAGAAAAAAAGGTTAAAGGGTACCAATCACCAAAAAATATTTTACTCTGTATGTTCGAGGTTCCATGTCATTCTACTATATTCAAAATATGGGCTTCAAATATCACTTCTACAAAGAGATATTACAAGTTTAATTATACTCTTTATAAGCATAAAAGCGACTCGTGAGTAGACTACTCAACACACCCGACGCGCTCACCAAGATAAGGGCTCACGCGGAACCCAACCTGGAGGTTCGGTTCCGCGCGAGCAGCTTCATGTTATCCTTTATTTCCTTCATACTCCAAAACTGTTGACCGATAGAATTTCAGAAAAAGTTCTTCGAGGTTAATTCTATACTTTCTAGCAATAGACAAATGATTTTTTTCAGGTGGTTGGTACACTTTAACCCGTTGACTGCTGAATTCTCTAATTCCCATAGGCTTTATACAGAGAACACCCGGTTCCTGTAGGCAATGGGTTAAAATGAACAAGAGCTAAAAACAGACATAGACAACACCAAAGAGGAGACATAAAGCGAATGGCAGAACATGAAAACAAAAACAATGAGAAGTTATTTGAATATAGTCATCAACCTGGGCCCTGTTGCATAAAACTTACCATTAACGGTAACTTTGCCATCAGTGGTAACTAGTGCTGGTATCGGCATGGAAAATCTATGTCGCCATGTCGCAATAAAATTAACGCCGATGTCGACATGTGTCGACATCTGGACATGAGTCAAACAAGTCTAAACTCGGGTCGCTCCCGTAGTGACCGTACACTATTAAACCAGAGTTACCCGACACAAATTCACAAGAGCTTTACATGGAATACATGCACTATGTCCTCACGGGCTCACACTCGCAGTCATACTCACTTACAGTTCTCAAAGATGCACACTGTCAACTATTTGCCCCAAAATTTGTTTTGTATGATCCAATTTATCAAGCATTAATGAAAGTCATGCGGTGCGAGTCAGCTAGTGTCGCATATCTAGGCATGTACATGTACGTAATGTATACCGGTCGTCGCAGCTAGATACGCAGCGATCGTGTCGCGCGCGCGCTGCTAATGCGTATGTGAAACAAATCACGTACGCGCGCACGACGCCACGGCGAGGTACATGTAAAAAGACCCATTTTATGTCGCCATCGGAGCATGCGTGTCGACATGTCGGCAAAGTCCAAAACCAGTACTTTTGTCGCCATAGTGGCGACATCAGGCGTGTCGATACCAGCACTAGTGGTAACTCCCATGGAAACCTTGATTTTGATTGGCTATTGAGTGATGTTACCATGGTAGTTACCATTGATAGCAGAGTTACTGTTAATGGTAAGTTTTATGCAACGGGGCCCAGAAGTCTGTGTAAACTTCTGCTACGTGACCATGCATAACCACTGTATGGAGGCCTGAGAGAGATATCCAATGAAAAGTGAAAATTTTGTTTTCAGCATTTTAAAAAATTTAAAACAAATATCTAAAATAACTGTGCCTGTACCCCCTCCTTCTCATCCCCAGAGCTACCCTGTGTGCCCCTACTGCTTCAGTCATCCCCCTTTTACTGAGATGAAGAAAGGACAGGGATGCAACAGCTGCACCCATCCCACCTGTGCTCACTCCCTAACCATGCTGGGCGTGGCTCAGTGCATAGAATGCGAGGAAGGCATCATGGTATTGGACCCATCCTCGGCCCCCAAGTGGAGACTCGCTTGCAACAAGTATGTAGAACAATGATGATGATTGTGTTAAAGATAAAGTTGAGTTCTGGTCAAGCGATTACATTGTGCAAGAAACTGTCTCAAAATAATGAGAAAGATTGATTATATAGTACATAAGAATTGGTGTATGCTGTAAGGTTTTGGAATCACCAAAATGAGAAGAGAATTCACTCAGTCCTGCACTGCACACAGAAATGTTTATAAGGGACTGCACACCACATGTTTGGCCTGAATATTTAAGCTGTTTCTTGTCATAGTTTGAATGTTTGGGCATTTGAAGAGCATGTTTTGCAGGGGACATTTCTACTGATATTCTTCCAAACTGACATAAAGAGAATGAGAAAGCTCACAAATCATTTTTTTCTACCTTTCCCAGAAATCCACCTTCTCTTTAATGATGAGGATGATGATAATGACTATGATGGTGGTGTTGATGATGCTAATGATGGTTATGGTGATAGTTATGGTGAAGATGATGATGTTGATGATGGTGATGCTGACCACGCAGCGTCCAAAATGGACATCTCTCCATATGTATTGTACACAATGAAGAATTGTCGATTCGGGAATATGTCAATAATCAATTAGCGATAATTAAAAAAACCATTTGAGGTATAGATATGAAACCTTATAGGCTTATTCATAATATGATACTCTATGTGCCAAGTTGCTGAAATTTTTGTATCTCCATGGCTGAGATCCAGGGGGAGGGGGGGGGGGGGTGGAATCCATTCGCCCTGGGTGAGAGAGCGCCATAATTACCAACCTTTTTAAAGTTAAACTTTGTCTCTTCCTACACTCATATTCATACATAAATCATTTCCGTAGAGAATCAATTCACACGTGCATGAAATACATAGGACTCCGCTCAACCTGTATGAATAATCTAAAGCCTGGGGTCTTTTTTCTGCATGATTTAAACATTGTCTTTGCTCCCCATCATTTATTTATTGATATCATATCCGGAGATGAAATTTAGACGTTCTTCCCCACATACGTAACATATTCTTCTAACCATTGCAATAATTATATGAATCACAATGGAAACTCTCTATAACGAGGACCCTGGGACCATGAAAGTTACCTTGTTATATCAGGAGTCTCCTCGTGTTGGGGTAAGAAAACAAAAGAACAAAGAGACCTGGGACCAGCAAAATTAAGCTGTTTATCAGGAATCTTGTTATACCGGAGCTCTTAATAGCGAGTTTCCACCTTACTTTCTGGTATTGAGTAGATAACCTTTATGGCTGAATAAAAGGTCTTTGCCATTATTACTTATTCACTTCAGGGCCCTGTTTCACGAAACCTGTTATCAGTAACAACTGCCCCATTTCTATGATAAATTTGCTGTCAGCCAATCAGATTCAAGGATTTCAATAGCTTATAACATTTATTGTAATTGTAACTTGATATTGATAGCAAGTTTTATGAAACAGGGCCCTGATCTGTGATTTAAGACACGTCTTCCTTCAAACCACCACCGACCTTTTGGATTATGAATAATCTATCAAGCTTCGGTAAATTTGCAGTATGATTTATTCATGGATATCACATCCGCTGTTGATGGACACTTTTCCTTTAAAGCATCATCAACCCACCGAAGTATGAATAATCTTTTCAAGCTTCAGAAAATTTACTGCAGGAACAATCTTCATTTTCCTTTCAGGACTTGATTCATTTCCTGTTATTCTGGAAGCTGTCTGTAGTATATAAAGATGTTGACACGTTTGACTCCAGTAGCAAGTGGAAAAGTTTCCACACACTTCCTGTCTGTTGTATACTATTACATTTTTGAGGTGAATAATCTAGATCCCCATGAATTTGGTGCATTACTTCAACTTTTAAGTACCTGAGGATTCGGCTTAAATTGTAATTATTTACTCATTGATCTCCGTCTCAGTAAACCATCTCGTGGCATAGACTCTCTGCTGTACGCAAAATCTTTCCACAATAACGCATCGCTTCAGTGCGGATTCTAAATGGCTTATGTGTAAAGAGAGCATGTACAAAATACATTTGCTGTAGCATTATACAGGACAAAGTCCATGGGCGGTCCCAGGCGGTTTAGTGACTAAAAGGTTAATCATCCTGCATTATTTATTTGTATGAAGTCCCTATTTCCTAATAAAAACAATTGACCCTACCTACTTCCAGACAACCCTCAACTAATCATAATGAATAACTAATTCTTTTAGGCATTATTTATTTATGTTTTTATTCACTATTTTACATTCATATCAAGTCCTTGATTGCAGAGATACATTTCAGAAATTCAATCTTCACATTATCCATCAACCACATTCAGCCCCAACAATAGGAATACTTGTCAAGCTGGAACAGTTCTTTTTTTCTTTTTTGCTGCATTATTGAACCCTCCTCATGCCAGAAGCCATTTTACAGTGGAACCTCGTTATATAACAAACTCTTTTGGGCAAATCCATGGATACTCACATTACATTTGGAGAGGTTTTGAGTTACATCCTAAGCTCCTGTTCTCTTACTACAGGTGTTAGGTAAATGAGTTTTAGTTACAACAATGCACACATATTGGAGTACCTAAATACAATATCAAAACTTCAGAAGAAGAAACCTACTTTCTGCCAACCTTGCAAATGTTCGGTTACTCAAGTTACATTTTTCTATTTTAATGATAATAATATAATGTGAATAACCAAACATTTGCAGGGTTGGCAGAAAGTAGGTTTCATCTTCTATATACATGTAGCTGTGAATAGGGTCCCTTTGTAGGCATTAAATAGCCTCCACTGGGTAGTATTCTAGTCATTCTGATGATGATCAGAGCACACTGATCAAAACTTCGAGAACCACAGCGCTCTTAGCAGAACTCACCAGCCCTTTTCAGGGCTCTTATTCCTTGAAAGATTACATGGTGTAACCCTGAAAAATAAACCTACAATTCAGTTTCTCCATCATGAAAAGTATCACTGATACTTCACTAAACAGCCTTATATTGTTGACAAATTACATATGGGTTTTATTGGCGCAATCTGCACTGTCATGAAGGGAAACTAGTTTGGATCATTGGCATACATATGTATGGTTGTCATGGGTGCAAATCCAGGGGGGGACGGGGGGACATGTCCCCCCCCACCTTTTTGAATAACCTGTGTTTTTTTGTTGGTTGTTAAAGAATTTTGGAGGCGAATGTCCCCCAACCTTTTTGAATAACCTTTTTTTTTTTTTTTTTTTTTTTGCTTGTCAGAGAATTTTGGAGGCGAATGTCCCCCCCCCCCACTTTTTTTAATAACCTTTTTTTTTTTTTGCTTGTCAGAGAATTTTGGAGGCAAATGTCCCCCCCCCCCACTTTTTTGAATAACCTTTTTTTTTTTTTTTTTTGCTTGTCAGAGATTTTTGGAGGCGAATGTCCCCCCCATATTTCAAAATGGATTTGCGCCACTGATGATTATGTGATGATAGGAATGCAATATGGGTAGCATTGGTAGCAATAGGGTGTTCCCAACTGCGCTCCTTCCCCTGTACAAGCATAGTACTGTACAGAAATAATGAGCCTGTATTTGCTATGTAGCAAAAGTTAGGTTCTGGTGAAGTATGTTATCTATATTTATATCCTATTTATGCTATATTGAATAGTTATATTTCAAGTTCTTATGCAGTTTAGTAATCTAACCATGATTTTTCCAATAGCGTCCTGAATCTCGGGATTTGTTTAAAGGCATTCGGTAACTTTGTGGAGGCTTGATGTCATGAATTGTTGAATTTTGATATTTGTCTTGTACAATGATGTTCAGAAAGATAAATAAATAGCCAGGCATAGAAAGGTTTCAAATGTATAATGCTATTACAAAGATATCTATGACTAAATACTCCCATTTACGAAAGAGTATGGCCATACGCTTTAGTCTAACACCGAGTCTATGGGTGAAAATGAGTCTGGCATTTCTGGTCACTTGCATATGTTTACTTTTGTGAAGCACATGATGATTTTGAAGTGCTTTTTTTTTTTTCTGGGCTTCATTTTAACACCATATTACATACACTGATAGCATGTAAGGCAGGCAGCTCAGATTTTATCAAGTCTGTACAAAGTTACCAAATCACTTTAACATTCATTGTACAAAAAATATGATCTTTCTGTTTGTTTGTAAAATGAATAATATTGATATGAATTTCAATTATTTAATCATTTTTTCTGCTGTTATCCTCTTGTTTTTTCTCTCAGATGTAACATCATTATGAAAATCTTTGAAGATGCCCACAAGGTGACCTTGTCAGGTGACACATGTGAGAAGTGTGATGCTTCCATCCTGAATGTCAACTTCAACAAGGTCAGTTGCATACTGTCATCATCCTCATTTTGCGTCATTTAACCCGTACCATGCCACTAATTTTCTGAACATATCCCGTGAACGAACATTTAAAATTCATGTTTTTTAAGTCTAATTCTTTGTCTTATTGTCAGATCAGGGCTAAAACACTTTTCGTAGGCACAATATTAATGATACATATGTTTGTTTATTAATACCAAAAAGAAAATATAGTTATTCTTACATGTAGACCAAATGTACAATAAATCAATATTTCTAGGTGGGTTTTCCACCCACAACATGGAAAGGATTAAGTTGATTAAGGATTAAGTTGATCCATGCAATCTTGGCCTCGCCTTAGAACATTGATGCCAGTTTTTTTTTTGGCTACTGCAGGATTTCAGACCCTCACATCTCTCCATTCGGGCTTTTTTCAGGCTATTGGACTTTAACTTTTCACCACCAACAAGTAACCCCCATTTGCTCCTTACTGTATTTTCCGCAACAAGAATTTACTTGGCTCCCTGAACCTAAATTTTCACCTTCTCATGATGACATACGACTCTTTTCTATTTTTGATTTCAGAACAAGACCCCGCTGGAGGGGGGCGAGACCAACCACAAGGGCTGCATCTTCTGCGACCCCATTTTGACCCCGCTCACGGAAGCCCAGCATGCCAAGTTCCGTCGCAGGCGTGGCGGCGGCGGGGGTACTGTGGGGGGTGGAAGGGGGCGTGGAAGGGGGAGGGGCAGAGGGAGGGGTAGAGGCAGAGGTAGGGGAAAACCCAAAGATAAGATGTCACAATTAGCTGCTTACTTCGTTTAGAAGACATATGGGTCGAAGGCCTGTATTCATAAATGCGTGCTAACTCCAGTCCAGGTTTAGAAGGGATGCCAGTTTCTGTGCTATTGCACTTTTTTGTCTCTCTCACCTGTATGTTATAGGCTTCATACTGTGTAGAATGCTTAAAGATAAAGTTGAGTTCTGGTCATGCAATTACATGTACATTGTGAAAGAAACTGTCTCAAAGCAATTGGGAAAGGTCTGCGTAAGAATTGTTTTATACTGTGTTGTTTTGGAATCATCAAAATAGATAAGAAATTGACCCAGTCTCGCTTAAAAGCACATTTACTGAACACAGAAATACGTGTATGGGACAACACAAACAAGTGGCATGAATGTTCGGCCCGAACATTTCAGCTATTACTATTCATATTTCGAATCTGATGGCATTTGAAGAGCAATCCTTTCCAGGGGTTATTTCTACTTCTATGCATTCTAAATTAACATAAAAGGAATGAGAAAGCTCACAACTTATTTTTCACCTTTCTTAGAACTCAAACTTCCCTTTAAAACATGGCTTACAAATAGCCTGTTCAACCTACAGAAACATTGTATGAGATTCGTATAAAGAAACGTTTTATAAAGAATCATCGTACAGCAAAAGGAGCATACAGACTACTACAAACTCGTGTAAAGAAACAGCGTATAAAGGAACTTGATTGGGGGAAGTCAGCTGATACCATATGTTTTGTATCAGATTACGTCATGGACAGCGATGGAGCATACAAAGTTGCAGCTGATTGGTCACAGCAGCATGCACACGATATGCCCTGCTCAATTATTCGTTAGACTGCAAGGGGATGCTGACTCTTTATCAAATTTTTGTTCAAAACAATGCATTTCGCTATACAACGTTTTGTTATAGAACATTCAGACTACAAGAAATTAATTATTTATCATATACATTGTAGCTACATGAAATTGTAGGTAGTCTGAATGGGGAGAGGGGTTAGTTACATGTAGGTAAGACCAGCTGGTAGGCCTAAGATCCTACGAAACATCCCGACTAAATGGGTCAAGGTTAGTCCATTGATTTATGGAGCCCCTAGTGTCAACGATTTCCTCCCGCAACAATGCACACAAGTCTGTAACAAAATGAGGTAAATGGGTACGCGGCAGAGTTAATTCCTTGAAATACTAGAGCGCCATTAGAGCAGCCATGCTAAAGCCAGGGTAATAATTGTGGAGCGTCAGGAGTGTCAAGTCTGACAGACATGCGCTATACAAGAACCCACTATTATTATTATTATTAAAATGATTAGACCAGAATCATGTGATCGTGAAATTAATTTCTTGTTCTTCTTTCTTGACTTAACTCCTTCCATTCATTCATGTTACAGAATTACAGTCATTTTGACTTAATGAAGAGGTTCACCCTGAGCATTAAATGAATTAGCACACTAAGTCAAGCCAGGTTTGACTTACATGTAGTTCAATTTTAATGAAAACTGCCCAAAGTTGATGCATGATATCCATCAACTGTCATAATAAAAAAGAGCAGCATTTTGCCAGCATAGTTTTCTATGACATAAATATATGATGGTGTGTATTTATGCTCAGCATATTTCAATATTAAAATGATTGTTCATCTTACATGCTAACTGTGATGTGAGCTACATGAACAGTACATAGAGATTATGTAAAAACTATGTAAAAAGTATTGTATTTTATAATGTTAATTTTTTTTTCTCTCTGTAGTACTTAAATCCCTTTGAGGTTTTAGCAGATATTTCTATACACGGCTATTTTATTTATCCTGTTATACTGGTATAATTGTCTTTATTTTATTTTATACAGTCAAAACTCAGTATAGTGAGGTCCTTGGGACCATCAAAATTATCTTGTTATACAGTGGAAACCCACTATAACGATGACCTTGGGACCATGACAATTACCTTGTTATATCAGGAATCTCTTTATATCAGGGTGAAAAAACAAAAGAATACAAAGACCTGGGACCAGCAAAATTACCTTGTTATATCAGGAATCTTGTTATATCAGAGCTCTTTATAGTGAGTTTCCACTGTAGCAGGAATCTTGTTATATCAGGTTAAAACAACAACAGCTGGGACCCGAATATTACCTTGTTATATCAGGAATATTGTTCTATCAGACCTCTTTATACTGAGTTTCCACTGTACTGCTATTGTTGGGGTTTCTATTGATACAGTATTTATATTTCTGAGGCTCTCTCTCTCTCTCTCTCTCCCACTTACTTGCATACTCATTGCTGAAAATCACAGTTGATTTCGTTAACATTAAAGTGATTGATTAACTTTGTAAAAAATTGTAAAATCAGCTCAAATGCCAGTGAATTGTGTGCAGTCCTCTAACTACATATATAATTAAGGATATGTGAAAGTATGAGAGAAAATGGAACCCGTTTACTATCCTAAAAAAGAGAAAATCGCGATCAATCGCTAGCGCAAGTGGCTCGGCTTCTTCGCTGCGCTGCAGTCACAAAAACCAAGCACCAGCGCTTGGCGATTTCAGAGCGGGTTTCCAGCCCGTACGGTATTCTGTGATAGAGCGAGGTATGCCAACCGTAAGAGTTCTTTAGGGTTCGGTGGTACTCTATCCCGACATCAATGTTCAGTCGTAAATATCTTGATATATAAACGACCGATCAGCTTATAAAACTCAGGCGATTCCTGTCTGAGCTAAAGGGTTGCTATTATGATTACAGCATTAGCTGGAACAGTGATTTTTTTTTTTTCAGTCCTGGGCAAAGTTAATCAATGCCTTTAATTTGAACCCTTTCGGGACAATCGACCACATTTTGTGGTTTGGTTCAATAACTTTTGATTCAGAGATCTAAAAAATATACCAGATGCATGAATAGAAAGAGAAAACAATTCTACATACTGGTACACTATGTCCATTTTTTTGCATGACCATATTGCTGCATTTGCTGCATTTGCTGCATTTGATGCCAGGAATTTTAAAATGAGAATAAGCTTTAAACACAATGAGAGGTTCAAAATCATCATTTTTCATCAAAATTGGCAATTTTTTTAACTTTTCAACATAATAATTCACCATGTATATTGTTTTCAATGATATACATGTACCTTATTAGAACCAAGTAGCACTAAAATAAAAATATTAATGTTGCCAATTTTAAGAACAAAATGTGATCAATTTAGCTCTTAAATAATTCCTGTCCTGAAAGGGTTAATGTAGAGAAGATCTTTAGCCACCTGGGAAAATCATTTTCCTTTTGGCTAACCTAGTCAAATTTTCCTCTGTAAATTTTCCTCTGCAAATTAGCAAGAATAATGCTTGTATTTTACCTTTATTGTGCATTCTAAAGGCAAATTTTGTCCCAGAATAAATTGCTTTTGGCAAAAGCAGGAAAATTAGAGAAACAAATTAAAACCAGAATGTTTGAGACAAAATGTGATTACTTATTACAAAGTTGTGATGTGTGATAAGGACATGGCGATTGCTATCTAATAGAGACAAATTGGCAGTTCGGTTGTAATGTCATCCCCTTACTACTCACATATTGTGTTGTATGAAAAAATTATTTAGATATCTTAAATCTACCATTTAAAAAAAAAATAAACTGATAAATTTCCCAATGTATTTAAAGATATATTGATGGCAACACATTGGTAAATTTATGCATTGACATACATGTAGAATTCATTTTTTTTTTTAAAGAAACTTAGCAATTTTTGGCAAAATGTATTATGAACAAAAAAATAGGTATATGAACTTTGTCACTTTGCATACTCATCAAAATACTATATTATTTGCAATTTTTCAAACTTTTCTTTTAAAGGGAAAATCCACCCTGATAAAAAGTTGGTTTTAAAAGAAGCAAAAAAATTGAAGAATCAGATAGGTGAAGGTTTGAGCGGAATCTGCTAAGAGATAAGAAAGTTATGAATTGTTGAAGTTGTAATCAAGCAAACACAAATTGGCAACTCTGTGACATATCTTGCGAGCTCCTCTCCCACGTGCTCAGTACAGAAAATTTCAAATATTTTCATTTTCGAAATTTCTTTTGAAAGAATAAATTTCTTCTATATAGGTTTTGTGTAAAAACATATGAGCAATGATTATACATGTACTTATAAAGGTCCATGTACGTTTAGATTTTTTCTTTAGAGAAAGTGGAAATTAATTATTTTGGGGGTACAGGGCAAAACGGCAAGGAGCTCGCAAGATACGTCATGGAGTTGCCAATTTGTGTTTAATTGATTACAACTTCAAAAATTCTTAACTTATTTCTTCCGTATTTTGCTCAAACTGTCACTGATCTGTTTCTGTAATTTTCTGCTTCTTTTAAAACCAACTTGTAATCAGGGTGGACTTTCCTTTAAAGGTGCATGCATGTAACATAATGGAACATGGACATTGTAATGACTTGGGCAGAGGCAAGAGTAAATTATTTTCTTGAGCACAACATGGAAATTTATCATATCCAGATATACAAAATGGTTGAGGAAAAGTGAGAGAATGACATCTCAAAGTAAGTGAGCAATTTGTATCTCTCTATGCAACGTTAAGGTGAATCCTTTTATCTCAGCCTATTGTTCACATTCGCCTTAACGTTGAATTTCTATTGTGACGGAATAAACCGCATTTTTAGGATTTGCCTTAAAGGAGAATGAATGGGGGAAAATCAGTTTTAATGAAAAGAGAGTGTAGAGAGAGAGAGGCAATTAAAGAAATAAGGTCCATCAAAATCGGTTACGAAATAAGAAAGTTATGGAAGTTTAAAAAGTCTCAATTTACTTTCTATGGCGATCCTCAAAATGACGATGTTGCTTCAAAGTGACAGGTTTAGTAGTACAACTCTCCATATGTTTTTTACACAAACTTTCATATTTTCCCCATTATCTCTCAAGGTGCAGCTTGTCTCCTTAGCTCAACATATATCATGATCATGGGAAAATGTACATTGTATTTGACAAAACATATGTTGAGTTCACAAAAATACAATCAGCATCTTTAGAGATAATGGAGAAAATTTGATTATTTTTTTGTGTAAAAAACATATTGAGAGTTGTACTACTAAACCTGCCATTTTGAAGCAACATTGCCAATTTGAGGATCGCCATAGAAAGTAAATTGAGACTTTTCAAACCTTCAAAACTTTTTCATTTCGTAACCGATTTTGACGGAACTTTTTTTTAAAATGCTTCTCTCTATCCTCTCTTTTCATTAAAATGGATGTTTCCCCCAGAGTTTCATTCTCCTTTAACGAAGAAATTAGTATATTTTCTCCATTAGATACCGATCTTCAAATCATTTCAAAGATTCATCAATTTCTTTTTATGGTATAGTGTCAGATTTTCTGAAACATTTTTAAAAATCGGTTTCTCGAATTTTCCTGCTTTTATCAAGATCAAAGAAAAAACATAATTTTGTTTGAATGAAACCATATGAATGAATATTTCATACTGCAGCAATAAATTCCAATTTATACTTGGAAATTGTTTTGTAGCTTTGTGTGTTGCAACTATTTTAGTGTGTACCGTCCCTAAAACTGCACCATGACATGCCGATGCATGAATATAAATGTTCAGTGTTTCAGTACTAAAATACAAATATATATAAAAGGACAAAAAACATGATTGAGATTGAAAGAATTGCATGTACCTTGTTTTTAATGTTACATTATTGTCCCTTTTTTATTGTTAAAAAAAGAATAAAAACAACAATGTCAGTCATGTCAAAGAATGTACATCAAGCAGAAATTAAACTATATATATATATATATATATATATATATATATATATATCCGGTGGCATAACAACAATATCAAGATCAGTCTAGGAACATTTTACGCAAAAGAACTAGGATAACCAAGTTAACAATAAGATAGGCCTATATAGAGGTGTCATAGTCGAGTGGTTTAAACACTTGACTGGAGATGGGAAGGTCGTGGGTTCGAACCCCCGGCGCGGCACTACTGTCCTTTTTCAAGACATTAATCTACATTTACCACTCTCCACCCAGGGTACCGGCAGGAATGAATTCCTTGAATGCTGTGAGCGCCGAAGTCGGTAGCGTATTAGAGCCGGGGTATTATTGGAGCGCCTTGAGCACCATTTATGGTGGATATGAGCGTTATATAAATATCCACTATTATTATGGTATGGGAGGGACAATAGTCTGATTACCTTTAAGGGTCATGAGGTCAAAGGTCACAGAGGTCATTGCGTATATGAAAACGGCTTGTTCTCACTATAACTTAACCATTTGGCAAATCAATTTAAAACTTAGCTGATGTATGCATAAGGGATTGATGATCTGAGTTGATTTCGGGGTCAAAGGTCAAAGGTCACAGAGGTCATTATATACCATGAAATAGATGGTTCTCACAATAACTCGAGAACGATTTAATGGATCAACTTCATACTGGGCACACATGTATATACTTGGGTGACAGTGATTTGATTAGATTTGGGGGTCATGGGTTCAAAGGTCAAAGGTCACAGAGGATGTTATATACCTGTAAATAGACTGTTCTTGCAATAACTAGCACAGTTTGACATTTTAGCTTCAAACTTGGTACATGTATGCATACTAGGGTGACAATGATCTGATTAGATTATGGAATTCAGCCATATGGCAACTCTGCTCGTGATTTTAACCCCATGAACCACTTGGCATATCAGTTTTAACGAGTGATAAAATATTTTATAAAATTTTTCAAACAAAATGTTTAAAAATCAACATGAAAGTGCGAAATATTTCTGATCTGGCAACGGCGGAGGCACACATTTCGACTGCGCGTGGTCGAGAATTCATCTACATGTAGTTTCTGTTTTAAATCATACCGGTCTGTTGATTTGTTCATTGTTCTTTATAATGAAGTTACACTATACTTTATTTTCCTAACATCCTAAAGACTTTTAAAAATATAAATTAATCTCAGGCATGGACAGAGTAATTGAGTAATAGCATAAATCTCATTTCCGGAGGCGTACATGTGTAACAGTTAATGAGAGGCTCAAGATGATAAAATGTTGCACCCCCCCCCCCCCTTCTTTTCTCTCTCTCTCTCTCTCTCTCTCTCTCTCTCTCTCGCTCTCTCTCTCTAAATGACAAGTGTTGAGTTGGATTTCCATTAAAAGTGTATTATTTATAGTGAATTATTCATGGTACTTTCTTGTTTTGACATCTTAATGGCTGTGATATTGACCCCGATGATGACCAATGGAGTGCATTTAGGACGCCAATCGAAGGCTCCTTCAGACAGGAGGCAAAAGCTGCATAAAAAAAAAAACCGCTACAATTACTGAATATAAGAGGAAGAAAGCCCAAGTCCATCAAAATAGTTTTTTAGTTGAAAGGAAAAAAAAACAAACCCCACTTCAATTTTGATAAGATTTAGAGACTGAATACTTTCATTTTCACGGAACCTTTAATACATGAATAGTCGTTGTTTGATACGTAAAATGATATAATGGCAAAGGACTTAATCAAAGCTGGACTTGGGTCCTTCTTCCAATCACATACCAGACTTTCTTGTTTCGTATGCATATACTTTATACATTTATATTACAACGGTTAGAGTAATTGTCCTCTAAATGTAAAATTGGAAGCTTGTGTATTTGTTCACAAAAAAACAATTTTGGGTGAAAATATGAGATCTGACAATATCAAACAAAAAACAGCATTTCATAACACGGCATTCTCAATGGTTTATCACGTAATGTGTGAACGGGGTCTTTTGATGACGCAGTGACCTTACAGCCCATTATTATTTCTACTCAGCTTACACCCCTTAAGGCACAGGCACAAAGCGTTTGATGTGATGGTGATCCAGCCATTAGCTAATTGATGTAGTTTTGTCTTGTCCTGGAATAATTACGAAAACAACTTAATTCTACCTATTAATAACTTCATGAGATATCACTTTACTCGATTTTGTTTTCTCACTCATCTTCATCTTCTCAGTATATTTTCTACACTATTAGGATACTGCTGGCTTTCCCCCTATCTTTACCCGACTGGTGTTCATCTGTAATTTATTTCATGTTTTATCATTAAATTTATTTCATTTATATAGTTATTCATTCATTTATTTCTTTGTTTTATTTCTCATTAATTCTTCTTTTTCCTTCTTTTTCTTCTTTTTCTCTTCTTCTTCTTCAGTTCTCCCCCCCCCCCTCCCATTCTTCTTCTTCATTGTTGTTGTTGTTGTTGCTTTTCTTCTTCTTCATCATCTTAATCTTTCTTTTTTTTTCTTATTATCATCACCATCTTCATCGGTTTGGGGGGGGGGGGGGGGGCTTCATTATATTCTTTAATTGTATGTAGTACTATAACACCTGTATTAAATTTCATGATTTTGCAACAAAATCTCAACGTTCCCCGGAAACTAGTTCAAACTGCCAACTCAAAAGAAGACATTTTAAATGAGAAAATGATATTAGTGAAAGAAAAATCGACATATACGAATAAAAAATTTCAGAATTTTTAAAAGATAAAAATAAAAATGAAATAATCCCACTAATGCCTAATTTTTGTTCTGTTATCGGTAGGTTTGAGGCTGTAATATGGGGAGTGTCTGGCGGTGTGATGGGAGTATATATTAGGCTTATCTTTGCCATGCTAAGTTAGAGTCAAAGAGGGAACTTAATTCCATTACCGCCCAAAGTGAAGTTGCCCTGGTGTCCTATCTTTACCGCAGATGAATATTTACGGAAATATTTGGAGGCATGGTCTTGAATATTCTATCAAATGTATGTCTCAAAGGCATAGGTATAACTCACATCACCCATGCACTCCCCCCGCGCGCACACACACACACACACATACACACACACAAACAACTTAATCCCGAACCCACGCTCTTTCTTATAAGAAACCCTACTACGCTATTAATCCAAATGCACGTCCTTGTTCACCAATCTACAGTCGTTTGATAATGACAATATACTGATCAGAATTCAAGGTCATAATCTCATGTAACCGGGCCTAATGCGGCCTTTTTTATGCGTATGCACAATCACGAAGGTCCTCAAAGTCTCTTGGCTTGAAGGGGAATCAACTCTTAATACAAAGTACCCCCTCCCCCCCAAAAAAAAAAAAATAAAATAAAATAAAATGAATAAATAAAAATAAATAAATAAATAAATAAATTAAAAAAAAAAAAATAATAAATAAATAAATAAATAAATTAATAAAATAAAATTTAAAAAATAATAATAATAAATAAATAAATAAAAAGATAATGGAATAAAAGTGAAATAAATAAATACACAAATATAAAAATTAATAAATAAATAATAAAAATAAAATAAAATAAAATGAAATAAAGAAATAAATGAAATAACAATAAAGAAGGAAATAAATAAGATAAAATAATAGTAATAATAATGATAATAATAAAATAAAAAATGAATGAAATAAATAAATAAAAAATAAAAATAAAAATGAATAGATAAATAAATAAATAAAATAAAAATGAAAAAATCAGAAAAACGGGATCGGCTAAAGAGAAAAAAGATTAGTTTTTGAAAGTGAAGTTGACTAATGATAGTTGCTAATCTCTCATTTGCGATGCTGTCTTATCTATCTTATACGTGTGATGTTATACATGGTTATTCTTTTAGATTTGTTTTTGAATCATAACTGTTCCTTTCCTATTTTTTCCAATTCTTTGGATAAAGGGGAAATTCCTTCAACCTGTCTTATATATCTTATATACGTGTGATGTTATGCATGGATATTTTTTTAGATTTGTTTTTGAACCATAACTGTTTCTTTCCTATTTTTTTCCAATTATTTGGATAACGGGGAAGTTCCTTCAACCAAAATGTATTATAAGGAATGAAAACACATTTTACATAATACTGGATTATCCAGCAAAATAATCAACCAGAAGGATGTGTGAAGCATATATATTTCCCTTTTTTTTATATGGTTCTATTTTGATAAATTCTGTGGTACTTCATCATGAATCCCAGCCACAGCAATGACGTCCTTAGACAAGTTATTAATCTACATTTGCTACACTGGACCCAGGTGAGGTAAATAGGTACCTGGCAGAATTTAATTCCTAAAAATGCTAGAGCAGCCATGCTAAAGCCGGGCTAATAATTGTGAAGCTCCACGAGTGTCGAGTCTGACAGACATGAACGCTTTACAAGAACTCACTAACATGTATTATCATTATTATTATCATTATTGTTATAATGATAATAATAGTAATAATAATAATAATAATAATAATAATAATAATAATAATAATAATAATAATAATAATAATAATAATAATTATTATTATTATTATTATTATTATTATTATTATTATTATTATTATTATTATTATTATTATTATTATTATTATTATTATTATTATTATTATTGTCATCATCATCATCATCATCATCATCATCATCATCATCATCATCATCATTATTATTATTATGGTCATCTAAGTGATGGCAATGCTTTGATGTATTCTTTAACCTTTAACTTGTATAGCATGTTGATTAGCAGATATGAGATTTTTTTGGACAGGGAATTTTTCCCCCAAATGAACAATGCTTTCAGTTCACTAAGCATGTTAGATTATTTATGACATGAGATAAGTTGAAAAAGGGTTGTTATGATACTTTAATGGAAAATGAATTTATATCACATCAAGCTTCCAACAGGCTGAGGTTCAGAACTCAGGCTTTGTATTAAAATTAATTAGCAATAATGACAGCCTAATCAATTTTGCGGAGGTGCACTGTCTGTCAAACATATAGGACGAACCAGAATTATTGTGCTAACTATACATAAAATCGAAAAATGTGTAGCTGTGGAATTTTGTCCCTTTTTAAAATTTATTAATATTTTGGATATAGTTAAAAATAATCTTTAACGTTTGGGTATATTCTTCACAGCATATTTATCTATTTATTATCATTTTTTTAGAAATGATATTCCTTAAACTTATTTCGAAATGATCAACTGTCGGAAAATCAATTTAATTTTCAATAAAAGAATTATTAACCCGTTGCCAACGGGGACCGTGTGGCCCCTGTATTAAGTGTATGGGAAGGAGGGAATTCAGTAGTCAAAGGGTTAATTATAATACTCTTCGTAATGTCATACGATTAATACTTAAATCACTGATGACATATAACCATAACTTAGAGGAAACATTATAAAAAAGAACCACATACCTTTGTCGCCAGTCGTGTGATATTTTTATTTTTCTGATCACTCTTAGGACTATTTTAAAAAACATTTTTACATTAGTTTCAACAGTAAAATGGTACCCTTTGATAAAGTGATTATTCGATAACATTCAAAGATAAGTCACATGCGCGTTATAACGTTATAAAAAAAGCTTTTAAAATAAAAACATACAAACTAAAAAGATTTTTAAAGTGATATAAGGTTAATCGTGATCAAGCTCAACCGGATGTAATTATATTCATGGTCTCAGAAGCTCTCGAGATTGCTTGTGATGCATTATCAGTCACGTTTGGTTTTCGTCTTCCTGGACTCGAAGGTTTCCTTCTTTCGGTATAAGTCTCTCAAAGGCACACACTCTCACCCAGAGGCATTAGATAATCTTTGTCAGAAATTAGAATAGGCATCGAAGAATATATCAATTTTCATGAGAATATGTTTCAATCGAATTTATAGAGTTTAATCTCCTACTATTTAAAGAGTCAAGTCGTGTTGTTTTGTTTTGCCCGTCTCTTTGTCCATCTCACCAGTGAGATTTTCCTTCCTCTTACTCTCTCTCTCTCTCTCTCTCTCTCTCTCTCTCTCTCTCTCTCTCTCTCTCTCTCCTGTGCCTCTTCCTGTCGCTATTCCTCTTTAAGTTTCCTTAGTCGTTTTTATATTTCTCTCTTTGTCGTTGTATTCCCCCTCTCTGATAAGATCGCTCTATATTGTCTGTATCTCTCTCTCTCTCTTTCTTTCTCTCTCTGTTATATATATCTTTTTCTATCTGTCTTGCTCCCCTCTCTCTTGCTACGAGTCTCTCTCACTCTCTCTCTCTCTTTCAGTTAAGCTATCTCTTCCTCCCGCCCTCACCTGAAATACCTGTTTAGATTCACTCCCATTTTCTATCAAGATACTTCCCGTATGTTCTCGTCTATTACTAACCATCATCCCTTTCTCTCTCCCTATCTCTCTCCCTATCTCCCTCACTTTCTTTCTTTCTCTCTCTCACTCTCTCTCTCTCTCTCTCTCTCTCACTCACAACCAATCACACCTACACACATACACGCACCCACTACACGCCTAGGCATGTATCCTTTCACCCTTTTCCTGTTCTTTCTATCTTTGGTATTTTTGGCTCTCTCTCCAGTCTCCCCCTTCCCCCTTCTCTCTCTCTCTCTCTCTCTCTCTCTCTCTCTCTCTCAGTCATTCAGTATTACTGTCACAATCTCCTCGTTTCCCTGTGAACAACACCAAAAAATGCCTCTGTGAGCTCACTTTCACACTGTCGCAAGCCGACTATTAACTATCGAATATGATTATGAAAGACTATAAATGATGCAAGAAGATAACACGTTTGCACTACACCCACACAGAAGTTAAAACAAGCTTTACGAGTGTGGAAGTGTATATTAGTCTATTTCTTCTTCTTAAAGAAATGTAGAGGAAGGGAGAGAGAGAGAGAGAGGAAGAAAGTGAGGTAGAGGCCTGGGGAAAGATAGAGAGGGGTGGGGAGATAAAAGGAGTTAGAGTGTATAAAGAGAGAACGAGAGAGAGAGAGAGAGAGAGAGAGAGAGAGAGGAAGAGAAAGTAGACATACTTAGCTCCACACCCGCTGTCTCCCATCCCTCGCTCACTCCCAATACCCACACGCACAAACCCAACGCACACTCAAACAGAGAGAACATCAAACTATTTCTATTCATGTCTACCCTTCGATGATTTTCTTGAATCGAAATGAGAAATTAGATTTCGAAGAATCCATTATCCAAGTTCATATCCTTGATTGAAATTGCATCCTCATAAAGTCAAATGGATTAGCAGGAGAAACATTCGAATAAATTAAAGATCCTTTTTTTGATAAGGCCTGGAAAAAAATTATTCAGATTATTCTTGTTGTCTTAATGATATTCTGCACCGGGAATATTTGGATCGTTAAGTCATTTTAAATTGGCACTCTAAAAATTGGACGAGCTCATGAGTATCGTGACTGGTATTTTTATTTCTTTCACAAAATGTCAGTCCATCAGCAACATACGTTGCATTTAAAATCTCTGCACCCCTGCACGATTGAAATAGAAACAACATCACTGTAATCAAATTCGGAATCTAGAATGCTATATGATTTACACATAATACATATGAGAAAGACCAAAAATAACATAAATCTTTAGTCCATTTCTGTTGCAGTACATTGTGTCGTGCAGCTCCGAAAAAGGAACGATTAAAAAAAATATCCATTAAGTCTCTGAATTAGCATTGCGGAGTCGAATTTATCATCAATATTTTCGTGCAGGAATTCGTCTTTTTTGCTAGATTTCATAAGTTTAATCAACAGACAAGTTCTCATATGTGCGCTCGCGTGTGTGTGTGTGAGTGAGTGTGTGTGTTGGGGGGGGGGGTGCCACCCTTTAGGCAAAGGTGCATGGCAAACAAAAATAAACCTAGTGTGGATTGTTTGATGTATTGAACCAAGACTGACGATTTCTCTTAAAACTAGGACTTTTCAATAGATTCCGTACAAGCAATTTCCCATCAAGACTTCAGAGATAATATTCGGAATTTCCATCGTCGAATCTTAAAGTTCAATATAAATCTTGCAGAAAAAAAAAGATTTTCCAAGCTACAAAAGTCGATGAAGGTTGAAAATGTCCATAGGCAGATGATAATAGTCTTATCATCATTCAAATGGGACAGAAAATAAAAGAGAAAAGAGGATTGTAGACAGTGGCGCAAATCCATTTTGAAATTGGGGGGGGGGGGGGGACATTTGCCTCTAAAATTCTCTGACAAGCAAAAAAAAAAAAAAAAAAGTTTATTCAAAAAGGTGGGGGGGGGGGACATTCGCCTATCTTCTAAAAAGTGGGGGGGGGGGGGTACATGTCGCCCTGTCCCCCAGGATTTGCGCCCATGGTTGTAGAAAAGAAAAGAAAAAAAAACGTCAACAACAAAAAAAAACAAAAAGTACGAAGACGTATCAGCGGAAGTTTTATTTTTCTGGCGATGCTACAGGAAGAAGACTTCCGAGAATGACTCTCATTCCCTGTCTTCAAAATTGAACAGTTGACGATTGTTTCTTTGAAAGCTTGTTTTCAGTTTGGTTCTACACCCCCCCCCCCCCCCCCCCCCCCACACACACACACTTATAATGGTCCAGCGACGCTTCCTCTGCAATCTTTTTGTTTACGTGTAATCGACTTTTATTCTACTGTTGTTACTTCCCGTCTGCGTCTCTCATTCTCTATTTCCCGGAATGATCCACGGGCTGTGGTGTATAGTTACGGGGGGTACGTGGGCGGGAAAATAGCCCCATCGAATAGTGATAAAAAAGGAGTGAGAAAGATACAGACAGAGAGAGAGAGAGAGAGAGAGAGAGAGAGAGAGAGAGAATGCGAAATGGAAAGAAAATAATACGACACCCTCTTATCATAGCCTTGTCTCGATCAGCCCATTACATTTGTTTGATTTCATTTGATTTGATTTGCTTTATTTTCTTCTGCATTCATATAAGTACAACATTTTTCGGTAACATACATAAAATGAAATACAAAAGTACTTTTTGACAATGAATCATAAATAACAAGTATATGTAACAATCATTTTTCAAAAACAAACACGAAATGATAAATTGTCAAATTATTGTAATTCATCAAATATAAAGTCATTTGCGGAAGAAGGACTACCATTATAAGCAATATGCTTGAGAATATGGCAGGCCCAGACAAATATTATGAAATAGCTAAAACATGTTTAAATAAGCAGAATGGATAAATAATTGAAATCCTAAGTTAAAAGCATATTGATTATGATGTTGATGATGAAATGATGATGATGATGATGATGATGATGATGATGATGATGATGATAACAGTGGTGATGTAAGAAAGGGTTGAAAGTATATTGAGATGTCAACTATCTTTAATTCAACCGCTACTCATGTCCGTTTTTTTATGAGTTATTTCTGTAATAGTGTATTGTCAACTTTTCTATACATGTATCTCCTTAACTGTTTTATTTCATTCTGTGTGAAAATAAACTTTGAATTGAATTGGGAAAAAGGGGACTAGATGTATAACATTATTTTGGTACAGCTAGTTAGTATAGAATCAGCACCCTCCGCCCCCCCCCCCAAAAAGAGAGTATGAATAAACTAAATAAAAAATAAATTAATAAAAAATAAAAACAGTTAAGGAGTACCAAAAATGAAATAATAATAATACATGAAATTCCTCGCACGGAACCCGAGTAGGACGTGGGTTCTGTGTACGTGCGTAGTCTACTCCAAAGTAGCTTTAACTTTCATTTAAAGTGTATTTCAAATTGTCTTTTCTATTTCCAGAAAAGCTATTAACCCCCTTGACTACTGAATCACCTCATTCCAATATGCTTAACCCTTTCAGGACTAGAATTATTTAAGGGCTACATTGATCACATTTTGTTCTTCAAATTGGCAACAATAATATTTTTCTTTTAGTGCTACAAGATTGTAATAAGTGGTAATGTCTTTGAAAACAATATACATGGTTAAAAGAATTGTCAAAAAAGTTGAAAAAGTTGACAATTTCGATTAAAAAAAACCATGATATTGAACCTCTCAGTGTGTTGCCAATTTAAGGATTTTAAAGCTTATTCTCCTTTTTAAAATTCCTGGGATCAATTGCAGTATGATCATTTAACAAAAATGGACATAGTGTGTGCAGACATTTTTGCTCTTTCTACTCATGTATCTGGTATATTTTTCAGGGCTCTGAATCGAAAGTTATTGAGCCAAACCACAAAATATGGTTAATTGTCTCGAAAGGGTTAATAGATGGATCACCCTGTTCCCGTAGACATAGGGTTACAAGCCTACAATTTGAATACAGTATACTGGCATGGAACCCGACACGAGGAGAGCCAAATCATTTTGGTGATTCCCTTGAGAGATTATGATAGACTGAGCGATACATCCAGGTTGTGTTACTTTATCATCTGTTAGGTCTATATTTGAATGCCTAAAGGTTGATTAGTCTGTAGTCTGTAATATATCCATTCACTCTGCTGGGCTCATGAAATATTGACTTCCTCTATGCAGAGGCGTCGGAACGTCGGGCTCGAACAAAGGATTTGTTCTTTCTTTCTTTCTTTTTTTTTGGGGGGGGGGGGGGGGGTGATCTTTTGACAAAAAAATCCCCACCCTAATGCATTGTCCGAGCCCGACGTTCCGACGCCTCTGCCTCTATGACGATCTACATCCTTTAAGCCCTTCTCCAAGTTTCTTCATATTGGTCTCAATTTCATTTCTTCTCTGTTTTTTTTTTCTTGAACGATTTGAAACCAATGCTCAAATATATTCTATCAAAGAGGCCGACGCGACGTCTCGTGGGAAATTCAAAACAGGGAGAAACTAAAATAAATACTTACTTTTTGTAAGTACCTATTTTTACCAGCCAATGTCTCCAGTACAAAAACAACATCCAACAAGTCCAACAACCTTTATTTGAAATGTTGGATATGAACATGCTGAATTTACAAGTTAAAATAAATATTTTTTAAAAAAATCATAAAATAGATGCTTACAAACCCTTATATATATTAATATGAAATAACTGCCTGATCACCCACCAATATCTGTACAAGTAGTCTCTTAATACCTTCTTTCACTTAATTTTTTTTATTTTATTAATTTTTATTTTTTTTATTTTTTTTACTTTTGTGGTATCGGGAGCCAAGCCCTTGAAAGGTCATTGGCTTATGCTGGCTCCCCCATGTTCTCATTATTCTTTTGTACTTCTAAACATCTGTATTTTTCTTTGTGTTCCCGTGCTTTAGTTGTTTTTTTTTTCTCCTTTTTATAATGATGTTTGATATGTACATGTTTTTTAATGAGAACTGGAAATTAAAAAAATGAAATGAAAAAAAAAGCGAAATATGCCACCTTTTCTAATGATACCTTTACTCTGCAGATTTGAACGCAGTTATCATGAGCTATTTATTACATTTCCTTCCCATATGATCCTTATAATAGCATGAATAGTACATGACCTTTAATAGGAGCGTGGTGGTAGCTAATGGAAAATCAATGGATAATATGCATGTTAACCTTCAGCAAAAAAGTCATTGCAGTCCTAGTATCGAGAAATATGTAAACAGGAGGGGGAGGGGTTCCCTCCAGACGACGAGGGAATTTTTTTGGGGACCTCTGCCCGCCATCGCCCTCTACAAGTTTTATTGTCCTTTTCCGTGCCTTTTATAATACACCAAGTGCTGATAGTTGGGTTTGAAATCAAGTTTTGATATTGTAAAAGAAAAGTTTGCTCACATCATTCACTTACGACTCGATTCTTTCATTTCCGCATTCGTGAAAAAAAAAGTAAAATGATAGCATTAATCTATTCCTAAAACTTCACATCTGAAGCCCATAAATGTAAGTTACGTCGATTTGGGGAGAAATGATCCTTCAAGCGGTTTATCTTGAAAGTATATTAATGTCGATAATGCGACGTTTTTCTTTCTCCTAACGGAAACCTATTTAGCAGATACTCCGCCTGGAGGAAATCACTTCAATATTGCCAATAATAGTCTATAAAAACTGCATTCGAGACATTAGCCCTTGATGGTGAAGGAACGTATGATATAATACTGCACTTAAGGATAGTAAATGTCGTTTTCATGATTTAAATATATTCTTTTCTCTCTCTATCTATCTCATATAACTATTTGGTAGTCTTCAGTGCTTAGTAGTAGTCTTTATTTCCGTATAAAAAAGCATAATGACAAAAATATACAGTGGATTGCCTACATTCAGCTAAACCGACATAGGAAAGCTGGTCTTCCGTGGGGTCCGGAAAAATTACATAAATAAAAACAAAACATATACAAAAACATCTGAACAAAACAGTAGATAAATTATCAATAGAAAACATTACATACAACAAGTAATCATAACAGGATGAGTGAGAAAGATTTAAAAACAACAACAACAAACAAACAAAACAACAACAACAACAACAACAACAACAACAAAAGTGCTTGAGAAAGGGCAAGTGACTTTAGTTATCATACTAGTAACTAACCTCGAGTCTTTATTTATGGTATAATGCCTCAGTTACACCGCCAAAGCGACTCCACGCCGACTACAAACCGACCGATTCGTGCCGATGAGCAGTGTAGTAAAATCACGCGAAACCGTTATAACGGTTTAGCGTTATATTTGCTGATTGTTACGTAAGCCCCGCACCGCAAGGTCGAACGGTCCAGCGATTTTGCTAGTCTCTTAAAAGTCGTTCGCCCGTATTTGGGTTGTATAAGGGTTGTGCATACTGAAAAGGAAGACGGAGAGAAGAAAAACAAAGAAATACATAAGGAAAGGAAAGACAGAGAGAAGAAAAACAAATAAATAAATAAATAGAAAGGAGACGTGGAGAATATAAACAAAGTAATACAGAATGAAAAAAGAAAAGCGAAGAAAATCAAAGAAATACTTAACGAAAAAAGGAAGGCAGAAAAAAGAAAAACAAAGGAATACATAAAGAATAAAGGAAGGCAGAGAGAAGAAAAACAAAGGAATACATAAGAAAAAAGGAAGACAGAGAGAAGAAAAACAGAGAAATACATCAAGAAATATAAAGAAGATATAGAGAAGAAAACAAAGAAATACATAAGGAAAAAAGGAAGGCAGAGAAAAGAAAAACAAAGAAATACATAAGGAAAAAAGAAGAGCGAAGAAAAACAAAGGAATATATAAAGAATAAAGGAAGACAGAGAGAAGAAAAACAAAGAAATACATAAGGAAAAAGAAGAGCGAAGAAAAACAAAGAAATATTTAAGGAAAAAGGAAGACAGAGGGGAGAAAACAAAGAAATACATAAGGAAAAAAGGAAGACAGAGAGAAGAAAAACAAAGAAATACATAAGTAAAAAAGGAAGACAGAGAGAAGAAAAACAAAGAAATACGTAAGTAAAAAGGAAGACAGAGAGAAGAAAAACAAAGAAATACATAATCAAAAATAAGACAGAGAATAAAAACAAAGTAATACATAAGGAAAAAAGAAGATGGAAGGAAAAACAAAGAAATACATAAGGAAGAAAAGGAAGACAGGACAGAAGAAAAACAAAGAAATACATAAAGAAATTAAAAGAAGATAGAAAGAAGAAAAACAAAGAAATACATAAAGAAATCAAAAGAAGACAGAAAGAAGAAAAACAAAAAATACATCGAGAAATAGAAAATAAGATGAGAGAATGGAAAATAAAACAAAGAAATACATAAGAAAAAATACCGATAGAAGAAAAACAAAGGAATACATAAGGAAAAAAGAACAGAGAAGAAAAACAAAGAAATACATAAGGAAAAAGGAAGCCAGAGAGAAGAAAAACAAAGAAATACATAAGGAAAAAGGAAGACAGAGAGAAGAAAAACAAAGAAATACATAAACAAAAATAAGACAGAGAATAAAAACAACGTAATACATAAGGAAAAAAGAAGATGAAAGGAAAAACAAAGAAATACATAAGGAAGAAAAAGAAGATAGGACAGGAGAAAAACAAAAAAATACATAAATCAAAAGAAGATAGAAAGAAGAAAAACAAAGAAATACATTAAAAAATCAAAAGAAGACAGAAAGAAGAAAAACAAAAAAAATGCATCGAGAAATAGAAAATAAGATGAGAGAATGGGAAATAAAACAAAGAAATACATAAGAAAAAATACCGATAGAAGAAAAACAAAGGAATACATAATGAAAAAAGAACAGAAAAGAAAAACAAAGAAATACATAAGGAAAAAGGAAGCCAGAGAGAAGAAAAACAAAGAAATACATAAGTAAAAAGGAAGAAAGAGAGAAGAAAAACAAAGATATACATTAAAAAAAATAAGACAGAGAATAAAAACAACGTAATACATAAGGAAAAAAGTAGATGAAAGGAAAAACAAAGAAATGCATAAGGAAAAAGGAAGCCAGAAAGAAGAAAAGCAAAAAAATGCATCGAGAAATAGAAAATAAGATGAGAGAATGGAAAATAAAACGAAGAAATACATAAGAAAAAATACCGATAGAAGAAAAACAAAGGAATACATAAGGAAAAAAGAACAGAGAAGAAAAACAAAGAAATACATAAGGAAAAAGGAAGCCAGAGAGAAGAAAAACAAAGAAATACATAAGGAAAAAGGAAGACAGAGAGAAGAAAAATAAAGAAATACATAAAGAAATCAAAAGAAGATAGAGTGAAGAAAAACAAAGAATTACATTTGGAAATAATGAAGATAGAGAGAAGGGGAAAAAATAATATAGTACTGCTGCCACGCCAGCCGTGTTGGTCATCATGCACATATGGATATTGGACAAACAACGACTGTCATTACATCTATCAAGCGTACTTTTCAGATGATTGCAAAAGATGAATTATGATTTTGATTGATTTATAGCAATTGATTTATCCGCTGCAGTTTGGTTTTCGTGAAAAACACAGTACTACACATGCTTTGTTGACAATGATTGATAAGATTGCTAGCGGGATTGACAAGTATGAACATACTGTTGGGGTGTTCCTGGACTTCTCCAAGGCCTTTGACACGATTAATCATGATATATTATTGTACAAACTCAGTTATTATGGAGTTAGAGGAATGGCCTTGGAGTGGTTCAGGAACTACCTCAACAACAGGAAACAGTATGTTTCTGTTGCCAATACCGACTGCAGACGACTCAAACATATTCTTTTCCCATAAGGATCCTCGCCTTTTGCTTGCCACCATCAACCATGAGTTGAAACTAGTTTCAGAATGGATTAAGGCCAATAAATTATCGCTCAATCTTGAGAAAACCAACTATATGCTCTTTAGTAATATTATAAATGAACTTCCAGGAAATGTTATTTTTGAAAATTCTAGTGTTCAAAGAGTTTTAAGTACTAAATTTCTGGGGGTAATTATTGACGAAAATCTTTCTTGGAAGGAACACATAGATAATATTTGTAAAGTCATTTCAAGAAATATTGGTATTATAAACAAAGTAAAATTTTACTTCCCGACCCGTATACTATTTAATCTTTATTCAACATTGGTCCTGCCACATTTAAACTATGGTATAATAGCATGGGGGAATTGTGCTGAATATCACCTGAATAGAATTTTATTACTTCAGAAAAAAGTTTTGCGCATCATTTGTCATTCGGATTTTCGTTGCCACACTGATGCACTTTTTTTATAAATATAATATCCTGAAGATAGGCGATTTATATAATTACAATCTTGGGACGTTTATGTACAATTTAGATACAAATGATCTGCCAAAGGTTTTTTATACAATGTTTACAAAGAGTGTCAATATACATCATTATCCTACAAGGTCTGCCGGACTTTTTCACCTACCAAGAACAAGAACACTCCTTACGAACAAAACATTTATTTTTACGGGCTCAAAACTTTGGAACTCTCTTCCAGATTCAATTCGAAATAAACCCACACATTTTAGTTTTAGTAGAGGGTTCAAAAAAATTCTTATTCAAAAATATAAACCTCCAACTGCCAGGATCTAGGATGATCTCCAACATCTTCTCTGTCCACACCTTTTCTCTCTCTCCCTCTCTCTCTCTTTCTTCTCCTCTCTATCCCCTTCTCTTCATCTCTCTCTCATTCCATGGTCTACCTTAATTGTGCAGTTTTGTCTTGTCTTGTCTTGTTTTGTTGGTTTTTGTCTTTGTCTTGTCCTGTCCAGCTTTGTCTTGTCTCGTCCAGCTTTGTCTTGTCCTGTCCAGCTTTCTCAGTTTTGCTATTTTATGTATCATAGAGTTTAATGTATTACATAGTTCAATTACAGTTTAAATTCCATTTATGAAAATTATTATAAAAAATTATTGATTTTATATTATATTTATTCCAGGAACCCACAAAAACAAGCTGTGCTTTCCAGTGGGTTCCCTTTTTCATTTCTGATTTTGTATTTTGCTTTACAATGTAAATTGCGTTGATATGGAATGAAAATAAACTCGAATCAAATCAACAACAAAAAACGCCACGTGGAAAACAATTCGGCGGCGATAGATTGATCAAGTATAAATTTGTCTTCAAAAGTATCGTAGTTTGCTTTTTAAGCCGTCCCTGTGAATTTAAAGATTGAGAACGCATCTTGGAATCGTTCATGCTTTCTCCATTCACATAGGGTTTGCGTGCAAATTCTCTTGCACAGTGGAGCGCGGAAAGTGATCTCCTGGTAATCGATTAACTATTTTGACGTCAAATTATTACGGGTTTGCGTTATAACGGTTTTGCGTGATTTTACTACACTGATGAGGGGTAATGTGAATTTGTTTTGGTTCGCTCCCGTTAGTGTGACTGGGTTTCAACTGATTGGTATGTATAGGTGTATCACTCATTACAGGACTCTCAACCCACGTGATGCGAAGTAAATGGAGTTCGTCATATTAATTATCAACTGTCTCCCTGCTGTATACATTATTGATCTACATGAGAAAGAGAAAGAGAGAGAGAGAGAGAGAGAGAGATAAAAGATAAAGATAATAGATAGAGACGGAGACAGAGAGACACACATACAGAGAGGTAAGAGAGAGAGACAGACAGACACAGCAAGAGAGAGAGAGAGAGAGATAAGAGAGAGATAGAAACATGAGAGAGAGAGAGAGGGGGGGGGGTGTTATTGGCCTCTGCACATAGTACAATCTTGAAGCCTTTCTGAATTTGAAATTGGGTAATTATGAAAACATGATGAAAGTGATTAAAGAGCGCGAGTATCGAGATGAAACTAACGACGTATTATAGAAATGACACTCGGGAGTCAAAGTGCATACCTATTATCTCATTTTGTTTAATTAATAAGATATATGATGCTTTCAGAATGTCACATTAGATAAGCTAGGGTAAGGAACATGATGAATGAATGATGAATGATGCTTGAATGTAAAGTTGAGTTCAGGTCATGTGGCTACATTGTGAAAGAAACTGTCTGGAAGCAATTGGGAAAGGTTGATCATGTCTAATAAGGATTGGTGTATACTTGTGAGGTTTTGGAATCATCAAAATGATAAGAAATCAACCCAACTCAAAAGCACATGCATGCACCGCACAGAGAAATGGGTATATGGGACTGCACACAGATGTGCATTAATGTTCGACCCTAACACTTCAGCTATTTCCCCCACATTTCGAATGATTTTATAAGGACATTTGAAGAGAAACCCTTTTCAGGGGACATTTCTACTATGATGTTCTGCCAAACTGACATAAAAGGAATGTGAAAGCTCACAATTTTGTTTCACCTTTCCCATAACTCAACTTTCCCTTTAACATGAAATTTAAGTTTTTTATATACATTGAAATACATGTTGGCTGACAGTTATGTCGTCAGGTTGTGCATCCATGGCAACGAGTGCAAATTACAGGGAAGTAATTGAGAGATTTAATTGAGAGAGCTGTTCCGTATAACGTCAGGATTTGAAGAGAAATACAAGGGGGGGAAATTAGAAGGACATACATTATTAGAAGGGAAAAATATAAAGAATAATACAAGATGGAGAAAGAAACAAAGAAAATGTGTAGAGAAAGGGGCTGAAAGATACAGAGAACGGGAGAGAGAGAGAGAGAGGGAGAGAGAGAGAGAGAGAGAGAGGAGGGGCGGGGGTAAAAAAGAGGGGATAGTTAGTATGTAGATGAGAATAGACGGAGAGTATCTTGATAGAAAATGGGAGTGAGACCCAAACAGGTATTTGAGGTGCTATTTTGAGATGCAGCTAAAGCCATGAACAACCATAATGATGATAATACAGGTATACCTATCATTTGAAGAAATACAAAGAGATTGGGAGGGAGGAAAAGAAAACTTAAATGAAAGAGAATAGAGATAGAGAGAGAGGGGGGGGTGGATGGAGAAAGGAAGAGATAGAAAGAGAGAGAGAGAGAGAGAGAGAGAGAGAAGAGAGAGACAAGAGCAAAGTAAACTGTAGGCTATAGCGTTGGTCACATAAGTCCGATAATGACAACGATAACAAGATTTGCAATTAACGGTACACTCTACTTCATGATGTATCCGTGTGAGTATGCCTCGTGTCTGTTAATAGTAGGGCAGCTCCTGGGTGTACCTTTCATGAAAATCTCGTTATCGTTATCAATATCGGACAAATGTGACCAACGCTTAACTCTTTGCATGCCCCGATTACCTCCGATACTAAATTTTCTTTTCTTTAATACTCATGATACTGGCAGCTGTGCCCGCAAGTAATATCACTCGTTCGTAATAACAAACACTTTTTGACGTCTCATACACGATCGCAACCAAAAACATCGTTCGACATTGTATATTTTGCATGACATGCACGCATTTCTCATCAACACCCCCTTAATTCACTATTTACAATTAAATATTGACTACGTACTACTACCCCATGAAATCGTTAATCCGTCAAATAAGTTTAAAGAAACGCTGAAATATGTTTTAATAAGTCATTTTGTATTGTCTTAAGGATTTTGCCTATAAGAGTGTTTCTTATAACTGCGTTTTTGAACTTTCTTTTTTGTTTGTTTGTTTTCGAAAATGAAAAGAAAACACCATGGACCAGTTATTGAGAAAAGGCTCCGACTTTTGCATCAGCACGGCCTGAAATACAATTACTCTTTGTTTAAGGGAGAAAGAAAGAAAGAAAGTGCTTTTTACTTGCTGCTCAGAGTGCTGTGTATATCTTAACATTATTGGTGTTTTAATGAAAAGGGAAAATATCTTAATTTCTTTAAAATGAATGAGAAAAAAAAAATCTTAATTTCTTTTTAATGAAAATTGCCTGTAGTTGTTGCGTGACTTTCATCATATAAATACAGGTCAATGTAATGATTTAGGATACAGCAAACCAACTTTAACTCTTTGTTTGCACATAAATACTCTTCTATGGGATTTTTTTCGGGTGTGTTTGTGTGTGTTAAAGTGTACCAATCACCTGAAAAATAATTGGTGTACAGCTAGAAAGTATAAAATCAACCTAAAAGAACTTTGTCTGGTATTCTATAGGTCAACAGTTAATGAGTATGAAGAAAATAGAGGACAACATTAAAATGCTCGCGCGTAATTTGTCTATGGTTTGCTCGCTATTTAGAAGGACCGCTTTTCATACAAAACTGCTATTCATTTAGTCACGCGTTATGGATAGCGGTCCTTATGAATAGGTGGTCCTTATGAATAGCGGTCCTTATGACTAGCGAGGTTACTCCGGTTTCATTATATAGTTTATAAAAACAGTCGTGTGGAGTGAGGTTTTGGAATCATCACAATGATACACGTATTGACTCAGTTTTGCTGAAAATAATTGAAATTGGTAATGCACATTGACATTTTTATATAGCTGTTTCAGTCAATTTCCTCAAACAAAATGTCGATGTGCCTAACGAAATGCCAAAAGTGCTGCCTGCTCGGTCATGCGTGATTCTTAAGACTCTGAGCTTTTCAGTTATGTTTATTTTCAATAATTACGAACCCTAAATCATTCTCTATGTTATGAAATCATAACTAACCCAATTTAGCAGCCTTCCGCTTATCTTGGACAAATGGGTTTCTGACACTGTTACTTTAGACCGTCTGAATTCGATCATGCGTGATTCATTGATCTTGTCCTTGGTGTCAATTAATAGAAAAAAGAGAAAGTGATGTGTACATTAACCACAAAAATAATGAGGAATTATTGAGCAATTTACCCATTAATTTTCATTTATTCAGGGACGCCATGTATTGCCAACCACATTTTAGTGTAATATCCTGAAGAAAAACTCACGTTAATTTTGCCTAGGTCTTCAAGTTCATTATGATTACCAGTGGCGGATTTGGAGGGGGAAGGTGGGGGGGGGGGGGGGGTTGGCAGTCTTCCCCCGGGAAAAAGGAATGTGGCATGCCTTCAGTTCACTTAAGTATACGAACATGCGACCACCCGGTCTCCCCGCAGCATATTTGGACCCCATAGGGTACCCTCAAAATGTGATAACGCTCTTAAATATATTTACATTAATATAAAAAATGATGAAATAAAAATACATGTTTTCTTTATGCACAGTCACGTTTGAATTATGTACAAATCGCGAGAGAATATTTCGTTTTCATATCATGTGAAATCTACACAAAAAAGAAACAAAATAAAGAAAAAATTAGGAAAGAAAGAAGAAAAAAAAATCATCTGATTCTAAGATAATAATTTCAGTCAGCTCTTGGCAAATATCAAAGTAAATATTGATGCAAAAGAAATCGAAATTCACACGGCGCGGGTATTCATTACATCTCATCAAAAATATAATATATCGATTCGCGTGCCATATATGTACTTTCGTATCCCGTTGACAAAGCCGGGTATCAATTTCAGCAAATTGACACTTTGCTGTACATCAGCTCTTTTTCGGCCCCAAAGTCACGTAAAAACTCGAGTACTATTGCAACAAAGCATACCGACATCGTATGTTCGTTTGTCCTGAGCAAGGATAATGCTATGATTCTATTGATATAGGACTATTGTTCTTTGTGCATAAATAATTACATGCATCTTGCACGCAGATCCATCGCAGGGGGTGCTCGAAGCGCCTATGTACAAAGGACTACTATTACCCCAGCCTTATCAAAGCTGCTGCCCTGGGGCGCTGAAAGCATTCAAGGAAGAAATCCCTTCCAGGTACTACACCTGGGTGAAGAGTGGCCAATGTCCAAGGGCAATGTCAAGGGCCAGTATGTGTCCCTCCTCCACCCAAATTTGCAATGGGATTTCTAGAGTAAACAGCTAAAATAGAGAGCGTGTGGTCGGAAAGTTGATTTTAGGTTTTTTATATTTTCTGATAGTTAATTTATTGATCTACTCTGACCGAATTTAAGAGCCGTGTACAATGTAGAAATGTGTTTTTTCCTTTGATTTCAAATTACCATTTTGAGGGAATTGTTAAATAAAAGTATACCAGCATGCTGGGTAAAGTCTTCACATTATTAAAATGTGTGCATAACTCAGAAGTTATTCACTCATTGGCTTTTAAAATTTAAAGGAGAAAAGTATATCTCCTTGAAACAAGTCCAAGTTTGAGCCTGGGGCCTATAACATAAAGAGATACAATCAATCTTACGATCAATTGTAACTCTTCAGTACATGGTTTGCCATTGATATACAATATGCATACCTATACTTATGCAGAAAACTAGTATTTTCATATCAGAAACACATCAACATTTTGGGAACACCACAATGCTTTTTGTTTTTCTTTTTTTATGGGAAGTCTTCTATTCATTTTTGAAAGTTTTATTTTATCATGTTTCGGATCATAGAGACTTCTCATCGAATAACCTGCCCCTGGCAGTGATCACATCCTTGGCATGCGGCTGGTCAAATTGTGGAGGTAGTTGTTGAAATAGTCTTTCTGTGTTTTCCTATGTTTTTCTATGTCTTCTGAATATGAAAAAGTATTGTCTTACAGCAGAACAATGACCCCAATCATTATTAAAGGCTTTGTTAAAACTATCCGGAGAAAGAAGAAGAGAAAAAATCCTGAACAATCATGGATTGGTTGCCCCAATAGAGCTGACATGGGAAGAGCTGGACAGGAAGGTCTGATAAAAAAAAAAAAAAGCTAGTGAGCTTCATCCTCTGAAGGAATCCTGTGACTACCTCCACAAATAATTCCACAAGTTTGTCTTCCAGCAGGAAATTGACCCCGAACATTCCTCAAGGCAATGTAAAAATACCTTTAGAAAACAGAAGAGAACGACGCCCCTGCTTACAGCAGAGCAAAGAGTTTTTCTCATCAAGGAATGGAACCTCACTGGAAGCCTCCAGCAAGTTGCTCAGGCTTTCCATAGTCGGAATCCTGATCGGATTCCTAAACTTTACATTGCGCAATATTTCTTATTTATTGCATAATTCACTTTTCCAATAACTTCCAGACAGTTTTTATTTGTTCTTTATCCTTCTCCTTACCTGTCTCATCTGCTCTCTATAATGTCTCCTGGTTTGAACTTTTTTTCTTTCTTCTCAAAGCAGTTATCCTGTGCATGGTTATGAAAGTGGAACCCTCCTGAAAAATCTACACGAGAGAGACTATCATTATTTCACCACTATCAGCGCTCTATTTTCTTTTCTTTTATGGGGCATACAGACCTCAAGCAGGGGGAAAAATACATGAGGATGAAACATGATTAAAGATAATGAAGTGTACACAGGGCGGATCCAGGATTTTGTTCTAAAAAAAAGGGGGGGGGGGCACAAATCTCAGATTTTTTTTTACAGTTATGGACAATTATGTTTTCAGTACATGTGACTTTCAGCAAGATTCATTCACTTTCTCATTTTCATTTCTTTTTGTTTTTGTTTCCAAAACCCCACAGTATGCACAACTTTCTGTATACTACATTATTCTTTTTACCCCCAATCGTTTCCAGACATTAAAAAAAAATGTAATTAACGCACCTGTACCCAAATTTCATGTAATTTCCTTCAGGAAGCTAACCGTGCGTTTTTGTTGTTGTTGGTTTTTTTTTTAATGCGCCGCTCGCCTATGGGAAAAGGGGGCTGAAAATGTGTAATTTTTCAAACAAATCCTGCCCCTGTACACACAACTCTGACTCTTCTTCTTTGCTCCTGTCATACATTAAAACCTTTGAAAGTGGGAAAGGGCTTTTCTCTTCCATGTCGTTATTTTGAACATTTTTAGTCATTCTTAGTTCCGATGTGTCTTTCAGCTGCAATAGTCATATTTCCATAACTACACAAATTGATTTTGATTGCTTGAGAGTTAAGATCGCGTTTATATATATATATATATATATATATATACTACACTGCCAACGTGTCAATGCATTTATGTAGGAACGTGACTACTTCATTATTTCCACCTGATCAATTGTACTTGTTCAACTCTATTTTTAATTTCATTATAGTTCATTTAAAAAATATACAATTTTTAAATAATAATTAGCTGTTGCATAATCATATACATATATATATATATATATATATATATATATATATATATGTGAGTGACCATCAGCGTTTTGTTCGAGGAAAATTTCTTAAAATAGAGTGTGTGTGCGTGTTTGTGTGAGTGTGTGTGGAAACACTTCAAGGATAACATTTTTGTCATGAACATTTCACAGAGGCAATAGGAAGTGTCGAAATTCGTGACAGGAACAAATAGACGTTGGACGTTGGGTTAAAGCATGATGCGACTGTTGTTTATTTTTATGTCTTCATATGCCAACACGTGGATTTTATATCGAATATAAGGAATTAATTCCTTGAAACTCTAGAGCGCCGTAAGTGCAGCCATGCTAAAGCCAGGGTAATAATTGTGGAGCGCCAGGAGTGCAAGTCTGACAGACATGTGCGCTATACAAGTAATTAAATAACTGCTCTTTTATATGCACATACAACACAAACACTCACACACACGCACCCAGATACACACACAGAGAGCAGTTATTTAATTATTAAAGAAGACTTCACATTTTTTAAATATTAATTGATAAAATTTAATTGTAATATATATAAATATATTAAAGTATTGTGGTATGTGCGTGCAGTGGCTGATTTATGGGGGGCACATCCGGCCCGTGCCCCCCCCCCCCCTTTGGAAGAAAAGTATGCATTGTGCCCTCCCTTTTTGTGAATGTGCCCCCCCCCCCCCTTTTAGAACCCAAAACCTTTTTTTTTTTTTTTTTTTTTTTGCTTGTCAGAAAAATTATGGATGGACACTTGACCCCTATAACACCATCCCCTCCCCCGAGTGAATTTCGGAGGGCTGGGGGAAAAAATTTGTCGCCACCACCGACCCCCCCCCCCCCCCCCCCCCCCCCCCCACCCCCGCACTGAGCGACTTTTGGAGAGCTGGCGAGACCCTCAAAATACGGGTCTCCTTCCAGGCAAAATTGACAAACCTGCATTTGTGTGCCCCCCCCCCCTTATGAAAAATCCTGGATCCGCCCCTGTGTGCGGGTGAGTGTTTGTGCCAATGTATTTGAAGGTAAAGCTGTTGACATTTTCAACTAATAATTTTTGCTCTCAAAAACCGAAAAAAATACAATGTTTACCAGAAGTTAATCCATGACTAATTCAACCGATTTCTTGACAAGATATAGTGGCATTACAGATGCTAGACTTATCGTAGAAGACGAAGAGTCTCCTTTTCCGACACATATTGTTGCTTATGCAAGGGAGTCCTATGCCACTTCGAGCATTCCCATTTCCTTGAAGAGTTTATTAAGCACATCGCTTTATTTTTTTTCTAACGAAAATAATTATAATCGTCTGTTGGCGCCTGTTTGTTATCGCGCTTAACATTGAGTTAGTTCAGCTGAGCTGAGTTAAGGTCTAGTATTGCATTTGAATTATATTTGATGAAACCACTGCTATTTCTTCTTGAGTGAAAACAGTAATTAGGAAAATAGTTGTATATTATATTTAGATTTTGCGTGAAATTTCAGAGTTCGAATATTCGTTGGAATCTTGCGACAGTCGTTTAAACATTTTTGCTAAGCCAATTATCACGTGACCACACACACCACTCCCTAAACAGTATGTTGGGACACATACACAAACACTCGCGCGCACACACACGCACACACACACACCCAACACGCTAGCCAATACGCGGCGATGTGTAGCTCTACGAGGAGGCGAAAGGAGGCGAGCGAAACTTTGGACCAAAGTTTTGGAAATCCCAAATTTCATTCTGCCCTCATGCGAAATCCAAATCGTTTTGAGGTTTTACACGACAAATGCTTTGTATGTAAGTTTCTTTCACTTGACAACAAAATTAGAACGAATGTTCACCACCAACATTTTTCTCTTTTGCCAAAATTTATACTTCTCTTTAAGCTCTTCCGCGTCTGGAAACGAAGACATATTGAGAATAATGACACGACAATCTATAATCATAAATGGAGGGACGGGAGCAACATAACAACCATGAATTTGCCATACAAGCTGTGATCCCTTCGCAGGTGATGTTAAAGCCGGGATTGAGTTTTGGCACAGATGAAATAATTCATCAGATCTCATTACTATACGGAAGAATATCAGAGTAGGAATGTTCCATGGGCAGGATTGCTTTAAAATGCGGTGCTTTGCTATTTCAAAATAAAAACATGATTCGAAATAGTTGAGCCGAATTGTAATGGATATTAAGTTCTTGATACTCATATATGTTTCCAGTTCAGTGCTTTTCAATGTTTGTGATTCTAAATTTAAGTATTGACTTTTGGGCAGCCTACTTGACTTCCGAAATTTCTCGGCGCCTGTTTGTTCATATTAAATTGTTAGTTACATCCCCTATGTAATCTGGGTCGTCGAACGAAGACATATCTAGAGCTGAATGATACCAATATCAATATTCATTAAGTAAGCCGTGGGAGCAAGACATCAACCACATATAGGCCGTATACTCTCAGCATCTTAAACATCAACCCAGATCTTTGCTAGTCAATAGCGACCTACCTTTTGTTGGGGGCACGTTTCTTAATTTTCCGTCTAATTTGACAACGGAGGACATGTACCCTAACGCATGTACAATCGCTATTCATTGACCCTAATTTGATCTAAACGTGATGGGCATATTTTTGACAGAACACCATCGATGGCTGATCTTGTATTCTCTGGCAGGGGAGGGGGTCTGGATTTTCTTCCTTACAAACACAAAAATGTGTCATCAGGTTTTATTTTGAGTTTTTGTTTGTTTGTTTGTTTTGTCGGGGGTATTTTTGGCGGGGGGGGGGGGGTGTGTTTGTTCTTGATATTGTGGGGGGGGGGGGTTGAAGGGCGCCATTTTACCTAAAAATTCTCTGACAAGACAAAAAAAAGTATATTTTCAGGTGTCTTTTGGAGTCTAAATTAGTCGCCTGTGGTAGAAACAGGCCAGATGCAGCAGAACTTGCATTTCATACCCAGCGGATATGAAAAGATTGGATTTGTCCGGGGAGGGGGAGATCTTGTGCTCCGCGTTAAACCCCTATAGATCCGCCACTGAGCCTGATGACAACCATTCTGTATCAAAGGTAGTGTCCATCGTCTGTATGAGTTTCAAATTTGATTCCGAATACCACATACTGATCCAGGGGGTGAGCCGATACCGCTCAAGTTTTAGAAGAAATGAAAAGCTATTGCCAGTCCGGCCCACATCCTACCCCCCCCCCCCTCCATCATGACTTTGGAATTTCCATGTGAATTAATCAGTTCCCGAGTATCAAGAAAAAGGGGGAGGGGAAGAAGTAGAACGTTATCAAAAGTGCTTATTTAAGAAATATTCACCTCCCATTTGATGAATTTAGTGTAGGTAATTCACGGTGAAACAATAAGCCATTTCATATTTACAATTTGCGCATGTGCAGATAAAGGTCATTTGTCCCGCGTGCAATTGAACTTCATACGCTTTCATAGTGTGCGCACCATGATGCTCAAACCAAAAGTGATTTCAGGGGAGCGTTTCATGAAAGGAAGTTGTCGGATATTTTATCCGACAACTGTTATAAGCTACTGAAATCTTTGCATCTGATTGGCTGAGAGCAAATTTGTCGGATAAAATTTCTGACAAGTCCTTTCATGAAACGCCCCCCAGTTGTTAAACAAGAAGCGAATCCATCAAAACAGATGCGCGTGCGCGTACAAATCGGGGTCATGTCAGGGTTATTTGTACCACCATGTACTAATTACGAAATGGATTATTATTGCCGTAGCATGTTTCATACTGCTGTAGATTTAGATCTCCAGAAAGTTTGTTAATCATTTGCCCTCTCTCATTTAATTGCGTTCTAATAACGGACGCAAACATTTCATTTTCATTTTATTTCATTTCAACGCGGCAACACTTGCTTCAGCCAATGGCTGTTAATTCTTCTGCAAGTCCGTGCATACATATAACGACATGATGCAAAGTATAACACATGAGGAATATCACATTGAAAATAACAAAAGAAATACATGTAAATCCTCATATACATCAATAACATTAAGAGTAAAATCAAAGCAACATAAAATAACATAACATAACCCAAGATTACATGAGTAAAACAAACCGAGAATTAAAAACTAAAAACTTAGAGGGACTTAAAAAAAAAGAAGTAAAAAAAAAGGAATACTGATTAAGGCAAGATTCAATAACATTATAATATCGTTATATGAGATTGCACAGGATTGCACAGGGTGTGTCTTATTGAGAGGTATAAAAGGAAGGAGAGATAGAGAAAAGAAATAAAGAAAGGAAGAAAGAGGTAAGAAAGAGACTGACGGAGATATAGGGGTGAGAAAGAGAAGAGAGAGAGAGAGAGAGAGAAAGAGAAAGAGAGAGAGAGAGAGAGAGTGAGAGAGAGAGGTTATCGCCCCTGCCTCAATTTACATTGCAGTTTGAAAGTGCAAGCTTTTACATCATATGGTAATTCGTTCCATTGTTTCGCCCCTCTGTATTGTAAACTTCTCTTTTTAAAGTTGGTTTTAACCGGTGGCAATTTAATTTTAAAATGTGAATGTCTGAAGTACTAGTTAGTATGATTGAATATGAATTCACTACTACAAGTACACTCTGGCAACAGACCATGTGCAACTTTGTACATTACATAATAGAGTGCGTTCATTTCGCCTTTGTAAAAGAGTTTTCACATTTAATTTCGTAAACAATAATTCAGAGGAATACATCCAGTCCACATCTAAAACACAACGGAGTGCTCTATTTTGCAGTTTTTGAAGACGGTCATTGTATACTTTTCCTAAATTTCCCCAAATAACATCACAATAGTCAAACTTGCTTTGAATGATGCTCTGGTAAAATATTAATGCTGTTTGTTTGATATAAAAGGACGTATTCTTTTCAATAAAAACAAACTTTTCACTACATCTTGTTTAAGCCTATCTATACCTGTTTACTCCAAATTCAGAGCAGCTTAGTCCAAACTATTTTTCAACTGAAACACACAAAAAAACCTAAAAAGTTTACGAAACGTTTTCTCGGCACACCGAAACTGTTCATGGTCTTTAGTGCACTGCAGTCGAAAGTAATTCTCTAAATAATAAGGAGCGAGAGGTACCTGTCTGGCCTGAGAGCTACCGAAATACGCAGGGCTGATAATATTTTCTTAATTGTCATTCGTAATGATTTGTCTCAAGGGATCTCAAGTGGAATGTAGATTTACACGACAGTTTCAATCCAAGGGCCGATCGGGGAGGTGGTCACACGGGTCCTGTCCTCCCTTTTTGCATGTCATAGTTCTTTGGGTGTGAGTCAAAAGTTAAATATAAAACAAAAACAAACAAAAATAAACAAAATATCTTTCTTTTTTTCTGGTCAAAGAAATTGTTGTTTTTCTTTTTGGGATGGGGATTGGACACCATTTTTGTCTGCTCTAACATTTTTTTTTATTTATCTATTCATTCTTTCCGCTCATAAGACTTTTTAGGAACGACCCCCTTTTTCTTTTTGATCCTGGGGCCGCCCGTGCACTCCATCCCACACGCATGGTCTGAAGAAGCACGTATTACAGTGAAGAATGTGAACTAGATCAAGAGACTTTATCCGAAAGATTTCCTGACATCATTCGATAGAGTATGCACTGATTGGTAGTTTAAAGCTAAAACACAGTTTCGTTCAAAATGGTTTTGTGTCAAAAGCGGTGGCGCCACACTTTCAGTTCAGTTTAGTTCATTGTTTTATATTTCACATTTCATAACATTATTTGCAAGCAAATCAAATGTTATACAGATTTAAAGATAATTTTAGTATTGACAGAAACTCTCCAAGCAGGCTTTTCTTTGACTGCTAAGACAGAAGGTAAGTATATCAAATCAATTTGTTTACAAATGTCATGTAGGAGGATGAGCTTATATTAAACAGTGAAATATTTACATGTAGGACCCTAAAGTAAAAACAACACATGCAAGTTATCCGCTACAAAGGTTGATAAGATTTTGAAAGTCTTGAAAATTCTGGAAAAGGGCAATGCATGTTTACAGCAAATGGTGTGTGTGTGAGTGTGTGGGTGTTTGTGTGTGTGTGTGTGTACGTGTGTGTGTGTATATATATATATATATATATATATATATATATATACCATATATATATATATATATATAGTGTGTGTATATATACACACACTGTAAATCATTCAAATAAAATCAACGTTGGAAAAAACAAACAGATATAAGCATTTGACCTTGGACCTACCCGGTGGCGTATTCCGAACTTCAAAATCGAGGACAGGGATTCTAGCAAAATATTGGGGCGAAATGAATGTACCTGGAAAGTCCCACACGCAAGTTGAATCGATTTTCATGGGCCCTAAAGAGGAGGGGACATGTGCTCGGCTCATAATATGTGAGATTATCCACCGTTAATTTAATCGAACAAATGATCCATTGTAGGAAATTCTATAACAGGAAAAGAATTTTTTTTTTGCCACAGTACCAAAGTACAGCTTGCTTTCAGAGTTTGACTACAAGACTTTTTCATCAATGGTTTTTCAAGTTTACTATCCGTACTTCCATGATATTAACCATTAATGAACACACACACAAAAATGAACCCTAGAGTACTTCGTATGTAATACAGTAATACATCAAATTTATGAGGCAGTCCAACCTTCGTAATAACTTGATTAATGTGCAAGCAGAAAAATCAGAGAAGCAGATAAGTGCAAGTTTAAACGAAACCGGACAAACAATAAGAAAATTATGATTTATTAAAAATTTTAAGCACTACACATATGGGAAATTGAAATTGGCAATTGCTCAACTTTCTCATTCGCTCCAATGCACGAAATGACTTAAATGTCAATTTTTCAAAAAGTATAACTGAGTAGAATCTTTTTTTTTTCTTTTAGAACGATCTATAACAATATGCTATCTATAATATATTTTGAGTACTGCTCCGAGGGAAAAGACGCTAAGGAGGAAACCCTTATTGAATAAGATTTTAGTGTACGACAAATGGGAGAGTTGACCGTTAATACGTCACAATCGATTCACCACATTGACAATTTGAGATTCGCATAATATATGTTGTGATCTCATTTTTCGAACATTCATAACTATCATATTTTTTGTCCGATTTCTTTCAAACTTTCACTATTGTGTTTCTCTTGTTTGTCTCCTTTCACACAAATCACCTTTTTTTAACAAAGGTTGGATTGCCCTTAACTAAATAATATAACTAATATTCATTAACAACCATATGTAATATTTATATCATACAAGGGCTTTGCGTATAGTCATCCCTTTTTATACTTCGAATCTACCTCATATCTTTCATAATGGTCTTAATAGATATCATAGTTGTTAGGAAGCCGAACATTTAGGGAGATGTGATTCGCATACTTCAGATTACATTATGTTGATGCATCAACCACATATATTTGTTCACGAAGGAATAATTGTTGTTTACGACTACATACATGATTCAGTTCAAGTATATTTCCACAATCTAATATATTTGGATGGCAATAAATTTCTGGTTTCTACATAATATGATAATTGTATATTAAAAATCGTTTCAATGGACAAATTTAGTAGATCTTCAATAGTCAACAACTAGTGCTAACTGCGTTGCAGTGTTATGCGTGTATTTCACCTTTAAATTTTCAACCTCATCACGTTGTTTTTCATTCTGTGATAGGGTTAAAATACTTATCTAAGTAGGCCAATCATTGCAAGACACACACGACGAAATTTAATTACTAAAAGTGCGTGGTTCGTCGTCTCTGCCTGCCAGATGTCAAGAGCGATGTCAAAATGATTTTTGATACACTATATCACAAATAACAATTAACATTAAAAGAGAAGCACCTTATAGGATATTTTAATATATTTCCGAAACTTGGTTAAATCCGATCATGACAGACGTTTCTATTATTTTTTGTAAACAAAACAATTTTTTCTTTGTTCTATAAATTAAGATGTTTTTATGTATGAACACATTTCTTCTGTATATGAGCACAATCACTTTATTGAAATTACAAGTAAGATCTCGTGCAACATGAAAAGCGCATCTGCATCTACCTAAACAGTGTGTATTACAGTCAATACTAATTAGTTATTAGGTGTGTTTAAAGATAGAAAAATTAAAATTATGAAGATACTTGGTGACATTCACAGCACTGTGATAGGGGTAAGGATGAGTCAACGTAAATCTACGTTGTGATAAAGTTCACATTACTGATATTGGATATTGTTAGGTTGTTAGCTAAGAGGTGTTTGTGCACATGCACTCTTAAAAAAAGCTGTTGTTTAAATGTTGGATTCTAGTTTTTTTGAGCTGTCAGCAAAATTCAAGAAGGTAATGCAATTTGAACCTGTGCGATGATTTTCCAACAACGTTGGAACAATGACAGAAAAAAAAGTTAAGTCGTTGACTACTGAATTCTCTAATTCCCATAGGCTTATTACAGGGACCAGCCGGTTCCTGTAAGAAATTGGTTAATAATACACTTTCTTTCTCACCAGTCAATATTAGAATTTGGTAAAATAAGATACAGCCACGATGTCAAAATGACAGTGTACGGTTGACGACTTTTTGAGCTTACTTGATAAGAAGTAACTGTAGAGGGCAATCCAATTGCTGTTAACCTGTTGACTTCTGAAATTTCAAATGCCCATATAGGTTTAATACACTGATGACCCGGTATCCGTGGGCAATGGGTTCAGTTAAATGTTTAAGCAAAAAGTCAGAGAAACGATTTGTGAATGTTTGAAAGAACTGGGAGATATGATATGCATGATAAGAAAGTTGAAGTTGAAAGTGGGACGACTAAATCTATGTGTGAATTTCAAATTTGCGGTTTCGACGGTTATGTAATAGGCTTTCCTATTGCTTATTTCCTTAATGAAATTTTACCCTTTGTGCTGTATGTAGACTTTCCATAAATAGCATGTCGTCAGTAAATTTTAGAGAGAAAAACAAAATTATTAGTTATTTCTTGTTTCGTAGCAAGTGATAGACCTATACATTACTTTGTATTCCCACCAACCCGCCATTTAAAATTCTCAAAGTGATCTTTTTCCCCAATTGTCATCGGATTTATTTCATTTATTTATCAATTTATTGACCACTTGTGGTACAGAACACACTTGTTAACAAGAATGTAGTTTTCCATAGAGATCCATCATATTCATCCGATTTCATTCAAACTCTCTCTATGCCTCTTCCCTTTAGAGTCACCAGTTGAATTATCAAACTATTGGGGTAAATGAACAGCAAAAATGCACTCATTTAAAAAAGTTATTAGTCATTAGGAATATTAATTTGCATATATCTAAAAGATTATATTGAGGTAAGAACAGCTTAGAAGCCACTAAAAGTAACAGGTGGTTTGTACAAGACACGATGTAAGTACTTCCGAGGTGTTCACTACGTCAAATTAAAATCTCCGTTCGAGCCCCAACATATTAACCTTCAAAGAGCACTTCGATACCTTTTAAGTGTTTTTTCAAAGACAAGTAATGCATAATCATTTTAACACCCATAGGTACTTAGCATGCTGCATCAGCACAGATATATAGAATACACAAAACTCTAGAAGACATGTGCGGTCAGTCCTTCCTTCCGATGAATAGGGCATACTCGATACTAATAGTTAAAATATGAAAGCAAACACTATGTATGCTCATTAAAATGCGGCATGATAGAAAGGCGCCCATGTCATCTTTATATAAATCACATTAAATACTGATTACTTATTCTTATGCACTCTACATAATGATGCCAGGAAGCTTTACCATCTATACCTGGAATATATTTAAATCTATTCATAATGAACACTAAACAAAGGTTTACCGTTTTTGTGTTTACAATTACTAATATTTGTGTTTACTACTACTATTATAATTGTTATCATTACTACTACTACTACTACTACTACTACTACTACTATTACTACTACTACTATATTATTATTATTATTGTTATTATTATTATTATTATTATTATTATTATTATTATTATTATCATTATTATTATTATTATTACAATTATTATTTTGAATACTAAAACAAAACTATTTTATTCTTTGTTGGTTGAATTGAAATCTTCTGAACCAAATGTACGGCACTTTTGGCAACACACACTTCAATTAGCAGCACATTTTAATTGGACTTCAATGGCAAAATTCAAATTGGGAAAATTGATAAATAAAAAAATAAAACAATATAACTTTAAAGGGTACAAATCACCAAAAACTATTTTGCTCTGTGAGGGGTTCCATGTCGCCAAACGATATTCAAAGTATGAGCTTCAAATGTTCATTCTATAAAGAGATATTGCAAGTTTAAAAACTTTTTAAGTAAACATTACAGCGGCTTGCGAGTAGACTGATCAACGCACACGTATACGCACTCGCACAGAATATGCCCTCGCGGAACCGAAGTCGGAGTCGGGTTCCGAGCGAGGGGGTGATGTTTTCCTTTATTATTTTCACACTCATTAAGCGTTAAACCATAGAAGATCAGGTAAAGTGTTTTAAGGTTAACATCATACATTCTAGCTGTACACAAATTATATTTTAGGTGGTTGGTACAATTTCAGCTACTCCACAAGATCTTAACTTTTAAACAAAAATTATTATCTTATCACCTGAAATTAAGTGCAAATACTTCAAAAGAGATGAAAATATTGTCCTGAAATAAATTTATTCTGGCGTAGAGTATAATGTTTGATCTTTACCGTTTATGATTTGTACATTGATATTAACGAAAAAATATTAGTTACTGGATATGAAATTGATAGTGAAAATATGATTCTTCTTAACATTATCTTATTGTTTGCTCAATATACCATCTATAAGGTGTATATTTTTGTAATTGAAATCTAAACAGTTTAATTCAGTTGTTATGTTTCTCGAAAACAGGTCTCATGGAAATCTGAAATACCTCATAAAAGTTACGTTCACACGATGGGAGCTAAACTTTAAGTTTCGTAGTTATAGTTATCTTGTAGTTTCAGACCGTATGAACAGACGCGAAACTTTAAGTTTACTTCGTGGTTAACGCCGAAACCACGAGCAATGGGTGGTCCTCCGTCGCACTTTCGGACGGTAAGGACAGAAGAAACTTTAGGTTTCGCAAGCTTGTAGTTAGCAATGACCTCGCTGTTCATGTTAAACTTCCGGGTCAAACCCTTCGCGCGAATTATGAACACAACTGTATGTGTACTGTTCACACAATCGGTAGTATCTACTTCCGGGGTTAACCACAACGATTGCTCGGCTTGTAATTTCAGCTCATTGTTTCGGGCTCGTGTGAACCCTCGTTGCGGTTAGAGAATCGTGGTTTCGTTAAACTTAAAGTTTCGCAACTTAAAGTTTCAAACCATAAGTCCCATATGAACGTAGCTAAAGAAAAAAAAACAACTTAAACTCTCAGATGAAAAGTTTGAAATATTAACAAAATTTTGAAGAAAAATTAAGTTTATAAAGTACGATACGGATTTGAAGACATGTATTATCGTATATATTTTATGAATTTGTTCAGTCATGTAAACTCGGCAGCGGGTTATTAAAAAAATGTAAAATTATTAGTATCAGTAATAGTAATAGTAAGAGTAGTAGTAGCAGTAGTAGTAGTAGTAGTAGTAAACACGATAAAAACTATTTTCGAAAAATCAACTCCAGGCAATCACCTTTAGAAATGTGCGAACATTACAATGGCGTATTACGTAATCCGAACCTGATTTCTATGGGCAGTACAATAGGCTATTGAAATTGCCCTTGAGTTTATTTTTCGAAAGTAGTTTTTATCGTGTTAGTAGTAGTAGTAGTAGTAGTAGTAGTAGTAGTAGTAGTAGTATCATGATCATGATCATCAGTATTATTGTTGTTGTTGTGGCTGTTATTATTATCGAACAATGGGTAGGTTGCGGAAGGGGGTCGTTATATCGGCGTTGCCCCCCCCCCCCATCTCCCTCTTTTCTTCTATATTTCACTCTCTCTCTCTCTCTCTTTCTCTCTCCATTTCTTTCGACTTTTGCTCGCCTTAGCTACATGATTAATGTTACTTATTTATTCACTTACTTGGGTCTTATGTGAACAGGATATAGCCTCCCCGGTTTCCCAACCGACTCTTCAGAGAGCTCTGCATCACGCTTAGAGGCTTTTGGTTAGAAAAGAAAAACTTCTAAACTTCACTGCAAATAATTTCCTCTCTTGGGATGTTCCATAATCCTCTTATATCTGCTATAAATAGAGATGGAGGACTGTTCCTCTTCTTCACCCATTCGGCTTTAAAGAGAAGGTTAAAGGGAAAGTTCACCCTGAAGATTACTTGAGTTTAAAAAATGCAGAAAAAATAAAGAAAAATATTGGCGAAGGTTTGATGAAAATCGGTCAAATAATAAAAGAGTTATGAGTATTTAAAGTTTTGGATTCGTGACGTCACATGCGAGCAGCTGCCCGATTGGTCATGTAATAAGTATTCCATATATTCGCATTTTTTTAACGTTCCACGATAAATTAATATTGTTTCTTTTCAGAATCTAGTATTGAATAACATTTCTGACAATATATCAAATGCACAGACGAAAATATTTTAAATTTTCTGAGAAAACTGTATTTTATGGAATATTTATCACATTACATAACGGAGGAGCTGCTCGCATGTGACGTCACAAAATCAAAACTTCAAAAGTCCATAACTCCGTTATTCTTTAACGGATTTTGTCCAAACTTTCGCCGATATTTTTCTTTATTTTTTCTGCATTTTTTAAACTCAAATAATCTTCAGGGTGAACTTTCCCTTTAAGTGTTGGGAAAAGTAACAAATAATTTGTGAGCTTTCTCATTTCTTTTTTGTCAGTTTGGAAGAACATCATAGTAAAAATGTCCCGTGAAAAGGATTGCACTTCAAATGTCCTTATATTCGAAATATGGCGAGAAAAAGCTGAAATGTTCGGGCCGAACATGCGTATGTAGTCCCATATACGCATTTCTGTGTGCAGTGCATGTGACTCTCAGCAGAATTGAGTCCATTTCTTCTCGTTTTGGTGATTCCAAAACCTTACAACATACACCAATTCTTATGTGCTATAATAATCAACCTTTCCCAATTGATTTGAGACTGTTTCTTTCGAAATGTTATGGCATCATCAGATCTCAACTTTACATTTAAGGAAGCCATACCGGCCCTAAAATCAAACTATATATGAACTGTAGAAATGAGGAGAGGCAATTATCTGACATGAATGTATCTCTTACGTATCGCTACTGAACAATACTGAAATAAAGTAGCGAAACTTTAGACTTACAAACTTACAATGTTTCCTCTCCTCTTTGGAATTAACTATCTCGTGTTTTATCTTCTGAAATTTAATTAAATCATTCTATTGCTATACATTGCAACACATGGCCTAGAGTTAAATTGAGTTGTTGTCCCCCCCCCCCCCCCCCCGAAGAGGGTATAAACTATCTTATCCTCATTTCGGATAATCACACCACTGTTCCCCAATGTCTAACACATGTCAGAGCCACGTTGTTAACTACTGTAAGGTCCCTCTCGTTGCAAGTGTCATGCAATTTGTCACATCTCAGAAAAATGAAGCATAGTCTGGAGGCCATGCCTCCACACTCACAGTCTGTCGCAGTGTCGGTATATATCCTCACTTGAGCATGTTTGCCTTGCACCTCCCCAAGTCTGTTCACAGTCTGTTATAAGGCTACGCCATGTGATCCATGGTACTTAAAACCTGCAGATTTGTTGTCGATGGCCGCAGCTTTTGTTGTTGTTGGGTTTTTTTAATTGGTTGTCAGAAAGCGGTCGTAAGCCCAGTGAGACTAAGGCTTTAGATAGAACTTAGAACTTCTTGTGAAATTATGCCCTCTCTCGAGATGCACCCTGAAAGAGATTATCACTATGTCTCCTCTTTGTTGAACTTTTTTTCTCTTGATTTTAATTACAACCACAATGTTCTCATGGGAAGCAATACCTTCGAGTCTTTTAGATTTAATGGGAATTTGGGAAATATGAAAAAGACAGCATGTAACATGAAAGTAAGCTCTTTCCTGGAAAAAAGAGAAAACAAAATTTTAACTTCGTGCAGTTATTATCACACTTCCCCCAAAGTCTGGAATCAACTAGTTAGGGTTTATTTTTTGGACTTTACTATAGAAGCCATAGCCCCGAAGAAGAATCTGTTACCGGAAAGTACCCCTTGCTTTTCGTTTCTGAAAAAAAGAAGAAGAGAAAACGTGCAAATAATGAACTTCGTGCAATAATTATCACCTCCAGCTCTGGAGTCAAATAGTTATGGTGTATGTTAGGGACGTTGTTATAGAAGCCACAGCCTCGAAGAAGAATCTGTTGGGTTTGGGGGAAAATTTGGATGTGAGTATTAGGAGTATAAGCAATCTGTATATGTTCCTCTAAGAATTTAAAAGAACGAAACAAAAAACTCTCTCCTTTCTACTGAACTAATGTCCTCTCTCCTCTCCTCTTTGCGTGGATGAATAGTTTTCTTCTTGTCGTTGCAACATCCATGTTGTTGTTGTTTTAATTAGAAGCCATACCCTCCGGCGAGATTTTGATGAGTTTTTGGAAGATTGGGGGTATAAACTTACATGGATGTTCTGCTGCAGAAGAAGGCAGAGCTTTTACAGTGTCCACACCTCTGATGCATCGCCATGACCATGAATGTCAACATGTCTCCTTTTGACTTTAGGTGAATGTTTTTTTTCTTCTTAACAAAACTTCTTAACTTCTTTATCAAACCCATTATATTGTTACACAAACCCTCAAGTAAGACGGAAATAGATTTTGTTTTGAAAGGGTGTGGGTGTAAACTGTCTGTCCAGAATGTTCTGCTGCATTAGAGGATAAGGATTTAACCTTCCTTGTAAACTGATGTCGTATTCTCTAATGCACCAAACACCAGCATATCAAGATGTCTCTTTTGAATTTGGGTGAATGTTTTTCTTCTTAACGTTGACAAACCCATGTTGTTGTTACTCAAACCGTATACCCTCGAGTCAGATGTAGTGGGACTTTTATGTACATAGGGGTGGAAGCACTCTGACATGAATGTTTTCTCCTGTTTAAAGCTGCTGGATTAAATGTGATCCCTTTCGATACAATGAATGTCTCTTTTGGCAACAGGGGCGATATACGCATCCTCAAACAAGTCAAACGAATTCAGTAATCACGCCCCCTTTCCCCCCTCTTTTTTCTTTTTGCACAATTTTTATCCATCCGAAAGAATCGTGTCACGAATGTTTCTCTACATGCTTCAGGCCATCAGTAGCCACAGTATCCCGGAGGTAAATGCAATGAGTTTGTTGGAGAGGTGGAAATGCGATCGCAAAATATACTTTCACCCTCATTATCTCCCCAGGGAACAATGTGAAACGTTTCTTTTATAAGACTGCCCCTAAAGCTTTTCACAACGCTTTCAATAGGCTATGAATGTGACTTAGTTGGGAATGAGAACTTCTCTTGTTATTCAGGTCATGCCCTCTAACTAATTTTAGAGGTAATTTTGAGCACGGGGAAGAGCTACCTTTACATCCCACCCCACCGCTCCAGGAGAAATGTAAAAAAGTTTTCTGTTCTGTTTTGGCCTCTTTAGCAAGGGTGTTTGATTTAGAAACTACGATGTCTGGAAAAACTAGAGAAACTTGAAACATGAAAAGCTTTGCATAGATTTTTCCCCCCGCAACACTTTTCTTCCTTTGCAAAGTATGAGGCAAGCAATCTCAATATCTTGTCTCGTTTCGTCTGCAGGTCGTCAAATATGCTGCTTTACAATTTACACCTTGGATATATTTTTACTGGTGTTTTTCGGTTGCCTCCATCTTCTCTCGTGTGGAATGACTGTGGCACCTATCCTTTAGAAAAATATCCTGTCACTTTACACTTCGAATATCATGAAAACGTAGTTCGTTTGAGGAGACTATTCTATTATTAATGGTTACGCCTTAAGGTTAAATACAAATGCACTCTGATAAAGGGAGGACTGCGATCCAACATGAATGTATCTCGAGTCTTTTATCACTTCTTGAATACGAGATAGAAGCTTCCTTGAAGAATAATGTTCTTGGAGTCTTATATCGAATATGTTACCCTGGTGTGGTTATTCAAGTCATGCCCTCCAGTCAAATGGTGTATTAATCACCTGCAACGGAGACTTGTTAGGTTGAATAACACCGAGCATAGACAACTTACTATTGAAATGCTAAAGCTAGGGAAAATAAAACCATGTTCACGACTGCTGTCCTAGGAAGGCAGAATAAACAGCGAAGCTTTGCAATCTCGGGGATTGTAAACAGGAATTTAAAGCAGTGTCGTTTTAAAGCGCGATGACATGTTTTACTTCGTGACTGCAGAAGTTGAAAGCGAAACGCAAAACAGGGTGTGTATACTGCCACAGACTTCACGTAATTGAAGGTTTCGCATTTTTAAAAGTTAGGCTGAGTTGAAGAAATACTATTAATGAACAGAAAGCAAAACTTTCATATCCCTATATACTTCAACAAAATTGAATTTGATATGTGGGATTATGATTTGAATTTGAGTTATTCACATTACTATTTTTGGTTTTATGTCAATCGGGTCTATTTTGAAAAGAAATGTGAAGAAAAAAAAACAGGGGTAGAAAATAAAAGATACTTTGATATAATTTGCATTGAAATGAGTTGATTGAAATCTAAACAACTGTTGAAAATGTTATACTATACCGCTGTTATATTTTCCTATTCCTGTAAGTGAAAACGGTAAATTCAAGTGTGGATCGCGCTGCTCAATGTTTCAGTTAAATACATACAGATCAGAAAACAGAAGGTTTGATAATCAAAGACTGCATACTGCGCAGTGTTTATAAACGTTAAAACATATGTAAAGATTTAATTTGAAAGGGAAATATAAGCCCAAGTTATGATACAAACGATTGCTCAGCGGAGATTTAAAAAATCAATATGACCACCATATCTAACAACATGTCACCCTGGGTCCCGTTTCATAAAATTCGTTATCAGTAACAACTGCCACATTTCTATGACAAATTTTCTCTCTTAGCCAATCAGATGCAAGGATTTCAATAGCTTATAACAATTATCGTAACTTGTAATTGATGAAAGGGGGGGGGGGGGAAGGATTTGTTACTTCTTATTGCCATTTTAGCATTCTTTAGGTAACCCAACATTAGGATTTATCAGATTGCACACACTCTTAAAAAAGTTGGGCAAAAAAATGCCCAATTTTTAACCAACACTGGGCAACATACTGTCCACACAACTTTTGGTTAAAATTTGCCCAACTGATGTTGGGCAATCCATTTACTATGTTGTTGGGCAAATTAAATTGCCCATCAGTTGGTGACCCATTAGATTTTACCCAACTCTACAATTGCCCAACTGTTGGTTATATTCTCAGTTGGGTAATTATTGCCCAACCAATCTTACCCAATAGGATTGCCCAACCCTCTATTTGTTCAGCTGTTTGGTAACAAATATCATGTGGTTGGGCAAATTCAGCTGCCCAATTTATTGTTTCCTTTTTCCTCCAACCTAGGTAAAAAAAAATGAAATCTGCTTATTACGTCCTTCTGGGTCTTAACCTAATCAATCCTAACCTATCCTATTTTAAGCTATCCTATCCTATATCTTAACCTATCCTATCCTAGTCCTATCCTTTCCAGTTAGTGGAAACTAGTGCAAGTTCTTATATACCCCTTATATTTTTTTATGCATTCGGTGACAGTTAGTAAATCGGGCCACCCCAAACCATACGCTACTAAAAATTTATGAATATTCATATAAGTGTTTTCCCCAATATTGGGTAAAAATATTTACCACAAGTTGGGCAAAAGCGAATTTCTAACCAACCATCAGTTACCCAACAAAATTTACCCAACTGGCAAAGGAAATGTGACAAAATTACACAACTACAGGGCAACAAGTACCCAACCCATAATTACCAAATACTGTTGGTAAATATATGCCCAATATTTAGGTAAAAAGTATTGACCAATATTGGTTACACCACTCGAGTGTCCAGTTGGTTAATAATAGCCCAGAATTGGGAATATTTTTAACCAACCAGCAGTTACCCAACTAAATTTACCCAACATTTTAAGAGTGCACACTTCAGACTGAGTTAGTTTTTTTTTTTGGGGGGGGGGGGGGGGTTTTCTCGCCAGGCGATACAATCTCTCTTTAATTGCTCCCCCCCCCTTTTTTTTTTTACAGCGTAACGTTTACCCCCCCCCAAAAAAAAAAAAAAAAAATAAAAAATTAAAAAAATGGTATAAACATTTCGCGCACAAAAATTAAGTTTACATTTGTTATCCTTTTTGATGACACACTTCCCCCTGAAAAATTTTCACATAAGGAAGTAGACTAAAAGATACAAAGTCGGTACAATAATTTCGAATTCATTAACTGAAAATGTAAAGGGGGTGGGGTTCTTTCATCCTCTTTCCATGCTAAGATAGACGCGCTTGTTAATATCTGTTTCGTTTTACATTGTTCGTCATATGGTAATGTAATTTTGATTTTCTGATAAAATTTTGTTAAATGTCTTAAATTATTTTTTTGATTGATTCCCAATATGTAAACAGATCTCAAACACGTCGAGAGCTGTCAAATACTGATGCATGGATTTATATTCAATTTAAGCTAGCCTTTCAGACATCTGCCCTCAATCTTTTCAACCCTTACTGATAACTACAAGGATTTCCTTAGATTTTTTCCTCTTCTTTTCTGCCCTAAGAATTATTCAGCTACACTTAAAGGTCAGAGATTTTTTTAGAGCTATAATTATTTCGATTACCTTGGTATTACGAAAAGTTTCGTTATATAAAAAGAGGAATTACTTTTAAAGTTATGAAAAAGAAAAAGAAAACTAATTTTTTTAACTTAAATGTAGCAAATAATATATGAGCCCATCCGTCAGACGCCCACTTTGTAATGCCCATTGCACATGATGCTTCATTTCGATGTAATTAATTACTCTAAACATCCAAGTGAAGGCAATTGGCCCATCAGCTCTAGCGTATTTGAAGAGAGCCAAGTGGACCATTTTTCTGCCCCCCCCCCATTTCAACCACGAAAATTAAAATGATAACTGAATTTTCCATCATTGTGAAGCAATTATGTCAAAGTAAAATGTAACCAAATTGCTCTTGAAACCTCATAAATTTGGCATAACTTTAAAAAATGTTGTTACATGTATAAATTAGACTTTTTAAAGCCTATTGTCATTAAAGGTAAGCAGAGCTAATCTTGGGGTACTTGTGAAGCCAGACAATGTAAATCTGAACTCCACTCTTATAAATTGAAACAAAATTTGCAATGTGTAAATAGCTATGACATCACCTTATTTAATTAAACCAAAATCATTATATGATTTGTAAATTGTGAAGAGATAAATTAAAGTAAATAATTGTGAAGAGATGAATTAAAGTAATATCCGACGTCTTCCAGCCCCACCTTACAGACGCAAATCAGAGCCTCGAACAGCATTTTTTTCTGGACCACCATTGGCTCAGATGTTTTGCCCCCCCCCCCCCCCCCCTTTAAGCCACTGCCATTACGTCAGTGATTTCACCAAACAATTGCGCTACGTCGGTAAATGACGAGTCAAGAGCAACGGGCCTGATGCCTCTGGTCATTCCACACGTGAGGGCCGAATCACGTGCATATCTAAATGAAAATTATCCAAACGAAAATGTATAAAGAATCATCTAATGAAACTGATATTTCTGTCGTTCTTCTTTCGAGGCAATTGCACAACTGCAATCTCTGAACTTGATTGATGCGCTCTAAGACCGCTGATCCAGAAGAACACAGTTTCACTCGACGCATGGCCTTCACCAACAAAGAGTTGTATAGCTCTGGCCTAAAGGAAGACTGCTTCATCAATGATGAAAGCCAATAATTGACATACAAGGTCAATTCATAATGAGGCCGCTATTTATGAAAAGTATAGGCTTGCCCATGTCTTCTATCAGTAATTATCACCGTAATTGTTGCTGATCGGGCATTTACCTCACAATTAAGGCTAATTCTTGTATCTTTAACATTTCGTTCTTATCTGATTTCCCCATAATGATGTTAACCTCGCTAACTTCTTGTCGCATTTGAAATCGAAGACATCACACTCTAATTCTTCTCAGACAGTTGTATGATTTAATAAAAGCTCGTGCTTTTTTGAGGTATTAGTTTTCATGAACATGATATGTATCCAAAAGGCATACCCTACTTTGTATTGACATTCACGTGACTTGGGCAGTCCACATCGTGACAAAAGGTTGTCATGATATCCTTGGTTCTTCTTTAATTTCTTCTTCTCCACAGCACCCATCAAGTAGAGAACCTAGGATCTAGCCTTGGGGTTCAACGTTTATAGATTCTTAAGGGTACAGTAGTCTGGTAGGTTTGACGGACTGGGAGGTGGCTCATTGTCTGTTCTTCTAAACATGTTTCTTTTATTTGTTTATGATCAAGGAAATAACACCAAAATATTCATACCATCAACAAGAGTGAATTTTATAGAAAATATGTTAGTGCGAGGAGATGCCAAATAAGTATGGAAACTTGTTTTAACAATTATGAGAGGATAATAAATCAACACGATAAAAACTACTTTCGAAAAATAAACTCAAGGGCAATTACAAAGCCCTATTGTACTGCCCATAGAAATCAGGTTCGGATTACGTAATACGCCATTGTAATGTTCGCACATTTCTAAAGGTGACAGACAGGGCTATTGAAATTGCCTTGAGTTGATTTTTCGAAAATAGTTTTTATCGTGTTAATAGTATATCAGTCATATAACCAACTCAATTATGAAACCGTAGTTATTTGATTAAATATGTAAATCTTTCTCCCTTTTTATTTTTCTTTCTCTCTCTTTCTTTGTATTCTCACCCCTTATCTATCTCCTTTTACCTCTAGCCATCTTTCTCTTTTACGATATTTCTCTCTTTCTTTTCCATCTTTCTCTCTTGTCTCTCTCTCTCTCTCTCTCTCTCTCTCTCTCTCCATTTCTTTCCTCTACGCTCACTTCCCTCCTCCGTTCTCCCATTTTATATAGTCTGGCTTGCGGCCCTATTCCTGCTAACATTTCAAAACCCACACCATATCGAGAAAAATAATTTGAAAATCAAATACGAAAATCAAATTTAATTTAGATGTATCGGTTAACCAGCCAGTATAAACTTAAGCAAATCCTTGGCGTCACGTGAGAAATTCAACTTTTCCTTTGGCTACAATCATAATATCAAGGTGTTTGTGAAACTTGTCCTTCTTTTCAAACAAGAATATCGTTCGGAGACTTAAATCTTTTACCCTAAAAAAATGTATTTTTTCAGTGACCCGTATCCCGAAAAACCTCTCATTCGATAACTGGACCGGGAAAGGGGGGGGGGGGGGGGGGGGACGCGACTTGCTTTTAAACATAGTTTTTTTTTACAGTCAACACCCCCCCCCCCCCCCCGAACGGCTCCCATGACTCGGCTATACTTAGCATATTTAATCAAGATTGATATATTACTGTGTTCTCGCCACTTATATTTCCTTCACTTAATCAACCGAAGAATGAATCTAATATTTATATAGTTTATCCATATCATGCAGGATCCGTTAAAATAGGCTTGTATGGGCGTGTGTTGGGGTGGGGGCGTGTGTGGTACGGCTGTAATTGATTTTGCATAGACGATTCAAATCTGATAAATTACGTCTGGGGACAAACCTTTTATAACATCAGCATCTGAAAGACGCGACTCCGTTTCGAACCTGGGTCAATCAGAGTGAGTTTGTAGGCGAAGACATCTCTTTATTTGCATCAAACTCGAAAATACATAGTCTTGTTCCAGGCCAACCGTGCTTCATTTTATGACTTTGTTGTAATACTGATTACTGTCGATTTCCAGTGTAACATTCTCAGAAAAGGTCATTCACACAAATGTTATTTGATGCATTGGAGTGACATAACATTCTCACGAATGTTATGTCACGGACTGGAGTCACAAGGGAGTACATTCAGACGATGTTCCCCCATTACACTAGCTTCATGACAAGGTAAGAGGGCAATTTTAGGAGCATCAAGTCTCTCTGGGGCGTACTTATTGAGGAATGTTATCCCTGCCTATTTTTGTCGAAGATTTCAAGTTTAGTGGAGAGCCTGGATTTGTTAAGGTAATGCTCACTTGAGAGAACCGAAGGTCAGTAATGTAACCACTCGACTACAGCACATTTGCTATCTTCGGTAGATGGGAACATGTCTGTTTCATGATAAAAGCCCACTTGAGTACTTCAACGACATCGTGCCCGTTGCCTACATATTGCCCTATGAATAATGTAATTCGTTTATGCCTGTAGGGCATTATTGTTCTCTTCATATGACCATTGACCAACGGACCGAGTAATATGAAAATTTAAAGAATATTTACATTTTTGGCTCTTAACGTTGGGTCCTTAACGTTGGATCGTGACTCAAGTTTTAGGGGATAATAAACAGCTAAAATTGTTCTAAATCGAAAATCTTTGACTTGAATAACGAAAATGTTTATCACGTTCTGAAAGGGTTGATTGGTGACGGCGTTTAAACAATACAAAGCACAAAAAAACAACAACAACAACAAAAGACAACAAAAAAACCTCAAAGGTACGTTTAAAACCCTACGATCTTGGATACAAACATTAAAGTGTTGGGTGCAGTAATGCAACACACTGTCACCTCCCGGCCTTGTAAACAATGACTTTAACAAACACTTTAACTTTTAGAGTGAATGTTCGGTTGCATTACAGGGGCGAATGGCAGATCCACACACTGGGGATAACGGCACTGACAAAGAATTCCAATCTTGATCCCAAAAGGTTAAGATCCATAGACTGATCTAAAGTTAACAAAGGATTAGATCTGGTTACATAACAGTGTTGGGTACCTCGAGATTGATCTTGATCTCGAGACCAGTCTCGAGATCGGCATCAGTAACCTCGATCTTGTTCTTGATCTCGAAGTTGTTGGTCTTGATCTTGATCTTGATCTCGGAGCTTCTGTTCTTGGAATTTTCGCTCGAGATCGCTCGAGATCAACATTGTTATTACGTAAATTATCAAACGAAAAAGCATTTAAAATCGTTCACCAATCGGTGAAACACGACTCAGTGTTGGGTACGTCGAGATCGATCTTGATCTCGAGACCAGTCTCGAGATCGGCATCAGTAACCTCGATCTTGATCTTGATCTCGGACACATCTGATCTTGATCTCAGTTGTTCTAATCTCGATCTTGAGCTGCGGATCTTGATCTTGATCTGGATCGCGGACTGTCTGATCTTGATCTTGATCTTGATCTCGGACCCTCTGGTCTTGCACCCAACACTGTTACATAATAAACACGTTCCGCTGTCCGGAAGACGTGAGATCCTGAAAACATCTCGCATTTCTTAACACGCCGATAATCTCACCATTGGACTGCTACATATCATCTCCTTTTGCCATCCTAAGATATTTTGAGGTGCCAAAGGACGAGGCCTAACATCTCACGAGGTCTTGACAGGGGAAAAAATTAAATTGACTACAACCAAAAGAAAAGTCATCATTATGGATAGCAACCGGTATGAAGGGATTATCAGATTAGATTGAATTTTGGTATGCTGCTTAAGGAGGACCTATTCATTACTCTCTCCAAAAATCAATTTAATACCTTTAGAAATAAAGTAGTAATTTGGCATTGAATGAAAGTATTTCAAAAGCAAATTTCGGCGATTTCGATTTTTTAGCTCGGCAGGTGAAAAAAAGGAGTCATTTCAAAATGCCCCCAGAACATATTTCTAAGTCGAATTACGACTCACAAACTTGAGACATGATAGAATGATAATGAAACTACCCATTTCTATCAAAAACAGAAAATCGACTAATCCAAGCAAATTTACTATTTTGGGCTGTTTGCTACGTTGTGGTCCTTGCGACTTATTGTAGGTTTTGAGGCGGCGGGTCACATATAGCCTTTGTAGACGGATACTGATTGCTAAATGGATTTTACAAAAAATCATAAAATAAAACAAAACTTATTCATTAATGCACTGTAAAGGTTAGACATCCTCATAACTTGTTAAAAACAAATGCTCATATATTAAACACGGTGAAGTGTTACACCTTCCTTTTACCGAGCGGGGATGAACACCCTAAGTTTGTAAACCCGATCCTGTTTCAATTCAATACCGTTCCCCTGGTCATAGTGCGGGAGACCACCCCCCCCCCCCCCCCCCCGGATTTTTAACACGTCGATAATCACACCGGATGAACAGCGAAACATTTTCTCACTGTGCTGTTAACATAATTATACCATGGAATTCTAAGAAACTTGGCTTGAAGCTCACACCATTTTGACAGGGAAAAGTGAAAAACCTGAAACTGATTAGAACCAAGAACAACTGCCCACATGATAATAACATTGGTAAGTGGATAGTTACAGGGGCCGTGGAGCGTTTTTGAAAGTGGGGGGGGGGGGGGGCTGATCTGATTTCACTCATTAATGACAATTTTTGAGCATTTTTTGCGATATTTTTTTAACGTGTCCACTCAAAAAAAGTTTCCGCCGCCCATGAGTTATTGCGAAAGGATTCTTTTTTCTATAAGTCCACATGATGGTCAAACATCCTGCCCGTTATAACTCATTAACTCTTACTGTGCCAAGGGGTTTAGCTCTCTTCAAAATTTTATCAAAATGTGGTCAATGCTTACTTTTTCACATGTCTGCACTTCATTAATCATCTGTTATTTCACAAAATATTATGTACAAAACATACAATTACAATTACCCTGAATGGCCAAGAATCGCCCTGTAGGAAAGAACACAGTGTCCCACAGTGTGTTCACAGTGTGAAACACAGAGTGAAATCATCTTCACACTGTTAAATTCGAGGGTTTTTTTTTAACATTGTGAATCACATTTTAACATTGTAAGCAAGTAAATCCACACTGTGAAATCGAACATCACTATGTGAACACTCTGTGGTAAACCACACTGTGGAGGTGTCCACAGTGTGAAATCATCTTTACACTGTTGAATTCGAGTGTATTCGAGGGTTTCAGGGGGCAGTTGGGAAATACCGAGGAGCACTCGGGGGGGGGGGGGGGGTGCAGGGAGGAGGAGTTTCCCAAATTATGAAATCACAGGGACCTTTTACTGATCCCGGCCAGCTAACCTACCTAACAACCTATAAATGATTAAGCCTAACTCCACATCAAGGTTAAACACCCTGTGTCTTTCGGTTTCAACTCGTGAAAAGACTTGCCAATATCATATTCATGTCCTAATGCTCATTACACTTTTAAACGAGTAGGGTAAAACAAACTTACCCAGTACTGAGGAGAAAGAGAACATTCATGTTTGGGTAACATTTTATCCAATCTTTTTTAGAGTGTAGACGCGTTGATGTCCAAATGCACACGTCCCCAAAGGAAATCAATGGAGAGTGGTTCTATTCCTTAGGGAATCAGTTTCACCAATATGATGACAGCATTTTCGACAGCGCTACATTATTACCACATTCCATCAAAGTCTCAAATTGTGTTGACTTCCCCGAGGGGTTGACAAAGCTGTGATATTTGTTACATTTACCACCCTTTTTACAGTCTTTAGTTTCAGATATGCATTTCAAATACTAAACGGTGTCATTGACAGGCGTGAAGACGGGTGATAACAAAGAATGATTTTACATGTTATCGAAATAGGAGCCGCAAACCTGACCTCAAAATCGTTCATCCTGGTACAACTTGGTTTTACAGGACAGCCCCTCCGCAGAGGCGTCACTGGAAGGGGAACAAAGGGAGAGGACCCCGTATTCCAATGCAATAAGTGAGTTCGGATAATGTTTATAGGAGAAACATTTTTCCTGTAGGTAGATTTGTCATGAGCGAGCCTGGAGAGGGCCAGCGGGAATACCGATATTGAGTTCCTTAGAAAGGGGGGGGGGGGGGGAATACTGTCGATTCCCCCCCCCCCCCCCTTCAGACAACCCTGGATCATCTTCGCATTCTCCATTTTGTTTGGATTGATTTCGAGAAAGTTAGGGATGTTTTGGTTGCTTTCGCGGTTTTCTTGTCTACCAATTTTTCGGCTAATTTGTTTTTACATCATTCTTATTCAAAATGGTCTAACTCGAACCCCCAACGTACCTCCTAGGCTCCTTATATTTGAACTGGAATCTGGTAGGTGACAATAAAGCTTCGCACACCTTAATGAGAGATTAACATAACACAGTTGGTAATAATAAGCCTTGTTTACCCAGGATAGCCTCATCAGTCCTAAATACTGTTCTCCACGAGAGCCCTGCAAGTATATTACCGCAGCTTTGGTAATAAATCCTTTTCGTAGTGAACCAAATACAAATAAAGGAATGGCATATCCAAAACTATAGGTTGAATTATAATGATTTGAAGGAAAACCTTATCGGTGCTATGTGACAGACAATTAAGAAGTTCTTATAATTGATAATACAGTTTTTCCTTGTTTTAGGAACTTTTATTTTAGTCTTTTAAGTAGGCATTATATTAGATGGTATAAACCTACTGTTTATTACAATTTTCATGACAATCAATGTACCTTTGAGTACTGGTCAATTTGCATTTGTGAGAAAACTGTCTACATGATATTGGTAATAGTTGATTATGTCATAAATACGAATATTTTGTATTTAAAGGTACTGAAATCCTAAAATTGACAACAGAAGGACTATATCTTGTTGAAAATCTAAAACAATGAAAATCACAGCACACATATATAGGACTACACTAACATGTGGCATCAACAGATCAAGATTTGGTCTAAATTTTTATTTGATTTCTAGATTTCTTTGGAAACTTAAAGGCATTTCGCGAGCCATCCCGTAAAATTGACATTGCTAATATGACATTTTTAAATGAAATAAATGAGAAATCTCACAGGTTAATTACCTTTACCAGAACTCATTCTTCTCTAGAAAGATATACATATTTTACTGCTTCTCCCAAAAGGTGGGAATAGGATGTTGTGTATTCGGGGTATTCTAACAAACGAATCACGAAAAATTACGTTCTGCTTAAAGAATAAAACCTGGAAAGCACCTGCGGGGTCAGGCAATCAAATCATAAGAAGTTATTTCGAAATGTCCCACCTGGCATTATATGAAGGATAATTTTGTATTTTTGAGCTCAAGCCCGGAGGCATCTTTTTTCTTTTCTTTTTCAAATTTGATATCGATTTTCTTGTCACGTTTTCAGAACAGATGTCGGATATGTAACCAAACTCAGTTTTACAGACACATAGGCTTTTTAGGCTAACACAATAAAGCTTTATTCATCTGTGGTGTTAACAAAATGGGAAAAATGGATAAACAAACCTATCAATTGCATTATTGATTGAATAAAACAAAGATATCAGAGGTTGTTATTACTTTGGGAGTGGGAAGGCGGATGTATGAAAATTATATTTTGGAAACTCCACATATCAGTCGACTCTTCCTGTCCGTCACCGGTTGTTGCATTATACCTTTACACGAGATAATAAATTATGTATGAACACAATCATGTTTTGTAACTGGAAGAAAACAAACAAACAAAAACAAACAAAACAGTGCTGTACGGCGATGGGTTTTGAATTTATTTCGCTACCCGTTTAGCAGTTTCTCTTAATTATTCTATAATTTTATTCCATGAATCAAAATATCATGTTATTACATATATCTGTATGCATAAAAAAGGCCATCACATTTATTTCATATTAACTGAAATAGAAATAAATGTAACCTCCGGAAATGTATCTTTAAATAATAAAGAACGAAATTAAAACACAATAAAACTATCTATAAAATGACTGTAGAAAATTGACAGGTATTTTTGCTCATTAAAGGGATTCCGTAACTTTGTGGAGGCTTGATTTAATAAATTGTTGAATTTTGATATCTGTCTTGTATAATGATGTTCAGAAGGACAAATAAATAGCCAGGCATAGAAAGGTTTTCAAATATAAAATGCTATTATTAAAATATCTATGACTGAATATTCCCATTTATGATAGTGTATGGCCATATGCTTTAGTTTAACACTGAGTCTATGGGGGAAAATGAGTCTGGCATTTCCGGTCACTTGCATTTGTTTACTTTTGTGAAGCACATGATGATTTCGAAGTGCTTTTTTCCCCCTGTGCTTCATTTTTTACACCATATTACATACACAAATAACATGTAAGGCTAGGCAGCTCACATTTTATCAAGCCTCTACAAACTTACCAAATCACTTTAAGTCGGAAGAGTGTTCGGTCACTTTTAGTTTTTTACAGTATCCTGGCGACGGGGTCGAAAAATAATCATTCTCACGAGGGGGGGGGGGGGGAATAATCAGTCCATAAAGTACTACCATGACCTGTTTGCTCCAACAGTTAAGAATAGGAATCGTCGAATACGAGTGGAATCTGAATGTAAATAGATATGGGTTCATTGTTCTTTTTCAAGTCTCTTAAACACTTTCTACTACTTTGGGAATACAAGGTAGAGTTTCTACTAAATTTTAAACTTCTTCTAACTCGCATGTTTCGTAACCAACATCGTTTGCTCTTAAGTATCACTGCCTTTAGTTTATACTAAGGTCTTGTAGTCTATAATCCGCATATTCAGCCAGATGCCTCTCCTTGCCAGGTTTTTTGGTGTTAGCCGGGGGAATGGGTAATTTACTCCAACAGAACAGCTGCACGTTCAAGATTGTAACTGGTCCTTTTTTCACTTTGCGTTACCGACCCTCCTTCATTTTTCGCTCCATCATGATTGTCTCCTGATCTGTAATAGCGAGCTAGCGATTGATGACTGTCCACCTTAGGATAATTGTCCCAACACTCACATACTGGGATATAAAAATATACCGAACAAAATGATTAAATCACTCCGTAAAGGAAAGTCAGATCTCGCAGTGCTATTTAGATCTACGGATGCATAAAGATTTATTTATTTATTTATTTTATTATGCCGGTACTAAATTGCAACATGGATAACCAACCTTTAAAAGAAATGGTCGTTCTAACGAGAGACGTAAATATTCACACTGAATGAGAAGCGCCTTTAAACTCAAACAAACAAACAACGAGAGGGTTTAGAGTCAAATGAACTACCTAATGTAATTTAGAATATTGAATTTATCCCACTTGAAGTAAATGCACGTTCAAGATTGTAGCTTGTACTATTTCACCTTGCTTGACCCCACCCTCCTTCTGCATCCGTCCATGCACCTTGCCGATAGTCAACTATCGATTGGTCCCGTCAATCGAAAACTTTGGATTAAGAGCAAAATGACTATGAAAAAAGGCAATTACATCATAAATAAACAGATGTCTTAATATGAACGAGATTCAGGAGAGGCAATATGATAGATCACTGCATGTTAACAACAATCTTTCTTTTCAATATGCTTATAGTATTATAGCAATTTCCCATCGCAAAACCCGTATTTTTTTTTTGTTTTTGATAAAGGTGAATGGACATCCCTACAAGTCACAAAGTGAATTTAATGTCAAATTGGCAATTTGGTTGAATGTTAAAATGTTGAAAATATTTACTTCCACTTGGAATAAATAATTAGCTTTCAGCTGTTTTCTTATCACTGTTTATGTGGTGCAAATATTAGTCTCACGTCTATTTCAAATAAATCACTTTATTTTATAGGTTATAAACAAGTATTCCTGCCATGTAATATATCATGTTTGTCTAGATACCAAACTCGCTGCCATCTTAGCTGTTAAATATTACTGTAATCCAAAATAAGTCAGGATGTGTAAAAGCACAGAAAGCTTTACTATAAGCAAGTAACTAAAAAAAAAAAATCATGTGACGAAAGCATTAGCACAAAGTCCATTCAAAGACACTCCTATACTATTTAATTACGTTATACATTTTCCAAAATAGAGAAGCCGATCATCATCCAATAATAGCTATGTGTCTAAGAAGATGTCTTTAAATATTTTTTCCCCTTCCATTTTGTTGTTTCCGTTTTTTTTCTCATATTTTTTTGTATCAAGAAAGAACGCAGATGGTGTAAAAGTTGCACAATAATACTCTATATCATATTTCTTTTCCCCTTTGGTAACAGCACTTGCCGTGGTTTTGTGCAATAACAAGATGAAATTTTGAAGCGAACATGTTTTGAGCTATATGTTCTTCCTCGTCTGTTCTTTCTCTTTATCTAATAATAAAGATTAGAGGAGACATACAAAGAAAATGTCTGGTTTTTTTTGTTGACAAAAACGGAAAAGCATTTCAGCAAGATGATTTCCGCATATTGTTTATCACTCCTTTTATTACGTCGAATCTTTATCACCTGTATTATTGTTCTCTTCTTTTAAAGGGATTCGGTAACTTTGTGGAGGCTTTATTTAATAATTTGTTTAATTTGTTATCTGTCTTGTAAAATGATGTTCAGAAGGATAAATAAATAGCCAGGCATAGAAAGGTTTTCACATATATAATGCTATTATTAAGATATCTATGACTGAATACTCCCATTTACAAAAGCGTGTGACCATACGCTTTAGTCTAACACTGAGTCTATGGGGTAAAATGAGTCTGGCATTTCCGGTCACTTGCATACGTTTACTTTTGTGAAGCACATGATGATTTTGAAGTGCTTTTTTTCCCCGGGCTTCATTTTTACACCATATTACATACACTGATCGCATGTAAGACTAGGCAGCTCAGATTTTATCAAGCCTCTACAAAGTTACCAAATCACTTTAAGAAACATCTGAGGAGAAATTGCCCTCTTTCCTTTGATATTGTTATCAAATCAACCCTCTGGCTATTCCTTGTTATTATTTTTAGTCTTTTTCTCTTCTTTCATGTGCATAATAAGGACAAGAGATATAGAATTATAAGATGCCCTATACGTCATCCTCAACAGATGGTTACGAGGAGAAAAGAATGATAAATCTTATTCATTACTGAAATATCAAAAGAATGATGAAGGGCCCCGGGGCTTTTTCTGAACCATGACATAATCAATCCGTTCAAATATAGGGGCAGATGTTCTTTGAAATTTGCAATAAAAGATAGGCTTAGAGTACAGCTTGCTTTTCTTTATCTTTTGATATCTTATGATTTCGATTCTGTTTATATATCCCTCCCCTTATTATGAGCGTTCAAACCTGCCCATACATATACATCCCCACAAATACAAAAAAAACAAACAAACAAAAACAAAAAGACAGATAAAAAAATATGGGGAAAATAGTCGCTCGATTTATCCGACTTATTTTTCGTTATGAATACATGCATCTATGCCTTAGTTTCTTATTTGTCAAAAGGGCCAAGCCGTTCCAGGTCCGGGTTTGTATTAAAGTTTAACCCTTTCAAAAACTCACAACATACACAAGGACGTAGAACAGGAGCAGAATAAGATCATCATAATTATGACCCTATGAATGTATCCGCATGAAAATTATGCGCCTTCAGATTATCAGGGTTTTTTTTTTTTTTTTGTCCAGTTTTCCTCCAGAATTCTCTGACAAGTAAAAAAATAAAAAATGAAGTAAAAAAGGATATCAGCTCTAAAAGGGGGCAACAATTTAAAAAAAGGGGCACAATGTATACAATTCTTTCAAAGGGGGGGGGGGGCTGCTCCAGTCCCACCTAAATCCGCCACGGATACTGTGGATAATATACATGTATTTATACATACAATTTTTAATAACGATCTATCTCAGGTACATCATCGTATCAACCCTATCAATACTCTATAAAGATTTTGACTCATGGGTAATGTAGATATATTTTTCTGTGTGAGCTTTTCTTTTTATTAAGTAGTCATTTTGGGGCCCCATTACGAGATGTTAATATGTATGTTTCAGAGTCAAGAAAACGGAAGATTTTTTTTTAGTTAAATAAGCATTAGTTTTCACGTTCTATTCCCACATGTGTCAGTGTAGTAAAATCACGCAAAACCGTTATAACGGTTTAGCGTTATATTTGATGATTGTTACGTAAGCCCCGCACAGCAAGGTCGAACGGTCCAGCGATTTTCCTAGTCTCTTATAAGTCGTTCGCCCGTATTTGACCCAAGTGTTGCGCATACTGAAAAGGAAGACGAGAGAAGACAAACAAAGAAATACATAAGGAAAAGGAAGACAGAGAGAAGAAAAACAAAGAAATGCATAAAGAAATAAAAAGAAGATATAAAGAATAAAAACAAAGAAATACATAAGGAAAAAAGAAGATATAAAGAATAAAAACAAAGAAATACATAAGGAAAAAGGAAGACAGAGAGAAGAAAAACAAAGAAATACATAAAGAAAAAAGAAGAATGAAGAAAAACAAAGAAATACATAAAGAAATAAAAAGAAGATAATGGAGAATAAAAACAAAGAAATACATAAGGAAAAAAGAAGATGGAAGAAAAACAAAGAAATACATAATGAAAGGAAGACGGAGAGAAGAAAAACAAAGGAATACATAAGGAAAAAAAAGAGCGAAGAAAAACAAAGAAATACATAAGGAAAAAGGGAAGACAGAGAGAAGAAAAACAAAAGATTACATAAAAAAAAGAAGAGCGGAGAAAAACAAAGAAATACATAAGGAAAAAGGGAAGACAGAGAGAAGAAAAACAAAGAAATACATAAGGAAAGGAAGACGGAGAGAAGAAAAACAAAGAAATACATAAGGGAAAAAGAAGAGAGAAAAAACAAAGAAATACATAACCAAAAAAAAGAAGACAGAGAGAAGAAAAACAAAGAAATACATAAAGATATAAAAAGAAGATAATGGAGAATAAAAACAAAGAAATACATAAGGAAAAAAGAAGATGGAAGAAAAACAAAGAAATACATAATGAAAGGAAGACGGAGAGAAGAAAAACAAAGGAATATATAAGGAAAAAAAAGAGCGAAGAAAAACAAAGAAATACATAAGGAAAAAAGGAAGACAGAGAGAAGAAAAACAAAAGATTACATAGAGAAAAAAAGAAGAGCGGAGAAAAACAAAGAAATACAAAAGGAAAAAGGGAAGACAGAGAGAAGAAAAACAAAGAAATACATAAGGAAAGGAAGACGGAGAGAAGAAAAACAAAGAAATACATAAGGGAAAAAGAAGAGAGAAAAAAACAAAGAAATACATAAGGAAAAAGGAAGACAGAGAGAAGAAAAACAAAGAAATACATAAGGAAAAAAGAAGAGTGAAGAAAAACAAAGAAATACATAAAGAAATAAAAAGAAGATATGGAGAATAAAAACAAAGAAATACATAAGGAAAAAAGAAGAGTGAAGAAAAACAAAGAAATACATAAAGAAATAAAAAGAAGATATGGAGAATAAAAACAAAGAAATACATAAGGAAAAAAGAAGATGGAATAAAAACAAAGAAATACATAATGAAAGGAAGACGGAGAGAAGAAAAGCAAAGGAATATATAAGGGAAAAAGAAGAGAGAAGAAAAACAAAGAAATACATTAAGAAAAAAGACAGATAGAGGAAAAACAAAGAATACATAAGAAAAAGAAGACAAGAGAGAAGAAAAACAAAGAAATACTTTAGTACTGCCGCCACACCAGCCGTGTTGGTCATCATACACACGTGGATATTTGACAAACAACGACTGTCATTGCATCTATCAGGCGTTCTTTTCAGCTGCTTGCAAAAGATGAATTATGAATTTGATTGATTTATAGCAAAACGCCACGGGGAAAAAAAATTCGGCGCGGATGGACTGATCAAGTATAAATTTTTCTTTAAAAGTATCGTATTTTGCAGCCGTCCCTTTGCTTTTAAAGCCGTCCCTGTGAATTTAAAGATTGAGAATGCATCTTGGAATCGTTTATGCCTTTTCCATTCACATAGGGTTTGCGTGCAAATTCTCTTGCACAGTGGAGCGCGGAGAGTGATCTCCTGGTAATCGATTAACTATTTTGACGTCAATTTATTACGGGTTTGCGTTATAACGGTTTTGCGTGATTTTACTACACTGTGTGTAATTATATGTTAGTATTGATGTCCAGTATCTCTTGCAAGACCAATGCTATGTATAGAGGTGTGTGGCAAAGATAATTGCTGCATATATTCATATTACTTTCAAAAACGGACTCTTCAAAATGCACAAGAAATGTACAAAAGATATCAACTTTCTAGGAAACGCGTGTATTACATTGAGGCGTTTAATATCATGCGTACCTTAAAGAGTGTCTTTATTGAAATTCAACATCATCCACTATATCCTCTTTTACTTACAACACGAACGGTTATCACCGCAGACACTTCCAATCCATCAAATACAATGGGGAAGCAGAAGGGAAGTCGACAAAAGGGCTTTTTTTTGCTCCACTAACCAGTCTGAGTGAGTGATCTCCTGGGAGGTAACCACAGACGTTTTTACCAAGGATGTCTGCAAAAAGTCTTGACTTTTATGAAAAATTCTGAAAAGGGTTCAAATGGGTAATTCATGCGACTTGAAGAGGTGATCTGTAGTTTCTTTTAGTCCTGCACATTTTTGTAGTTATGATACGGCATAGGAAGAATAAATTAACCTCATCATTTTTCTTATTCTGTATATATGCCTATCTTGTAAGTGCATTTTCGCATTATGCTTAAAACGATGATATTTAATACAATTTGTGACCTTACAATAAGTGAAATATTGAGATTACGTTTCAAATTTTAGTTGAATTTAAACAGAACATATTTATGTAACATGTGGGTATTAATCATACAACCGAAAATTGCACCATGCTTTCGTTCTACACCAACAAATATATCGAAAATAATACTAAAATATTATAGTAGTTAAAAGGAAATCTAAATAATTTTTTTTAATATGATCACATTATATAGATCTATCTGTACCAAATATATACTTATCTAGATATTTTGATATTCCTTATATCTTCAGTGTAAACATCTGATAGGAATCGAGACTAAGGGTAATCTCTCTATCTGCGCAGATACGCAGGGCACAGAACCTAACAACTAATTCGTTTAATATTTCGTTATTTTAATTAGCTGCGAAAATTTCACATAAGCGTAGAATTGTTATAGTTCTTCGTATTTATAACCTCGAATCGTAGAAAAAAAAGGCAAAGTTTTTGAAGCCTTATCAAATCCGTAGGGCCTGTAACTAGATTTTTCAGTGGCAACATCGAGAACCTGACCCCATTTTTTTTTTTGTTGTGTGTGTGTGTGTGTGTGTGTGGTGGGTGTGTTTGTTTTTGTTTTTGTTTTTGTTTTTCTTTTATTAGCCTCCGGCGATAATGATAGTGTCATGGACGGGAGGTTTGAAAATTATTTCGGGGTCATGATATTTACCACTACTGTCTAATACGGTCACCTAATTCACTTTACCCACTTTTAGAAAGGTTGATTGGGTAGTTGGCGAGAAGAAACGTTATGCCCGCTTCCCAGAACCGTCATTTCGATTTTGCTAATTAGGCCTATCTACGCTAACCCTGCCGGAAAGAACACAGTTTCCCACAGTGTGCCCACAGTGTGAAATCATCTTCACACTGTTAAATTCGAACGTTTTGGCATTGTGAATCACATCTTCACATTGTGAGCGATTAAATTCACACTGTGAAATCGAACATCACTATGTGAACACTCTGTGGTAAACCACACTGTGGAGGTGTCCACAGTGTGAAATCATCTTCACTGTTAAATTCCAGCGTTTTTAACATTGTGAATCCCATCTTCACAGAGTCGACTATATGAACACACTGTCGATTACTGTTTTCTTTACGGCAGGGAATGAAGCATATGAAGTGCATGAGACAATAATTCGACCCATAATGATGATGATAATAATAATAATAATAATAATAATAATAATAATAATAATAATAATAATAATAATAATAATAATAATAATAATAACAATAATAATAATAATAATAATAATAATAATAATAATAATAATAATAATAATAATAATAATGATAATAATAATAATAATAATAATAATAATAATAATGATAATAATACCAAATGGTCTTTATGCGTTATAGAACATCTATAATAATATTACAAAAACTTAGTTACACATTAAAAAACAATTGATTTTTCAGCTCTGATTCAAAAGTTCTGGTGCTGTCTTTGGAAAGCCCTATCCCCATATGATTTTGTCTGCAAGGAAATTTGAAAGAGAAGATTTTTTTTTTTTGAACGAAGATTATGTTTGGGCACATACACTTGAATGAACAGGGGGCGATACCATGTAAAAATTTGAATACCAGTACAAGTAATTTGTATTTAATCCGAGATCTTACCGGTATCCAGTGAAGTTCAGATAGAATGGGAGATATATATTATATGTTCGTATATCCCTTTACCTAAAATGAAAACACGTTGTTTGCATCGCTCATTTTTACATTCCTTTCTCTATGATATTACACTCGCGCGCTGCGTCAAAGACCTCGCAAAGTCGCTGGTTTGTTTGTTTGTTTGTTTTTATTTCCGTAATCAATGACATAAATGATATACATTATATAATTCACGATTCAGCCGTCTTCCATGGGGTCTTTGCTGACGGATTCATGCGTCACGCAAAATGACACCTCGTATGCTGCGGATATTAACTCTTCATTTAGATCAAAACCCTGGACTACCATATTGTTTGGAGTATTAATATACATTTACATGAACATGTACGTCAGCCAAAAGTCAACTGCGGCAGGCCCTGTTTGTTCCATCGGTCGACCGAAGCCAGGAAAGAGTTAAGAACAACTGCGTCAGCAATAAGCCTATCTTTATAATCGCTTCGCTCCATGGCATTCCGAGCATGTAGCAACACAACAACAACGCATGAATCTTTCGATTTTCTAAATCATGTGTCAGTGTCTACATATACGTGATTAAAATATCCAGTTACAAATTTACACAAATCAGCCCATTGCCTACTGAAATCGGGTGATCCCTCTATTAAACCTACGGGAATGGTATCATTCAGTAGTCAACGGGTTAACATACGTCTTAATTTTCTAGCAAACACTTTATCTTGAAGCAATTCAGAGATTTTTATTTTTCATATTTGTAAATTCTCAGCCGTCCCCTGAATCCGACAATTAGATATATTGATGGATCATTCTTCATTTTTTTTTAAAAGTGGATCCAGCAGAATGGCTCCCTGTGGAAGGCGGGTCATTAATCAGTCCTGGCTTTCAAGTTGCGTGTTTTGGGGGAACTGTTTATCTTAGAATTGTTAATAAAGATGTAAAAAGACTTTGACGCGTTGCTTTCTCAGATGTAGCAACGTAGTAGCGAGCGCGGGGGGGGGGGGGGGGGGGAATGGCGATTCATCAAGTGTATTGTCGGTGAGTTTTAAAGACAAATTTGCTCTCAGCCAATCAGATGCGAGGATTTCACTAGCTTATAACAGCTGTTGCAACTTGTCATTGATGACAAGTTTTGTGAAACGGGGCCCTGGAGCCATTAGGGTATCTACGTTGGGTTGCATGAGGATAGCTAGAACCTGCAATTCACCCTCGAACGGAAAAATACCCAGAAATGATACGAGAGAGAGAGAGAGAGAGAGAGAGAGAGAGAGAGAGAGAGAGAGAGAGAGAAAGATAGAGAAAGAGAAAGAGGGAAAGAGAAAGGGCGAGAGATATAATTTCTTCAATTATGTTATTACCTGTACATATACCTGAAAATTTTTACTCATTTTCTAATAGAGAAGTTGACTTAAATTGAATTATATTCAATTCAGTTTATTTTCATAAAAAACGTTTAATCATAGTGACATAGTATATAAGATGTATTGAAAATGACGAACATTATGATTGCTATATATAATTCTCAGAATTATTTTATATATGCGATTTTCCCCATTTAGTTCGGAAATCTTTATAGCTTGACTTGGAATATGAAAAACAAATATATATTCAAAGAAAAATGATCAACGTTCATTGAGATCAAAATAATTCTCATTTTCAATGAGCATAATGGTAGAAAATCTCTAGAATTATAGGTTGTGTCATACCTAGCCTGGAGTAGCAATTTTAAAGAAATTCCATAAAATGGTCGCCTATTATATCATTTTGCTTCACATCACGTCATCTTTAAAATCATTTTTTTTTTCAATTTGAATAGTACCTGGTGTACAGGTGTAAAATGTGTGTACCCTTGACGTAATATAAAACATTCTGTAATTTAGTTATGTAGAATTTTTTCGAATGACAATTAATTATTCAAAAACTCCTACCACCGGTTGTTTTATTCTCTTCTTGTCCCATATTTTACTTACAAAATTTACAGTAGAAGCTCATATTTTTGACTTGAAAAAGAGTTTGCTTTTTTCCACCTCTTATTTTTCTGGATCATTAACAGAGGAAATATGATATCTTTAAAACTTCGAGGGTACTATGCATTAATATGAAAATTCTTATTGATGTCATAGGCCTGTATTCTCGAAAGTGGCGTAAGTTAAAGCCTGGCTTATCTTAGGCCGCTGATTCATGAGTTGATTTATTGACTCTTTCGACCCCCTTTCGGGGTATGAGAGTGCAATCCAAATAATGAACATATCAAGGTGTACATGTAATATAAAATGAGACAAACAATACATAATAAAATGTTTGGTTTTATAGTAGGTAAACATTACTACCAAATATATAACACATGTTTTAAAAAAAAAGTTATATAAAAGTTATTAGCATACAAATAGTAATACGAAAACCATTGAACATAGTTATTTACAAGTCAAGCCGTGAAGATGTCTTAACTACTCTACCACTACGCGAAACTTTTCCTTTATATACGTACGAATCTACCATTGCATCATGGGCTCTTTGGTAAGTGTGAGAAACCTGCTGTCCAATAAAATATTCTGATTAGTTTTATAAGTTGCTTCAAATGGCAAGTATTGGCTGAGCTGAACAGAGTTCGCAATGTCAATGTTACAGGTTAGGGAAACTTTGCCAAAGCTATATGGACATGATGGATATGGAATTTTAATTTCAATATTAAAAAGTTGGAAGCGGAGTTATTTGTGCATCTCACTTCGTAGCAGGACATAGAAGGGGAAGGCTGAAACTGAAGAAAATGCCTGAAGTTTTAATTTCATTATTGCGTCCAGTTCTACCTTTTTTAAGAAGTCATTATATGCAGGAACATTGCCTGAACAAACTTAACAAAAAAGGCATGCCTTCAAACTTCAATTAAGAAACAATTACTGCAGGGTTTGAATAGAGAAGGTTAATAGTGGTTCAATGCAGAAATAGCATGTAATAAAGGAATTCGAAGACCAACACCAGATCACGTGGAAGAGGGTGGATGATGCCTTACGGAAATTTAACCAAATGGAACTTTAGAGGAGAGCAATAAAACTCAATATTGGAACAAAAAAGGGGGAAAATCCTGAGAGTATCAAATATCGCAGAGGCACTAAACGATGGAATTTAATCACTTTTACCAAGGCCATTGCGCTTCAAACTATAATTATTTTCCTTTGTATTCACTTGTTGCTGTTGTTGTATTGGTCTGTCTCAGCATAAGACATTGTCCTTCAGTATCTTTGCTGAAAACAGGGCCTTTTGTAAATTCAATAAGGAAGTGCATTATAGACGGAAAGAGATAGAAAAAAAAATCACTCCATATCGACAATATTGTCGGCATAAACGGAGGATCAAAGGCACTGGGGGATGTTGTGACATCAAATGACATTTCGTATTTGCTCTGAAATGTATAATTGGATTATCCTAGAGTGTCGACTCTTTCTACTACACCTTCCTTGATAGATTAGCTGCCTAGAAAATGCTTTTGTTACGCAAAATCCTCTTTCTTTATCAAAAAGTAGGTAATACTGATTTTGAGGAATATTACAACAACAGGCACTTAGCATGTTAAGTAAAAGTCTCTATTTTGAGGATCTACAAAAAATTTTCATAAAGAATCCTTGAAAGACGACGGGATCAGCGATTTAGATTTATGCCAATAAAGTTGTAAATGTAATTTGATTTATTCGGCCTAGAAATCCACCAATCAGTTATAATACACACACACACACACACACAAGTGCAAGGAAATAATATATACATTCATTTCTCATAAACATATACACTGCCTTCCAAAAGTTTGGGTACACCTGTATTCAGAACTGATTTTTCACAATCACCCACATTTCATTTATGATCAGAGTTATGACACTGTAACAATTTGGTATCAAACTGAAGAGTAGACATCGGCCTTCAAGTTGTCGCCAGTTTAACACATGAAAATCGTTTCACGAGGCAGTCATGCGTTTAAAGGCAACCTACCCCCAAAATATCCTTTCCAGTGCAAAATATGAGGTCATTGGTTTGGTCAGTTGTGCCAGCATTTTTACCCTTTCTGCATTCTACAAAATCTGAGCCTTATTTGTACTGATGGATATTAAAAATTTCTTGACTTATACACAATAATCATTCCTTTACTCATGCAGAAAACTGATATTTTCATCTAAGAAACGCATCAATATTTTGGGATCTCCACAATGCTTTTTATTTTCTTTATACCTTATGGTTAATCATATTTTATTGTTTATTCCTTGCATTTGTGTTACTCTTACAAAGAAAGTAATGCCTCAACGAATAATAGTATGTCATGAGATGCGCGTTTCTTCTTTTTTTTTTCTTCAAAATTTAGTTAAGCACGTTTTGAATTATAGAGACTTCTCATCAGAGAACCAGCCCCTGGTAGCTACCACAGCACGGCACATCCTGGGCATCAAGCTGGTCATATTGTGGAAGTAGTAGTAAAGGTAAACACTTGAAATGTCTTTTCATGCCTTCTGCAGATTTTCAAATGGATGAGGCTCACTTGTAGGGTATTTTTTTCTCGGACCTTCCTGTCTAGCTCTTCCCATATGTTCAGAACCCCTTTCTCTTGTAGTTTTTACATGGCCTTGAGGAATGGTTAGGGTCATTTTTCTGCTGGAAGACAAACTTGTGGAGGTACTTGTAGAGGTAGTCACTGGCAATGTATTCCAATGCCTTCTGAAGATGAAGCTCACTTGTTGGAAATTTTCTCAAAGCTTCCTGTCCAGCTCTTCCCATATCAGCTCTATTGGATTCAGATCTGGGGACTGAGGTGACCAATCCATGCTTTTCAGGACCCCTTTCTCTTCTTTTTTCTCCAAGTGGTTTAGCACAGCTTGAAGGAAGGCTGGGGTAATTGTCCCGCTGGAAGACAAAACTTTTTCATCTTCAGAAGGTACAGAAAGACATTTCCAGTGACTATCTCCACAACTACCGATACAACTTGACAAGCCGGATACCTAGGATGTGCCGTGGTGTAATCTCTGCCAGGGGCGGGTTATTAATTAGACTAGAAGTCTCTGATTCGAAACATGAAATAAAACTTTGAAAAATAAATAAATGAGCATATCATGACATACCACTATTCATTTAGTCATTATTTTCCTTGTAAGGATATACACAAATGCAAAGAATATGACTTCCCATGAAAAAAAAAAAAAAGAAAGAAAAAAAGCATTGTGGTGATACCGAAAATGTTGATGTGTTTTTTAAAGATGAAATTACTATTTTTCTGCATGCGTATAGGGATGCTTATTGTATATCAACAAGGGTCAGATTTTGTATAAAGCAGAAAGGGCAAAAATGTTGGCACAACTGACCAAACCAATGACCTCATAGTTGATTTGAACAAGTGGCGTCGGAACGGGAGCAAAGTGCGGACCCCCCCCCCCCCCCCCCCCCCCCCCCCCCTGATCTCGACCGGGGAGTAAAAAGAGGCATGGAATTAAGATGAGAAGGAGGGGGAAATGAGAAGAAAATGACATAAACATTCCCTGCTGCATTGCATTTCATCCACCCGGCAAATGCCCCCCCCCCCCTCCCATCTCCAAAGATATGATGCAGGTACGCCACTTACATTAGGAATACCATTGAATAAAGATAAGAAGCGAATGATCGGGTTAGGGATAGAATGAAGAAAGCTTTGTGCTTACATTGCAAACATGGCAATTTGATTATTCTAAAATAGTGCATGCAAATGATCGCCCACTCCTAACCACTCTCTGGCCTTTGGGGGAGTTGTGTCAATCGCTGGACACCTATCCAAACTTTGCATTTTTCTCTCTGCATCCTGAAGCTTCTCATGTACTCTCATGCATTGCAAGATATTCATGAAATCCTTACATCTTGCTGTTTTAGCCAATGATAACAGAGAAACAAAAGATAAATGAAAAGGGATAACGACAGAGAAAAGTAAGACAGAGAGAGAGAGAGAGAGATAGAAAAAAGAGAAAAAGGTATGTCTGGGGCGAGAAGGTGGGAAAGGACAATAGAAAGAGAAAGAGAAAGAGATTTAAAGGGAAAGAAAGAAGTAGATAGGGAGCTTGTCAGAGAGAAAACCCTTTGTATTATTGTCAGAAATATATCTTAGAAGCATGTTGATCTTCGGTTGTGTTGTTTTATATATTAAAGGACAGAGTCATTAATTTTTCACACAAAAAATATGTAAGATATTCTTTCTTTCTTCTTGTAAGAGACCCTTTCTAAATGGGTGCCATTTTCATTTTTATTCATTTTTTTTTTTTTTTTTGGAGGGGGGGGACGTATATGAAACTGTTTTTCTCCTGCTTAACTTTGTTACCACTTTCCCTTCTTTTTTTTGCGACAAGTTATGGAGCCTCTCAGAAGAACTGTTTTATTACTGAAAGAGCTACCCCGTTTAAATAAAAAGAATAGAATAAAGAGATAATTGAATAAATCAAATTCACAGAACCATCAGACCAATATGAGAGTAGGCCTTTTAACAAACACAGAGTTCAATAAAGCAGGGCTGTACTGAGGGGACAGAGTCGATTTCCCAAATAAAATATTGCCCTTCTGGGAGTAATTTTTCTTAGATTTTCGGCCCCCTAACGACATTTAGAATGACTTAGCTGTCTTGGTAAGCCAAAACGGCCCAGTCCATCAGTCCAAACGGCACAGTCCATCAATCATTTCATTGGAATTGAAACATTTAAAGCGAATTTAAAATCTACGACTTCAAAAGGACACTTTAAAATGTTTAACATAATTTCAAACTCTTATTTATTGATTGCTTAATAAGAAAAAGTAATTACCACTATTATCATGATTATAGGATCTTTATGGATGGCGCTTTAGTGGTGGAATAGTTGAGCAAACATACATAGCACAAACAAGAAAAGGCATGAACAATTTTGGGGTAAAATTTTGGGGAAAAAGGGTATAATGGTTGAATCAAAATGTCAGTTTTGTTGTATTTTTCCGAGGTTTAAATGAACAGTTTGTTTAATCATTGAATATTTGCAGCAGAAACGCTGTAGATTCAAACAGTCCGTCGAAGAAAAATCGAAACTGGAAAAATGAGGTGTTTAGGTCCAGTTATGTGAGGTATATATATTACTATGATTATTTATATGCCATAAAGAAAGAATAATCGAATGTTTTAAGTGATGATATTTGAGGGCAATTATCTGAACAGTTACCCAGACCCCCATTATAAGGACATGCAAAAATAAATCTTTCACAAATTTCTTTCAAAATGAAGGGGGACGTGTTATGAAATTATGATAAAAAGAAATGATACATCGAGCTATTTAAATATTTATACGTTTCAGGACATTCTTAACGTCATGGCAAAAATGGGGAGATAGGCCTCAATCCCTTTCGGCAGCTGCGCTCGTCACATGATGTTGTTCTTGCTCATATGGGGGAAAAACCGTTGTCAAACTATACCAGACTGATATTAAAACACGGAGATGTAGCCCCACTAGCAAAAACAGAGAGAGGGGAGAAAATTGGAATATATATATATAGGGCCTACGTGTACATAATTTTTTTTTTATTGAGGGAGGGGGGGGGGGGGGGAGTAAAGAGAGAGAGAAAGATAGAGGGGGAGAGATATTTAAAGAGAAATAGAATGATAAAGTTTTTTAAAAAATGATGCCACCTTCATTCAGAACCTCCGCCGCTTGGTCGCTTCACTCCATATATAGCAATACTTCTACGATTACTTAATGCCCCATGTTTTAGCAAATGTCACTCCTCTTCTGGAGCTGATGCGAATTTTCAATTGAATTGACAATGAAATAATAATATAGAATAAGGAATAATGTTAATAATAATAATATTAATAATAATACATATATATATATATATATACACACACACATATTATTCATTATTATATATATATATATATATATATAATATATATATACATAAATATATACAGCCAAAACTAATGTATTAGGGAGACACTCTGTCTTTTTTCTTTGTACTGGTGTCTCCCTAATACTATGACAGAATAAACCGCATTGTCGTGGTCTTCGAAAAGCGGTATCCAGTGAAATCTATATATATATATATATATATATATATATATATATATATATATATATATACAAAGTCCACGTGTTGGTAGAATATCAAAAAACAAACTATTAGACATTTCATGCTTTTATCCAACTTCTTTATTCGTGAGAGTAAATAAAGAAGTTGGATAAAAGCATGAAATGTCTAATAGTTTGTTTATATATATATATATATATATATATATATATATATATATATATATATATAATATAATATATAATAATAATAATAATAATAATAATAATAATAATAATAATAATAATAATAATAATAATAATAATAATAATAATAATAATAATAATAAGAATAATAATAATGTAATAATATGAGAATAATAATAGTTTCTATTATTTTATTCCCGTAGCTCGTGCTAGTCTTCGGCGAATTCCACATGTTCCAGGGGTAAATGTCGAAATCGTGTCTCGACGCAATAACTTCTTGTGAGACTAATGTAGTGTTGTTTAAGAGAGAGAGAGAAGGGGGGGGGGGGGGAGGGTAGGGACATTCCGATTCTTAATTAGCACTTTTACTACATCGTATTGTCAAAGATTTCAACATGAATACCTTTATAGTCTGAAATACATTTTTCAAGTTTACGTTTTTACCGACAAATACAGTATCAAGCATTAAACATGATCTCTTTAAAAAAAAACATTAAAAAATGATCTCTTTCCCGCTTTAAGTGCTACCCGCTTTTCCTACCTTTTCTTTTCTTTATTTCTTATCTACACATACCAATACACAGAATAAGTGACTGACGTGAATTACCAATTTGCCTTTCACGAAATTAATATGTTAATGTCACGGCTGATGGCACATCCTTGAACGACATTTTTTTCCAAGCCCTTATTAATTCTAAAAGCACATATTCCCCCCCCCCTTTTTTTTTTACATCCCAGCTTACTAGCCTGTCTTCAGGTGTTAGTGCTGAAGAATATTTACGCATGTTCTAAATCAGAAGCCAGCATTTGACTTGGCAATGAATAATGAAAATTACTAACTTGCAATTCTATAAAACAGATCCCAAATGTAAATAAAATCAACGGGGAATGGAAATTAAAAAAATGCAAAAAATCTATCCCATTTTAATGGAAAATACAGTCATATGAATATCTTAAAGATAATGGTAATGTAATATCTTCTTGAAGTGTCATATCTAGAAAAAGCTTTGACTGGTTGATAATCAAGTAATTGAGACAACAGTATATATTATTAGTTCTCGCAATCATCAACATTATAACAAATTGTCCAAATACTATTTTGCAAACCACAATGAGAACGACAGATCAGAGTACATGGGACTACACGTACACGTGGCATCAGACTTTCGTGCAAAGCTCAAAACCTTTTCCATAGTGTAAATATGAGAGCACTATAAGCAGCTTCCTGCACGTAGGAATAACAAGTAATACAAATGTTACAAATTACTTTTAACCTTATTCTAGAAATTAACCTTCTCTTCTTAATGGGCTGATAGATCCACTAAATGCTACCTTCAGTAGAGTCTACCTTAGTCACAAATAAAAATGCACTTTGAAAGTCTCATACATTACTATAATGGTTAATTAGCCGTAATGTCCTTCATTAAGATAAGCTTAATTAGATTTAAACAAGTAAAACATTACCTTGTTGTCAATATATGCTGGCATTTCTAGCACTAATTTTTCCAAAGTACACGAACATTATTCAACCGGATAGAAGAGGGCAAAACAGTTTTCTGCAATTTGAATGCGTTTTAACATTTACATCCGACCAACATCCATTTTTTTTAACAAGGTAAGGATCAATGAATTCTGATATTGGAGTAATTTTTGGTGAACGAATGTCAGTCTTTTTTTCTGGGGTTATTTTTCGTTTACATCGGGCCAACATCATTTTAACAAGGTACAGAATTCTGATATTGGAGCAATTTTTCGTAAACGAATTAAAAAAGTTAACTGTAATTTATCTCGTTTAAAAGCGGATGGTGCAGGAAGATGACTTACCAAACAATACAATACAATGGTAGCAGCTCTTACATGTTCGCATCATAAATTCAATGCAAGGTACATATATGCATTAGAAAGGCACACTTTGGTAAACCCAACATAATAATGTATGTTATGATGTATTCTTATTTAGTATTTACAATACATAATACATGTACTTTTAAGGATTGAGATATAACTGGTTGATAAAAAGTTAATGTAATGTATAGATACCTATCTATACCTTTTCAGTGCCAGTTGTAGATGACAATAATCAATACCATAATAGCAATGAAAGATGAGAAATTGTCTCGTGTTAACTAATTTAGACATTTTATTTGATATCAAATAAAATCTCCAACTGCTAAAGCTTTAAGTTGAAGAATTATGTTAAAGTACTTTATTTACTATCACATTAATTGAATCAATTTACATGAGCATTATCAAGAAGAACAGTTTTTTAGAATCAATATTCATTAACTCATTGGTGAATCTGATTTTTTTTTTCATTGCTTTGAGACCTGATCCCTTAGATGGAGAATTATGTATCCGTCACTAAAACTGTCAATGAACAGTACACAAATATATAAATAAATAAATAAATAAAAAAATAAATAAATATATATATATATATATATATATATATATATATATATATATATATATATAAGCAGGTGTAAACACATGGCATGTTATGCAGACAATACCAATAGTAGCCGTCAGTTACATATAATGTATCTTTAACCTGACAATATCTTCTTTAAAACTATTCTGACAAAGAGAGAGAGAGAATATAAGAGTATTCCCAACGCAGCAAGAAAGGCAGCTCGAAAAAAAAAGTTTGCCTGCCAGACACTCTTCCTCTTTCTTGGTAAGATTTCTTTCGTCAACACGCTGGATTAACCATCAATATTTCCCTCGATTAGAGGACTGTTGACTCAACCGCCGAACTATTGCCCTACTGCCTAAGCGCACCGTGTCCCAGCCAATCGGCCGTGGCGTCACCACAAGCATTGCTTAGCTGGTACGCCAGCGCGCGTAAACAGCAAACTTTAACTTTATTGACAGACGGTCACAGACGGTTTCAAGCTGAGCAGATTTACATACTCCAAGTAGAGTCCCCTGTTTGCTTCCTTCGTTAGTCGTTCGCTTGGAAGCCGTCAGAGTCGGATATAGATTCGATGCTAGCCTAGAAGTGGTCTTCCACAAGCATCTGAGGAGAGAAAAGTGCACTGCCTTCTCCGGTCATAAGTTCTTTTGGTCGCAACTGTGTTATTTCTTCGCTATCAGGTGCACACAGACCGTCTATCTCGAGAGATTCGCGACGTTTAATATTGAAATAGGATTTTATTACGTTGCATCTTCAACCAAATCTCATAGGAGTTTGCGGCGCCAGCTCGCAATGAGCGTTACCTCCGTTCTTCCTCTTTGGTGTTCGTTCACAAATCTATTTTGTCGAAAATATTGAAGGAAAGAGAAGATACTCAGATTACGTGTTTGGAATTAATCAAGAGGGTACCTTGACTGGTGTTAGATCAAATAGGTAAGTGTGCCCGTCAGTTTCTTGGAATTTCCAGGATATGAATACAATTAAATTTTGTTTTGATAGAAACTTTATGCCATGCAGTTGTACTCGTGATTTGATCAATTCGAATGAAAGCGTGATTTGGAGACATGATTAAATACTTTGTCATGGCAGAGAGTGAGGGATGAATTTTTCACATTTTCACATTTTGTTTTTGTTGTGCATACTAGCTTTACTCCGTTACTGTCCTTTCTTTTTCTTTTGAAGTTGTTAATGTAAAGGCACAAAATTGTGCAAAAATTAATCTTTTTAATTTTAAGGTAAAAAGCCCTTCAAATTGGAAAATGATCTAATCACCAAATATCATGACGTCAAAGGAAAAAAACAAAACAAAAAAAAACACATTTTATATTTTAAGATTCCATGAACGTTTTTGTGTTTGTTTGTTTTGTTTTGTTATATTAGTTATGTCACTAATATACTTTTGTAAATGGACTCAACTCGAGTGAAAACATGAAAATAGTTGTAACACACACACACACACACACCCCCCCATTAAAAAAAAAATTATACAAGCACAGGAGATATGAGCACCATTTACATTACCATAAACACTCATTTTGAAGGACCACCTTAAGAAGTTTGTTGTATGAGGAAAAAACATCTGTAAGGTGGGTCCAGCCTATTTTACAGATTTGTTGTACAAACTGTTTGAAGTTAGAGGTATGTAATTTGGCCATGAAATTGTTTGATAAGATATCGGACAATAATTTTTTTTAATGCTGGAATAAAATTGCCGTTGAATTTCTCATTTTCCTGGTGAAGTGAAACTTAAACCCTTCATTTCATAATTTTATCAGTTTTTTTGTATCATATTGTTCCAGTCAAAACCTAATGGCAATGCTTTCAGCATAATGACCAACGAATCTAATGTCACTGTTATAAATGTCATCTGTGACACAGAAAAAAAAACACGTCGATTTGTCTTCTGCTTTTGGTCTTTGACTTTATTATTTGCTTCACGTGCGGAAAATGATACTTTTTCTTCTCTTCCTCCCCCTTTTCCTCATTTCTCTCTCCGACTTCTTCTTTTTCTTCTTTTTCTTCTTCTTCTTCTTCTTCTTTTCCTTCATTGAAGACTATTTCCAACTCATCAGATTTTGTAGGTTTCAAGAATATGTGTTATACATGTATGTACTTAACATAACTTCGGTTTGTCGTTAATCTAAGATTTTAACTATGATCATAGCTATGAAGGCAGTAACATCACCATGAACATGTAAAATTTATCAAACACCTATATTTATATATATGTATAACTATAACTATATATATATATATAACTATAACTATATATATATATATATATATATATATATATATATATATATATATATATATATATATATATATATATATATATATATATATAGTTTTCAACATATGTATGAGTTGTATTCATGATTTGTATGTGAATTTTTCTGATAATGCTAATGGACTTGGTTAAAAAGTGTTGTTTAGGAAAATAGTGAAAACCAAGTCATGTCAGTTTTTAAACTTTTTTCATACATACTCAGCTTTCCTTTAACGTTTGAGTGTTATTATTATTAATGATTATTATTAATGATTTGGGGGTCACCTGTGCCTGGGAGGAGATTTGAATCCGAACTCGAGAGATTTAAATCAGAGCACCAGTAGCTTCGTACATTCTAAATTGATTGGTACAATTCAGCTCGTGATATTTCATTACAAGTGATGACATTTCAGCTTGTTACAATCATTATGTGTCTAGTTAAAATATTTTGACGAAGGTCTTGGACTGCTGTAATCTACGCAACGGCATCTTGGTCTGAAAATACGATTCGGTTACTCATGAAGAACGAACGAATAACTTAATATCAACCAGGGTCCCACCCAGTTCAGCACATGCAATGTGTACCGCATGACACAAATTGTTATTACCATTTTGTCTAGAGGGAGTGGTTAGTCCAGGAGCCTGTCCCGAAATAGTCACCCCATTTTACCCATAAGATTTGATCCCGTAAAGTTACTTAGGCCATCTAAGTCATTGACAAAAAGGTTGTCAGCCTGACCGTAGCCGCCGGGTTTGGCCCCCAGAGTCCCCAAAAGAGACCCCAAAGTCGGGTCGATTCACCCCATCTCCCCCTTCCACCAAACTTTGTGAGTCGGAAGTAGTATGTCTGGATATTACAAAACGCAAAAAACTGACACAAATTTCCGTCGAGATTGGGTGTCAGACGGCCCCTAAAAATTGGGGTAAATTTCTCCCCTTGAAGCCCGGGGACCAAATTTTGTCAGAAGGAAGAACTATGGATGTACATTCCAAAAATATAAAAAACTGACAAAATTGTTCATCGGGAAGGGGGTGTCAGACCCCCTGAAATGAAAATCCCAAAGTGCCCTTTGACACCTCTTTGCCCCCCCCCCATGCTCTTTATGTAAAGAAAAAAACATTTTCTTACCTTCTGACTATGATAATTCAAAAGTGTTTTATTAAATTTACTTTAAATTTTCATAACATAATTTTGAGTACAATAATCTTCTTGAGGTGCAATTTAGTGTTAATTGGTCTATTGATCGATGTTATTAAATTGTGAAAAATGTATTGCTTTCTCAATAGTAGCCAAAAAATATTGTCAGGATTATGTAAACACACCCATTGTCCATCTTCACCTGTTTGACAAGGCATAATAGAAGAGCTTTTCAGGCATCTGTGGTATGTGACTGGTTCCATGACATTTGCTCCTGCGACAATTGCTCCGGTCTAACTTTGCCATGTTAATCCTAAACCTAAACCTAACCCTAACCCTAACCCTAACCCTAATCCTAATCTTCACATTGTCCTTAAAAAACCAAATGACCTTAACCTTTGACCTTTCGAGATATGGACGGAGGAGCAGATGTCGCAGGAGCAAATGTCGTGTCACCATGTGACTGCCAGACTGATATATACTATTCATGTGTTAATTGCACAGATACCAAGCAAGCTGATCTATTATGCCTTGTCAGATGGTCAGTGGTGTGTTTACATAATCCTGACGGTATCTTTTTTTGCTACGGGGTCAAATCTTATGGGTAAAATGGGGTAACTATTTCGGGGCAGGCTCCTTGCCTAGGTTGAAGAGAGTCTCTATAAGGGAACGCGGTTGGAGCACTGTAAAAAAAAAATCGTTGAAATTACTCAAAAAATATTCGTCAACAGATTGCCTTGATTATCTTAAGTATTTGTCACAGGAAATTTTAAGTAGAATTTACTTATTTTGCTTAATAATTTTTTACTCAGTTAAATTGAGTTACATTAACGTAAATAATCTAAGTATTGTTATCATGATAGATAACAATTTAAAAAAAATTATGACATGTTTAAACTTGTACCCATCTAACATTCACTGACACTTTTTCAATTTACATGATTTAGGATTTAACCAGTTATCTATCATCATCACCAACAAACACTATTACTTACGCTTTAATTTGACAACTACTGAAAGGGCTCCGAATTCTATAAATACTCGATCGTATCATCTTTAAAAGAAAATTGGTTGACAATTTTCCTGAAATAATCAAGTTTTGATTTGTTTTGAATTGAGTGACAATTAAAAATTGTCTTATCTTCTTATCTTTGCTTAAATGAATTAGGAAATATTTTAAACTTCTTAATAAGTTTTCATTCAACCACAAAAAGAATTGTTTTATTAAAAAAGAGCGATTAATTTGGCCTTAATGAATATTCATGAATTATGTTAATACTTATATTACGCACTGCTTCAGTCTTCACTTAAAAAAGATAAGTACAATCAACATAAATTGTTTGAGTAATACTTATAACTTCTTATTTTGAGCCCGGATTTTGAGTAACATTACTAAATTGATACAAGTTGAAATTACTTAAATTTTCTTTTGTATTTATTTTACTTTAACATTTCACGTATATTCTACTAAACTGAAAGTTTGAGTTAGTAAGACTTTTAAATCGAGTGCGTAAGTGGCAAAACTTATGTTTTGAAGTAAATTATACATGGGAAAAATAAGTCAAAATTACCAATGGGCATATTATTTTTTACAGTGAGGGGGCGGGGGGAGGGTGGCAATTTGTGGCTTGTATATGGCTCAGAGCAGTGGTCTCGTAACTGGGAGGACCCGGGTTCGAAACCAAGTGGATGCGCTAGTGCCCTTTGGTAAGGCACTAATGCTCATTATCAAGTCCCTCGGAGAGAACTTAAAGCCGTCGGTCCCCTGGTTGCTTACAATCATACACATGCTTTCTTGGCAGTCAGGTAAAATAAACCACCATCCTTTTACATGTCTCTAAAAGAGATAGAAAGATAGCAGGGAAGCGAAAAGGAGGGATAACAGAAAAGTGGGAAATTACGAGACATTGTGAGTGTAAGCGAGAGAGAGAGAGAGAGAGATAAAGAGAGAAAACGTACGAGAGAATTTAAGCGAAGGTTTTAGTTGCCATTGGCACTGAAGTTTTGCCTCCCCCCCCCCCCCCCCCACCCTACCCGAGGCCATTGTCTAGAAAAACCGCTAATGATTTATTTAGTACATTGGAGCCGGAAGAACGTTAACTCTGTTAGAATATAATGAGCTAACGCCCTTCTGGCTCCAAACAGACCTCACGTATCTCTTATCTATTTAGTACAGTACCTGCAAATCTGATTTATTTAGTATGTTTGGGACACCTTGGCCTTCAATCACATGCTGTTAGTGCTTGTTTTAGTGCTCGTATTGAATCGCATTCAACCTTGATGGGCACTTTGTGTTATTGTGCTCACGAGGTAACAAATCCCCCCTCCAGTCAAAGGCAATTGTTTTCATAGATTCATAGATGTGGTTAACTCTTTACGTGCCACTCAGATAGCATGCCCGTGCAACAGCATATTTGGCACGGTTTTACTTTTACCAACTTCTTTAGCTGTGGTCAAAAATTTCCTGTAGGGATTGAGTACATACTGGTGACTAAGGGATTATCAGGAAGCAAATAGACCGCTTCGGTAATGTATGCAAATTTTACATTTTACATTTTACATTATACATCCCTTTCAAACAAAGGTTGTTCTTGACAACCTGAAAGCTTGCCGGACATAGCAACAGGCAATGTATGCAAGCTGCATTCCAAGCATTGAGACTCATTTATAAAAAGCAGGTTAATGGAATAGCTCGTCTCTAGGTGCTCAGAGAAGAGATGTGCATAAATTTGAATACATTACAGAACCGGTCTGTTAATCCTGGAAGTGGGATATTATACATAAGCTTTTGGAACGCACAGTGCATATCCTTTTGTAAGTTGGTTTCTATTATAATGCACTTTTGTACGTGTGGTGTGTCTGCGATTGTCACAATTTGCACTCATGTCAAATGTAAGGTTAAGAATAAGTAATATTCTGGTCGCTGTTATCATTTCACCCTCTTAAATTATTTATGATGCACGTTTGTGCCCCTGGATTGCACACATAAATTAAGATGTAATTCAATGCATGCTTGACAAAATCTGACATTACGGCTTCGGTAACTAAACAATGTTGGCAAATTGGCATCATTTACATTACAGTTACCTCTACGAATGGAAATTTGCCCGGGGCAAGCGAATACGAATGCTTAAAGAGGAAGTTGTGCTGGAGCTTCTCATACTATTTTACTTTCGTTAACAATGTGGATTAACATTATCAGCAAAGTCAAAATAAAAACAAATGGTTTTGAAATGCCATCATATTCCTAATATGACTCGAAATATTTTGCAAATTTTTGTGGTAAGTGCTTTCGTTATTTGGGTTTTTGGTTGTTGTTTTTTTTTTATTTATTTACTAAATTTGATGCAATTTTGATAATTCCAAAACGTAATAATACAAAATAGAATTGTTCATATTAACCCATTGCATACGGGAACCGTGTGGTCCCTGTCTTTAGCCTACGGGAATGAGAGAATTCAGTAGTCAAAAGGTTAAGTACATAATCAACCATTCAGAATAGCGTATAGAGGCTTTCTTACCGCATTATTGTTGCTCAACTTTATCTTTAAATTTTAATTATTTCCGATAGTCGACTACTATATGCCGATGTTACCGTAACCTATACTACTCTAGCGTTGCTCTTCTAGGGGTGTCAGAAGCAATTCATCCTTACGTGGACAATAGTCTTGGAGCGATCGCTCTTCTTGTTTTCACACCAACCCTGCTCCATGCTATATCAATCCGTCTATAAACAGCGCCCGATCAATCGGTGAAACCTTGAAACCAAATGAAACACCCATGAAAAATGAAACCAAAACCAATATAGATAGCAATCTTAGCCTTCAATAGGCTGCTGTCATCAACATTTCCCAAGGGTGTAATTCAAGTTGTATATAAAACAGTGACGTTCTTGATTCAGATATTTATAGCTCCTAAAAGTTTAAGACAAAGTGCTCAGACACAAAACGGGTTCATAAGTTGCATTTTATAGCCTATACATGCAACAACAAAATTTGCCAATTTAAATCTGTAGACTAAAAAATAAAAAGTAAAAAAAAAAAAAATTAAAGAATCTTGATTTTCATGATGACAATGCCCCCAAATCCTTGACCTATATATTTTCTTTAAAAATAGACAAGGATTTACCAACTCCCCTCCCCTATGGGTTTGGGATTGACTGATTAAAAACACATGCTTAACATATTATCTTGGAGAGTGAATGATCACCGTGCCTTCTTGTAAGCGTCACTGGGAAAAAAGGGGGAACGAACAATCGTTATAACAATTGGCTAGCTCATATACATGACAAATAGAGCTATCTTGCATATTGCATTTTTCTTCTTCACCAGTAGCGAAGTTATGGGGGCACGGGGAAAAGATCCCTATTCGGATGGGGGAAAGGGAGAGGAAAAAGGATTTTGAAAAGAAGGGTAAGACCCAGCACCTCCCCTTCTCCATATTCGAATAGAAGAAAAAGTAAAATAGAAAAAGAGAGAACAGAAAGGGAAGGGTTGGGAAAAGAGATGATAAGACCCACCCCACACCTACCCCCCCCCCCCAGTCGATAACCTTATCAATTCGCATTTCATTAACTGAGTAAGACCAGGGTCCCAATCAGTGATGCCAGTGCCCCCCCCCCCCAAAGTAGCTGGATCCACGCTACGCCACAGATCTAAACAACTAAAGGATAATTTAAAAATCAGATGTCTAACTTCGAACTAATAATGGCAAAGGTCAAATACGACATTACGCAGAGTGTGCAAACTAACAACAATTCAGTGGGCAAATATAATTGAAGGTGGAACTCCATACATATTATATGTTAGTAGCCCTTTAATTTTAACATTAACTATACGAGTGAAGAAAGTCATTGAAAGATCAGGAGAAAAAAAATGAAGTCAAGAACTCGTAATTTTCTTTAAACAGAAGTGCATCTTGAAGGTAGAATTTGCAATATTTTAAAACAATAGCTGATCACGGGATAGGGATAACCAATATGTAGTTATTGCAATTTTCAAAAAATTATATATGTCTCATTGTATGTCATATTTCGTTCAGCTTCCACCTGTCTGATTAAAATCTGATATTTCTGATTTCCTAGTGAACACATTTTTATTAAGGTTGGATTTCCTTTAATGAATTGTTTAGTATGTTTTTGTTATGATTGCCATCTCGATTTGATTCATTAATTACAAGCTGTCATGGTTGAATGTAAGCCTGTGATCAGTTACAGGCTGTTGATCTATTAGATGAATGCACAGAGTAATAATAGTAGGATATTCTGGATTTACCTAGCGTCTATACATCTCTGATGTCTCTAAGCGCTTTAAGTTATTACCCCGGTGATCGGATTCAGGCTTACCAGCATTACAAAGCATTATTTGTTATTCGTTAATTATTCGTTCGCTCATCCTTAAGGTTGCTTTTCCATAAATGAACAATATAAGCAAGACGAAATGGCATGGCTCACGGTTTCGGATGTACCGTATCCGAAAATCGACTTCGACGGAACAATGGCGAAACTATATTATACACAACCAATGAGTGCGTACGAAACATCATCATTGTGCATCTGTTATCCTCTGTAACATAAATATAGTTCACTGATTACTGTGGCGTGAATTATACTGAATTGGAAAATCAGTTAAAGTAATTAGTGGAATAACGCCTCGTGTGCAACAAGCTTAAAACAATGCTGTACGTTCACCTTTCTGGCTTTTGTAAAGCCAGGTTCACCTAGCGTCATTTGCTGACGTTAGGACCGCGTCAGTGACAAGTACGAACTTTTTGCGCTTGTCATGACGGAGTAATATTGTTTTAAAAGTGATTGCAAAATGAAAAGTGCCAACAATGCAAATAATACTTTAAATAAGGGTCGTATGGGTTGATTACCTTCACAGACGCAGTCAAAATGACGCCTTGTGTGAGCAGGGGGCCTGTTGCACAAAACTTGCGTTTGAACGCAACTCAGGAAAATCAAACGCAACTTTATTTTCAGCCAATCAGAAGTGCGCATTAAGGACTTGCGTTTGATTTTTAGGAGTTGCGATTAAACGCAAGTTTTGTGCAACGGGCCCCAGGTCTTTCTGAGCCTTTTCTTAATATCGTTATAAAATCCAAACGTGGCTTCGTATTAACCCGTTGACGACTGAATTATCTCATTCCCATAGGCTTAACACAGGAACCGTCCGGTTCCCGTAGGTAATGGGTTAACTCTTTCAGTGCCGATGTCACATATATGTGACAAATAGACTTGTCGTTTTCATTCACCAATCGCTCGACCACAGGAAAAGTATACGGTGGTCAATGCACATCAAAATTTTGAGCATAAATCAAGCATTTTAAATATAACACGATAAAAACTATTTTCGAAAAATCAACTCAAGGCAATTTCAATAGCCCTGTCTATCTCCTTTAGAAACGTGCGAACATTACAATCGCGTATTACGTAATCCGAACCTGATTTCTATGGGCAATAAAATAGGCCTTTGAAATTGCCTTGGGTTTATTTTTCGAAAGTAGTTTTTATCGTGTTATATTTGATTATACATATGCTACCATTGAAATTTTCAGAGAAAATAGCAAATTTTTGAAAAGATATTTCCTCATTTCAACATAAAACAATAGTAAAGAAATGAGAAATCAACAAATAATGGACACAAAAGAAACTCAAATGTAATTTTCAATAATTTTTATGCATAAAGTTGGGTAAAGTAATAGTGTTTGGTATCATAAGAAATGGTAATAAATTTCCTACTAGTTTTGTAAACAATATTTTGTGAAGTAATAGATGGTTAATGAAATGCAGACATTTGAAAAGTAAACATTGATCACGTTTTGATAAAATTTTGAAGAGAGCTAAACCCTTTGGCACAGTAAGGAGTTATGGGTTTGTTTGTTTTTTCCACCCAATATAGAAGAGCACCTTTTAAAAAACGCACATTAGCTCGTTCTAAAAGAAAAAAAAATCTCGTTTCTATCAACAGTATCACGTCTCCATTCGAGGGCCTTTTATAATGATTATTAAGTTTCAAATTTCAAATTTTGATAACCATATATAATGTAGAAATAAAATTTCAACTGGCGCTAGAAAAATGAAGTTCTAGTGGATATGATACCACTTCGCGCTTTTCCAGTCACTCAGTAAACTTCAATGACTGCTGTATACAGTTACCGACTGGGGCTAGTGCGGAGAAGTTGAAAAGTAAAAATCTTGCGCTTGATTTGGGCATTACTAATTCCAGGGATGAGGTATTGGCAGCGATTCGATTTGAGTATCACTGAATTATATATGGAGAAATCTAAAATTTATGAACATACAGTGGCATTTGTACCGGTTTATTTGTTTACATTGGTTAATCGTAAACTCTGATACTTCTTTTATCAGCATTTAGAATGTGCTCTTTTCGCGGCAACTTTCTAGCTTTCATAGTCATTAACATAGTAAACCCAATTTAAAATGTTGCATTACTCATTAAAAATTAAAATATGTATACTTACTTTACATGGAGAATACTTATTGATAAAGATTTGCTTGCGCAGAAATTACACCCCCCCCCCCCTCTCTCTCTCTCTCTCTCTCTCTCTCATTCCTCATCATATGATGCCTTGAACACACAAACAACACTTTTTAGATTAAAAAAAAAATATTATGTATACTGGAGAGACTGAGACTTACAACTTTCGCAAAAATAAGAACACATTTTTTTAAATAAAAGGGAATCCCTATCCTGTCTGCAATATATGTAATGCTAAGTCAAGCTAATCTGAAATTGATATGAAAACAACAAAAAGGCTAAGTGAAGGCTGTTTCGGCATTATTTTGTTTCTCTTTAGTTGAATTAAGTCATTCAAATGCAGCTCTCCTTTAAATGAATGAGATGAAATTCTTTCCTGTTGTTTATGTTTTAGTGTCAATAATTCCAACGGGTGGGGGTGGGGGATAACTTATGCCATACATACATAATGCCCCCCTTTCCCCATCTCTCTCCCTCTCTCTCTCTCTCTCTCTCTCTCTCTCTCTCTCTCTCTTTAGTTTGACGGATATGTATTTTCATTTGAAACATGTAAACGATCGAATTACGCGTAGGGTGAAACTCTGTCTCGCCAATGCATTAACCTTGTAATGCGTCGAGACACTGAAAATGCCTATACATGACTTGGTTTCCGTTCAGACTCATTAAAAAACGCCAAGACTGGTTGCATTTTAGCCTGCCATCTTCATTTTTAGCATGTCATCATTTTACAAGCTATTCTCATTTGGAGCGACGCAAAAATCATAAAATACAAAGCTTTATACTAAGTATCCTTTACTGACATTGTCGCCGTACATCCATTTCAAGTTCATATCATGATGTACAGCTAATGGTACTTTCCCTACATCATAGGTTGGATTCAATTAACAATAATATGCCGCCATCTAAACCATTTTCTACGAAATTTGGGACAGGCTCCTGGCCTATTAGCATACTTCCTTATCTACTCTAGGTTTCAAGGTTTTCTTTATTTCCACATAATGTTTTTGTGGGGTTTTTTTTACATAAAAAATAAACATGTATGTACAAGTTGATATAACATGATATCAAACAAAATTACGGTAGAAATATTAACATCAATCGAAAATTGACAAATATGATTTAATTAGGTATAAATAAATTATGCTATAATAATTTCAGTAAAATTAGGGATTGTAAAGAAACATAAGTGGGGTGGTCTATTAGAAAGCTCAGCTTGTGTTTTATAGAACCTTTTGTGAGAAAAATGCTTTCAAATGCAATGAATATATGCAAATATTACTAAATATATAACATTTTACATTACCGTACCCCCCCCCCCCCCACCCCTTTGTCTGCAATATGTAATGCTAATCAGCTTGTATGTTTTATGGCTTTTCAGGATTAACGAATATTCAGTTAAACGATCTTCAGGGTAATTAACTTGACTGGTACAAGAAAACCTCTTTTGTTTTCGCAATAACACTTCCTATTTCATTTTTGGAACTACGATCCTTCGGAATAACAAACCATTCGGAGTTACGAACTCTCATATAGGCAAACAATCGGAATATCATCCTTTATCCCATTTAGGTAAAGGAATTACTATCCATATTGCAATATTCTTTGTTTTTTATGCCAAAGACCATTTATTTAATTTACGATAAAAGTGCAATGTAGATAAAATGCCTTGCTCAAGGACATAAGTGCCGTATCGGGGATCGAAATCACGATTTTCGCTTTTCCAGTCATTTTGTTTAACCACCGTCGACTACGACACCTCTAATACTAATTCTTTAATTACGAATATTCGGATATTTCGGATACCTAATCTACGGAAAACGATCTGAAAACAAAAGAGCTAAACGTCTGGATGCAACACTGAGGTCAATTTTGCGTACTGAAAATTTGTCTGTGAACATAAAGCAATTCCGTTTAGCTGATATCGATTCCTCGTGTCTGCTATTGTAGGGGTACATTTCTACTGAAGTAGTGAACAAAATCACCACACTTAAAAAAAAAAATAATTAATTAATTAAAAAATAAAAAATAAAAAAATGTGTAAAAATTGCCCAACTTGAGAGCAATTATGTGTCCGACCAATATTTAGAAATTTTATGCCCAACTTTGGTAATGTCTTGCCCAATCACAATCAGTTTTTAGTACGAAGCGAGCAAAAATTACTGCTTAGAACTTGGTCGGACTCATAATTACCCTTACGTTTTGCAATGTTTCACCTCACATTACTGGAGTGTAATGAAATTAATATTCCGTTTGATATAGTGCTTAATAGCTCCACAGTGCTTTTGAATGCTTTTCTAAGATATGTTTTTTATATCATTCGCTGCTTCAAGAGGAAGTTGACCAGTCGCAACTTGACAAACCTGTTTAGAATTTCATATCAACCCTTTGACTACTGAATTCTCTCATCCCATAGGCTTTATAGAGGGACCACTCGGTTCCCGTATGCAATGGGTTAATATGTGGAGGAAGCAAAGGCTGCACTATTAGCATGTTTCCCCTCTAAGTAAACATACCTTGATAGTCTAGTTTCCGATGTTTCCTTTGATTGCATTATTTCATCATTATGTATGGACATTTCAGATTTGTAAACTCTTTAAGAAGAGATAGGACTTGCATGACAGAAGAAATTGCGCTGGGTTTCTCTCTCTCTCTCTCTCTCTCTCTCTCTCTCTCTCTCTTTAAATACATATTTAGGGAATTTGATAATGCTCAGTTCCTTTTGGTCACTGCACTTACCTAATTTATCATGAAATTCATTACATAGGAAGCAGTAATCCGAGTTGAATTTCTCAGGCTCCGGAAAAGCTCATATCATTATCGATTGTAGTAAGAAGAAGTAGTAGTAGTAGTAGTAGTAGTAGTAGTAGTAGTAGTAGTAGTAGTAGTAGTAGAAGTAGTAGTAGTAGTAGTAGTAATGGTTTATTGAAGAAATTCAATCGCAGCTTGACTAATCAAATTGTAAAAATTTTGTGCAAGTTAAAAAGAACATGATTAGCATTTTACATGGTTTATACAAACTGAAAATTCAAATTATTACATTAAATCGGAGATATAATACATCGAGATTAACTAAATCAGTAATATGCATGTAAGTTTGTACATGAATATCATGCAAAAAAAAATATTTATAGAGAAAAAAAAATATTTGAAAATATCAAAAACTAATAGGCACATGTATTTCACAATTCTTCTAAAATACTATCTAACTTCAAGTCATCTTCAGAGAACAGACGAAAGGCGACATATTCGAGAACAGTTGCGGTGATATCCTGCTAGGTGACTAAACAAAAAGAAAAAGAAAATGGGGGAATTTATGAAATAACAGGCTATGTTCTCTATATCCTTACACATCCCATCAATATTTTATGCTTGAGTTAGTAATTAACTCCTTTGCTGGGTGTTTCAATATGTGAACAGGCACCACAAAACCACCAAAAAAGTCGCCAGATATCAATTTTTAGTTAAGGTCTGATTCTGAAAGAGGAGATTCTCAGCTTTAAAATGATATATAACTCATTAGCATTGGATGCAGTGGCGGATCTACGGGGGGGGGGGGGGGTTTAAGGGGTTTAAACCCCCCCCCCCCCCTTGGGCTGTCAAGTAAATATTTAATGTGCATAGGAAAAAAAAAATAGAGAAAAAATAGAGGATGCAAGTATGCTTAAAATCGCAAGCTGGCAACCCTAAAAATGAAAAATCTCCCTACTGTGGGAGGGGGGGATACCCCCCTCCCACACCCTCCCCCCTCGCAATACACAGCTCAGCCCCTCAAACCCCCCCCCCCCCCCCCTTGGAAAAAAGCTAGATCCGTCCCTGGGATGTTCCTAACTCACTGTACAAAGAGAAGAACTCACAGTCCCTCATAATGTTACTTCTGAGAAATAAGGGTTTAAATTTTGCAGTCTATTGAAGCACTCTGACTTGCAAGGTGTTGTGCTAACGTGACAAAAGGAGGATTAGAACTCAATGAAAATTTATGTGAAGGGTTTATTAGATTGTCCTAAAACTTGGCATACTAATTAGTCATATCTTGTTCATCATATTGCACAAGTATCAATGCAAGAACTTACTCTGTTTAAAAGTTATGGGAGATCAAAATGAGACAAGTATTCAGGGTCGTAGAAAAAGAAAAGTAATACCACAAAATCCAGAGAAGACACACATAAGTCTAATAAAAAAACTGTCAAAAATACCACTTTTAGATTGTTTGGTGGCTCCAAATTTTTAGATAACTTAGGAAAAAGTATACTCTTTCAGAAAATACCCAAAATTAAAATTTGACCATGTCAACCAAAAACACATTGATTGGGCTCTAACTGAAAATCACACAGTACGACTTTTTGGTGGTTTTGTGGTGCCTGGTCACATATGTTACTTTTGGCGAGTCTTTAAATTTCATCTGGCTTGCTTACTCAACCATAAAGTTTTGATGGGATATATCAGGAAATACATTGAACAAAGTCTGTTCTTTCATAAATAGCCTTTCAATGATCAGAATATAAAATTTTGAAGTCTTTTCATGACTATCAACTTGGCTCATATCAGCCAGAACAACAACAAACGTTTGTCAAGAATGGATTTTGCACCATTTCTCAAAAGTGGCTCTTGCTCACTCAAGCATAAAATATTGTGAGATATTTTAGTGTCATGTGATAGAAGAGATCATAAGCTAACCACAGCTATGAAATTTCACTGAAAATATTTTTGAAACATTTAATTGGGGAGACTTTTTCCAACTGTCAATTTCAAACGGTTCTCAACTTTGTTGATACCATCCAAAACAAATACCAATTCTTGTCAAGTCTGAATTTTGCACCCTTTCACAAAAGTGGTTTGAGATCACTCAGGCGTAATAACTTGTCAGATATTTTTTTGTTGTTATTGTATAGGAGGGACCCTTAGCTATCTACAAGAAACAAAATATATAGAAGTTATTCAGAAATATTTATTTGGAGAGACTTTTTCCAACTGTTTACTTTTTTTTTGGGGGGGGGCGACTGTGTGTGTGTGTGTATATATATATATAATATGTATAATGATTATAGTCCACGTATTCGCAAAATCAATAAACAAGAAGAACACAGTAGAAATGCATTAATTGCCAATTGAAATTTATTCGATCCGAATTTTCGGGGGCCTCCCCCTTCTTCAGGGATAAAAACTTATAATGCAAGATCATACAAATGATAACAAAGATTTTGTTTAATATAAGCGAATGCAATCTAAGCGTGATCATGACAACCGTTAAGGTGCGCGGGTGTTGCTAAGCATTACCCTAAAATCTTATAACGGCGTTCATTGGTTAAGCGCATAAAAGAGGATTATGACGCAATTAACGTCATAATAATGTCACGCTGAGATAGCGTAAGCTGCACAGAAAGTAAGGTTAAATACACCTCAAAGTTTGAGAGTATTAAAAATAATAATAATAAAAATGATAATAATAATAATAATAATAATAACAATAATAATAATAACAATAATAATAATAACAATAACAATAATAATAATAATAATAATAGATAAGGATCCTTGAGATAAGGTAGAGGGAAGAATCGCGGATGCCAGATGAAAATAAAACTGACAAAGTATGAGCCTATCGGTAAAATGTGAATGGGCTGAGCCATTTTCAAAGCTCCGGCATTCCACGATGTATCGTAGTTCCGCCCATTTTCTTTCTTCAGCAGATTTGTATCCACCGCCAAAGATACAGACTTTAAGATCGTTAGTGGAATGGTTTGGTAAGTTGAAGTGATTGGCCACTGGGAAATCCTTTCTGTTCATCTTAATTGAACTCTTATGGTTATTCAACCTAGTTCGGAATCGTGTACTAGTTTCGCCAATGTAGATTGCGTTCGCTTATAATAAACAACATCTTTGTTATTATTTGAATAATCTTGCATTGTAAGTTTTTATCCCTGATGAAGGGGGAGGCCCCCGAAAATTCGGATCGAATAAATTTCAGTTGGCAATTAATGCATTTCTACTGTGTTCTTCTTGTTTATATGTATAATACATATATATACAATGCATGTATATGTATATAATATATACGATGTTGTGATATAGTTCCACGTGTAGGAATAAATGAATGAAGAACAAAATGCGGACAAATATCATGCTTAGGTCCAACCGCAGTTTATTTACAGATTCACAAATTTTCGGAAGCCTCTTTCTTTATTAAGTGGAGAACAGATAAAATAATTCAAAAATAATGCTGCTTCTCAATTATCTTCAAAGTCTTTCAATGATTCGTTATACAACTAACTTTCAAATAACAAACATTTAACCACCACCAACAACAACAACAACAAAACAAATCCGCAGGATTATTTCAAAAATATATATATTTCAACAACAGGTCGACTTTGCCAAAATTTCCTCATGTCTTTGGTAAGCACTTTTGGCGGTATACGCCGTTTTCGGCGTATTTACCTGTGCTCGGTTTTTAGCAGTTGTGTTTGACTGTTTATGATTTCCTCTCAATTCTATAACAGATATTCGAATAGAACGCCATATCTACGTTATTGCCCAATTTTGTCTTTGCCAAAACATGCAGCACTGCAACCTCACAGAGGTCATACAAGGGTTTTTAGCAGAGCCTCGGTTTTGCAAACTATATGCACAATATAATGTACATGTATTTTTAACGAAAATATGACAAAATAAGCACACGGATGTGGGATAGAGAGATGAGACACACATTTTGTGTCAAAAATAATCTTGTACCTCGGGCAAAATAGGGGCACAGAAGCAATCATAGAGGAATCGATTTAACTTTGAATATGACAAACTAGACTTCTCAGAATGAGGAATGGATTTTGTATTCATGTGTGTCAGCAGGAAGATATGCCCTAGGCCTGAATTAGAATTCTCTTTCCTTAACTCTTAATGTAACGCACATGAAAAACCACTGCATCACACTAGTTTTCCCTAAACAATCGTTTGCAACTATTTCTCCCCTCATATTTCGAGACTCCTTACATAATGCTTATGAATGCGTATATCTAATGTATCAGTAGTTTAAAGGTCTTATAAAGATTGAGAATGAGTAATTACTTGCAGAATTTACAGTGCAATGGGATAATCCCAGTTTTATAATTGTTACCTATCGATTGTGGACACTTGGCATGTGCCAGTTGGCTAATATGGCATAGAAAAGATTTTGTCCGTTTGTCTGAATGAATGGATTTCTTATGAATGTAAAAGGAGGAAATGCCTTGATCATGCGTATACGGATGGAGGGATTTGTCAAAAACGATATCGTACCTCGGGTAGAATACTGGCACCCTAGCGATTACTGAGGAATTGAACTCTCAGTATAAAGAATGTATTTTGTACTCATTTCTATGAGCGGAGGATATGCCTAGGGCCTGAATTAGCATTTTCTTTCCTTAACCATTTATGTATCACAATGAAAATACCACTGTGCCACACTTTTTTTTTTCTTTTTTTAAAGAATGTCTTGAACTAATTCTTTCCTCGTATTATGAGACTTTTTTTTTCATAATGCTGTTTTATGTAACAATAGTTTGAGGTCTTATCAAGATAGGAATGTGGCAATTTACATGGCGCAGTCACAATACTTTTGAGTAATCCTAGTGTTAATTGTTACATAGCATTTGGGCTGATCGATACTCATGGCACGCGATCGAACGTGCTATTTTGTTTTGCTAATGGGGTATATAATAGGTTAACCTAGCTCTAAGAGATATGCAAGAGTCGTGAATTCAATAAATATGGTAAATGCACTTTTTTATCATTAGTTGCATTCATCATAATAAATTCAATCTAATGTACCTGAAAACGATTTTGTTGTTGCTGTTTATATCCATTACAAGAATGACAATTGTGTCTCATGTTAAATACTCAAGCACCGGCGTGCTTTCTTAGACAAAGGAAAAAGCATTCATCAAATGGGCCTCTTTTTCTTTTTTCTTTTTTCTTTTTTTTTTATTACTTTAGCTTCTTCACTGAATATTTCAGAAATGACATATGAACGTGTTCATCTTTAAAATCCTTACAAGTAAAATATAGATAAGCTATTTCGTAATTAGAATTTGCGCATGTGCAGATAAAGGTAATTTGTACGGAGTATGGTCAGGGGTCCTAAAGCTATGCAGGTCCTAAAGCTACACACCCCGAAAATACGCGAAATGCGACTTGTCCAAACTTTTGGTGCGACTGAGCAACGAGACTATCCTTTAAGTTTGCCAAAAAGAATGAGTAATTTCCTTTCACTTTTAGTAATTATCATTATTTGGAAATCGGGGTGAAGTTCACATCAGGCAGCTTCAAAATCAAGATTTGCATTCATTTATTTACGTGTGCATAGCTTTAGGACCCTTTCATTTTGTCGACCAAATTCGACATGGGTATCGACCAAGACTTGAAAATTAATGTTATTGATATTTGTCCTTCGTAATTTTCTCAGGGATTTAATTTAAAGGGAGCCACCGCTCGATATCCATGTACGTTCAATTTCATTCGCTTGCCCCTATTGCAAGGCCGTGCATAACAACAGTCTTGGAGCAGCGAACAAAATTGCCGTCGAGGGTGGGGTAGTTTGTCAGTTGGGTTGTTCAGTTCGTCTTTCTTCGGTCGAATGCGTATCACTGCAATTGCGTGCTCGTTTACCGAAGATGTGCGGAGATTCCTGAATATTACCCGAGCCGGGCCAAGCTCCAAAACACCACGATTGGCGACTTTTCGGTCCCTTTAAGAGTATGTAGAACCAAGATAATATGAAAGAAATGGGCATAAATCATTGAAAAGGTGACTTTTTAGCCGCTGGATACAAAGTGCTTAGCTTTAGGTCCCCCATCATACAAGTGACCTTTATCATGTTTATACGCGTTCATAGTGTGCGCACCATGATGCGCGCACCAGTATGAATTTACACATTAAACAAGAGACGTATCCACCAAAACAAATGCGTGTGCGCATACAAATTGGGGTCTTTTCATTGTCATTTGCACTATGTACTAATTAGGAGCTGGCTTATCAAAGACCCTTTTGTCCTTTTTTCGATGTTTCAGACTGAAAAATTTGAATGTCGTGTAGCCATGATTATATTTCAGCGTTGATATTTTTGTGTGTGTTTCTAATCGTGCGAGTATATTAAAAGAACATCGATACTCAAGCGTTCCGAAAATGAGCGCTCAGTTCATGTAGGCCAAGAAATTAAATGACCCAGTACTTTTTAATCTTCCTGTTTGGCTCGTGAATCACTGGCTTATTAAATAAGAGATTGACAGCAATCTTGTTTCAGTGTTGGAGATCTGGGCCCCATTTCATAAAACTTGTTATCAATAACTATTGCAACAAATCCAGTGGCGGATTTACGGGGGGGGGGGGCAATCCCGGCCCGTGGCCCCCTTTTGAAAGAAAACTATGCATTGTGCCCTCTTTTTTATCCCCCCCCCCCCCTTTTAGAACGGAAAACTTTTTTTTTTTTTTTTTTTTTTTGCTTGTCACAGAATTCTGGTTGGAAACTTGACCCCATAACGCCCCCCCCCCCCCGAGCGACTTTTGGAGGGCTGGCGAAATTATTTTTTTTAAAGAGGTATTGTATTGGGGAGCAGAACCGTGAACGCAATGAAAAGTGAACAACAAAATTTTGAAAATAATGCGATCTTTGACAGGGAGCCAGTGCAGCGACTGCGAAACAGGGGAGATATGGGTACGCTTTGTGGACAGAGTAACAATGCGAGCCGCAGCATTTTGAAGCTTCTGGACATTGGACAACAGATTCTGGGGTATGGTCAGGGGTCCTAAAGCTACGCAGGTCCTAAAGCTACGCACCCCGCAAATACGCGCAATGCGACGTGTTCAATGCGCCACACTTTTGGTGTGACTGAGCTACGAGAATATCATTTACGTTCGCCAAAAAGAATGAGTAATTTTCCTTTAATTTTGGTGATATTATTACTATTTGCAAATCGGGATGAAATTCACGTCAGTCAGCTTAAAAATCAAGATTTGCATTGATTTATTACGTGTGCGTAGCTTTAGGACCCTTTCATTTTTCGACCAAATTCGACATTGGTATCGACATTGACTTGAAAATTAATGTTATTGATATTTGTCCGTCGTAATTTCCTCAGGAATTTAATTTAAGAGTATGTAGAACCAAGATATATAAAAGAAATTCGCATAAATCATTGAAAAAGTGACTTTTTAGCCGCTGGAAACAAATTGCGTAGCTTTAGGTCCCCCCCCCCCCCCCCAATCATAAATTGACCAGGGCCCCGTTGCATAAAACTTACCATTAACGGTAACTTTGCCATCAATGGTAACTCCCATGGAAACCTTGATTTTGATTGGCTGTTGAGTGATGTTACCATGGTAGTTACCATTGATAGCAGAGTTACCATTAATGGTAAGTTTTATGCAACGGGCCCCAGAAGGGCATTGCCAAAGTCGAGACTGGCGGAAATTAAGGTATGAACTATTTTTCAGTGGCAGACTTGGACAAGTATTTCCGTATAAAACCGATATTACGTAATTGGTACCTAACTGATTTGCAGATATTTGAAATTTGATTAGACATCATCATATGTGAATCGAACATAACACCAAAATTGCGACAAGTTTGTGACAAATAAATTGTGTGACCAGAAAAAGGGATGCAAGTAATATAAATTTTACTAAGCTGTCTTTAGATCCAAATATAAGGAATTCACATTTATCTGAATTCAGTTTCAAAGAACGTGCGAGCACCCAATCGTGAACATCAATCTTGCATGATTCAAGGTGATGAACGGCACTTACCGCAGCGGATTGATCTGAATTAAAGGAAATCATAAGTTGAATATCGTCGGCATAAATATGATAATCTATGCCATGTTGTAATAGAATTTGTCGCAATCCAATTATATACATTGAAAAAAGTGACATGATGAAAACGTCAAACATTCAAAAGCTTAGAAGAAATTTGCAAAAACAGAGAAGGGTTGAAACATTGAACAAATAAGTTAGATAAATTGATATATTGTAGAGAATTCAGTTGAATTCATATTCCAACACAATCATTCTGATTTCCCACTCTCCAGATGAAATCAATATTCCTTACACGAAAACAATGATGGATACCCACTCGGGGCAATCTGACCGTAATTAAGAAAGCTTGTTATAGATGTATTGTGTTTTTTATTGCAGGTTCAACGTGCTCCTGTTACCAAGGATAATGAAGCATTCATGATCGTACGGTACAGGCTGTTATGTAAAAGTTGCTTTTGTGCAAGGCCAAAATAATAAGTCGATGTATCTAACTCATTTGAATAAAACAGACACTGTAAACGTATCGTTAAGACTTGGCTAACGTGTAGGTTAAACTCATATATATATATATATATATATGTATATGACAAAGTAGCCTCAACATTATCACATTATATGATATATATATATATATATATATATACGTACCGCTAATTATGCATGTTATGTTTTTATGGCCTTAATTTCTCTGAGCATTAAACCACAGAAACATGGCAAGATCAAATCGCTCACTCTAGCTCTATTCATGGATATACTATTCGAACATAATTATATCCATGCTCTGTGTGCGAGAATCCCGCCCAGGTGTAAAGGAGATCCTGTGTCATCCACAGGCCACAGGGCCGACGTAACATAAATAAATATCATTATTCAGTCATTCATAAAGTAAAACAATCGTCATTTAATCTTCATCAAGATGAAAATGTATTTTCTTCAGAACTCATGAAAGATTTGGATGAATAACACCTACTCACATGTTGTAAATACTTCTTGGTAAAAAAATAAGACATTACCCGACTCTTTTCTCTTTTCTTTATTCACTTGATTATTGTGACAAATATACAGTACTGTGATTATTCATAAACACAGCTAGCGCCCGTGGATGATATGTCCACGGGCTGCTTCAGCTAGTATATATATATATATATATATATATATATATACGACATAAATCTATCTACATACCCATGTAAATATAAATATATATACATACATTTACATGTGTATGTAGTTAAATTTATATAGTTTGGATATATAGAGCGCCTTTGACTGGGGATATTATTAACCCCAGCTTTAGCCGAGCTAGCATGGTAAGGCGCTCATTCCAGGAATTTATTCCGATAGGGTTTCTATTTTCCTCACCTGGGTGGAGAGTAAAGAATGTTGCCCAATATACGTATGCATGCATACCTCGCGAAGAAGAGGTGTTCCTTATTATATCAGTGTATGTGCGGACAGAACCACCCTCTTCAACAAAGTGATTCATATACTGATCGGTATAGAAACGAAATACTTGATCATAGGGTCTCTTCTTTAGGTGATACCCAGTACGCTTTGTCTTTGATTGATATGCTTTTGATCTTATTTTAAATTGAGTGTATTAGATTTAAGCTCTTAGCGTGATGAATGGGGTTAAGTGGATTGAAAAGTAAGACTTTGAAAATAAATATGAAAATCCAATGACCTGCACGCACACCTCACCTACGTTTTGCAACTTTTCTTCTGTGTAGTCTTTATAGTTTTCCGTATATCAAATCATGCTGAGTGCCTTCTATTCGTGATGAATTATGCATTCATTGTTTATTGTGGATTGATATCTGCAAAGAGCAATCCTTTCCCTCTTTTCCGAGATTTTGTTTCCTTTATTGTTTTAGATATAACGACAGAGTTTCAGTAGGATATTCCTTCTTCTCCTACACTCTCTTGCATAGCAGTCTCAGAGTTTCACACAAAATCGCAGACATATGAAGTGACAAAGGTTTCACATGTGTCTGTTGCACGATGTATTTGACCTCGTTTGAATATATGTTCCGTGTAAGGCATATAAATTGATTTTTACTTCTTATTCATTTGACATTCCACTTTAGGAGAAAAGAAATCACAGCAGATTAGTATTGCCAGTATATAAAAAAAAAAAAAAAACAAGGAAGGAAAGTTGTAGCGACTTTACTGTGCATGATAGATACCTAAGCATATTCTCCTCGATTTTTTTAAAATCAGGCCTGTTTTCACAGTGTGTTTTCTATAGTAGATATGAAGCTATCAATTCACAAGCGGAATTTCGGGGTAACCTCGCTAGTCATAAGGACCACTTATTCATAAGGACCGCTATCCATAACCCATGACTAAATGAATAGCAGTTTTGTATGAATAGCGGTCCTCCTAAATAGCGAGCAAACCATAGACAAATTACTGCGCTATTCATAAGGATCCCAATTCATAAGGACCACTATTTAAACTCTCCATAAGGACCGCTATTCATAACGCGTGTTAAATGAATAGCCGTAATTTCAAATGTACTATAGAGACCCAGTTAATGTCATTTAAATTTTAATTATTTCATAATGCTATTGCAGTGAAGTTTTTCTTATTTAAAATTGACAGAAGTGAGTCACCATTTGTGGTAAATACCCAAAAACATTAAAGCATATTTTTTGTGAATGTGAAAAGGTATTACCAATTCGAAAAAAGCTAACTGACAGCATTGATTGTGTTGTTAATGAAACAACCGTATATCCTGATGTCAGTTTTATTTTTGGTTTTGATAATGGTGGCAAATAAGATATGTGTATTAATTTTTTGTTTTTTATGTCTTAAATTCTATATTATGAGATGTAAGTTTCAAGAAGTTGATTTAAATTTTCCAGCTTTTATGTCCTTTTGAAAATGAAACACAAAACAGAGTAGAGGATAGTAGAAAGAAATAATAAGTTAGTATTGCATTTAAAGAAGAGGTCCTTTAATTACTAATTGATATCCCTTATAGGAAAATGTTAGATTCCCCTTATTCTGGTTGCCGTTAAATGTTTTTTTTTCTTTATTTAGCTACTGAGAGAATCGTTTTTGTCTTGTGTATGTGTCATCTTGTCACCAGTTGTGTAGGTCGTTTATGTAGTTGTTGTTTACTGTATATTATATCAAATTTTGTTGTTAGTGTTTTATATTATGATGTGTTATTTTACAATAAAAACATAAATACTAAAAAATATATTATAAAGCTATCGGTTAATTGTATCTTTCTATGAATCAGGCAAAAATATATTACGCTTCATGTCATGAGGTTTAGGACTGATCACAATTACCCAATAATCTCATGTGGGATTCTGATGGTTTTATAGAAGACGCGTTAATCAATACTGACTTTGTAATCTATCCTATTGTATATATATATATAGAGAGAGAGAGAGAGAGAGAGAGAGAGAGAGAAAGAGAGAGAGAGAGAGAGAGAGAGACACACACACACACACACACACACACACACATATATATATATATATATATATATATATATATATATATATATATATATAGTGTGTGTGTGTGTGTTTGTGTTAGAAATTTGTTCTTATTATATAGCATCGGCAACTGTCGTGGGTAAATGTACATAATGTGAGAAATCAATTGAATTGAATGAGAGAAATAATTTACGTAGCTAAATTCATTGTTCCTCCTTACTGACTTCTTTTTTGTGGAAATAACTGCAGAGATTGCAAAAATTGTCTCCGCCGGAAGTCGAACCCATGTCTTTGGCCAAACGCCTTAACGACTAGCCCATGGAGGCGGGTTGAGTGGTATTCGGCTCTACTAGGTGCAAACACCGACAGGCAGCCCTAACAAACCCTTAGCAGTAATTATTATTCCTTTTTACAATGACCAGCCTGCATGTCTAACTAGCTTTCTCTCCTCCCCCCCCCCTCTCTCTCTCTCTCTATTTTCAATTTCCCCTTCCCCCTGAGCCCTTTTTCCTTTCTCTGTCTCCCTATCCTTGTCTATATACAGTATTCTCTCTCTCTATCCCAAACTTTTTTCACCCTTTCTCTCATTCTCTCTTTTCTTCTACTTTTTTAAAATTTTATATATTCCTTTATGTTGTTTGGTCTTTGCTCTATGTGAATGGTCTTCCATCCTTTCTCTCTCTCTCTCTCTCTCTTTTCTTTCTTCTTCTTCTTCTTCTTCTTTTTCCTTGTACTACTCTCTTGCTTTGTTGCGCGAGTATCCTTTAGCGCTACCCGTTTAGCGCACTGCGTTGCTATGTTGGATGCTATTTAAAAAAAAATTCATCATTACCCGATGAAGCCCTATGGACGAAAATTCGAAATGGTCTACTCTCTCACGGAACTCGTTATTTATTTCAACATCATCATTTATTTTCTAATATTCCGAAGCAGAACACTGACTTAATGTATCTTGCATCGCTCACGACCAAAATTTACACAATACTATGTAAGCATTTTAATCACATCGTATGAAGCAATGTGAAAATATAAACGGGGGAAAAAAAATTAATATGTTAAACGGAATCAATATTCGATGTTGTACGAAAAACAAATTAATTTGTTGACGGAAAATGAAGGATATATCTAGAGGACCTTTAGTTTGGGGGGTTTTGCCGTCGTTTCAGTTTGTTCTTTCTTGTCGTCTCGGTTTGTACTTTTTTATCCTTCTTTTCATTCCCAGACAGTCTCATCAGGGAAATTGCATTATTTCGGTCCCATAGGGTAGCAAAGCTTTCCAATTTCTGCGCATCAAACCATTTGCATTCCTCGCTATCTATTGATCTTAGAATATCTTAAGGTGTATCTGGTACAAACACATGGGCCCAAAATCAGGAAGGTAGCTTGAATTTGAGCCATTGCTGAAAAGACTAAAAACGTGACCTGACCTGACAACCTGATAACAAAAACGATTAGACTACAGGCGGACCCCACCCCCCCCCAAAAAAAAATAGATTAAATTAGATTTTAAAAATTAATTAATTTTTAATGAATAATAATGAATAAATGAATAAAAATAAATAAGAAACAATAATAATAATGATAATAAATTCAACAAAATTTTCTCAAAATCAAAGAAAAATTATATTTTATGTTTTCACTTTTTTTCCCTTTAATTGTTCTTCCTTTTTTTTCCTCTGGTAGACTTCGTGAAGTAAACAAGCTGGCATATTCTAGTTTAGAAGGTACTGCTACTTCAATTCATATAATACTCATAAGCTTTTTTTACAATCGTATAAAACTGTTGTGTTTGCTGACATTTTATAAATGTGGGAGAGGAGAATGGGCGTCAATTAGTTGGGTTTTTTCGGGGGGTGAGAATGAAGGCATAGAGTGCCCTTCATGATTTTTAACGCCTCTTAATCAGCAGCTTCTCCACGGTTATATGAAGCAGAAAAAAAAGAGAATTTGCTCGCGGCGAAATTGAAGTCTGATCGTGTAATCATGGTGATAAATACCTTTTATATGTTTGAAAGGTTTCATTTTCCCGAGTGTGGCATCATTTTTCCTTATTTAATTTTACACCCCCGGATTTATGGGAGGGGGGGGGGAGAGGAGGGGGTGACAAAGCGATATGTTTTCCCCCAATATTTTCTGGGAGGAAACTGCCCCCCCCCCCCTCCCCCCGAATCGACGCCCCTGGCAAAATGCCTGGAGAGGAGGCAAGTTCTACAAACATCATGACACGGCATTATCAGAGATACCCAATATTACAAAAAGGTTGCTAGCATCGTTAGCATGGTTAGTGACACGGTGGGGAGTGTGTAATTTGAGGCATCTAAGCATGATATATCGTAATGCTACCCAAATCAAGCTCATGATAGTCCTTATTACAAGAACAAGAATAGATTTCTCATTTCACTCTTTTCTGATCAATAAAAAATGCAATACACATTGCGTATGCAAAAATACCCATCTAATTAAAAAGCTAAAACCTATGTGATCCTGAAATTTATTTCATGGAAGAAAGTAACTAATATTCCATCTGAATATACCTTATTCATCATAACCGTGCTTCCATGGATGACTGAGCAGGTTTTCTTCAATGTCGGCAAATTCTCCTTATACCAAATTTGAGGCTGATGCAAGGAATTGGGGTCAAGCCTTCAGCATGTGTCACGTTGGTTCATTCGCCCATTGCACCGATTCACCCGCTAGAGGTGCATAAGGCAATTACCTGAAATGGCACGTGAACTCAAAAGTTACTAACTTCAGAGACTAAAGAAATGCACTGAAGAATGCAATCATGTTTTGATAACTACCAAAGCAACTGGCAGTAGACTTTCCAGAAAAAAGAAAGCATTCCAAATAAAATTTGTCTATTTTGAATGACTCAATAACAAGGCTGACCTTCAATGAGAGATGCGGATGAAGCCAAGATTGTGTCTTCATGGCAGAGGTGATATCATTTTTTTAAATTTTTTTTTGTGCTTTAAAAAGGCATTTTCTTGAGTCTGGGTTGACATTAATACCTTTCTACCCAAAATACACAAAATCAATATAACACAGGAATTGTTTCCAGACGCAAAACAACATATGCATTATACCTTTTGGCCCACATTCGATACGTTTACGCACTCTCGATACAAGAGGATTTTTACCTTTTTTTTTCAAAAGCCGGCTGCTAGTCATCCGCTGCAGCACGGTTATGAATAAGGTATCATTAGATAGAATATAGTTACTCTTTCCCATTAAACAAATTTCAAGGTCAAATAGGTTCTAACTTATTCATGACAAACTACCAAATTTGGGTATGTTTTTTTATGCGCTTGAATAGAGTGAAGAAGAAAAGTGCACACTTTTTAAAGTGCCTAAGGTTTTAAAATGAAGCCATGAATATGGAATAATTTGGTATATGCAGTAGGGTCATACCGCCTGCTTCTTTGTGTACCATTTTTGTTGGGCAACTCTTCACAGTTCACTGCACATTTGTCACCTTATGTGATGATGTCAAAATCCATATGCACCAACTGGAGGCCTTTTCCCTAGATACATAGATAACCATCCTAGATATGCTGTTAGGCAACGTAACAATCAATTAAAAAGTAAATCACACATAAATATTCATAATTTGAAGCCTAAATTATTTCGATACAAACAGAAAATAAATAAATAAACAACACTTTTTGTTGAATGGTGTATCTTTCAGTTGACTGCAATAAGTCAAAACCCATTTTCGCGATTGACGGGCAAAGCACACAATCACAAATTCTAGTCGATTTCACGTACGTTTTTATTCGAAATATTTAAGCCTTCTAATCGTGGATTTCTTGTAATTTGATTTTGAAGGCTATGTCAATTGTCGGCTATGTTATATCCAAAATTGATACGTAAACAACTCCATAATCATTAAGGCATTTGGATTGATGATTTCGTTATCTTAAATCATCTTGTCTAAGATGGTTATGTATCAACAGAAAAGAAAAGGCCTGAGGTTGGTGCAAATTGATTGTGACATCGTTACATAAATTGATCTTGTCAGTCAGTCAGCAGCCCGTATCGAGTCTTGCGAAACGAGATATCGCATGGGGTCAAGAAGGTATCTCTCAATCGCAAATATTGCAGAAGTTGATCGACTGTGGTAGAAGTACTTCTCCGTGACATTTCGCTCTTTATTTTAGTATATAAATATAACATGACTATATTCGTACTGATTTGGATATCTTTTTTCCTGTCCAGGAAAGATGAAATTTCTGACTTTTTTTGGAGCAATTTTACCCTCTATTTGCATCTTCCGAACTCCTGACTGGTGTAAAGTTTTAAAATCTAAGTGATGTCGATGATCGTTGAGTTGGATTTATGGCGCTTACAATGAACTCAAACAATTTTGATGCAAAATGTATTTGTCGAAGAAAATATGGCTTTATTTCAACCGTTTTCAGAAGAAAATACCCCGTGAAAGCCACTGAGGGGATGAACGTCCGGTACGCTACCCCGGGTGCAACGGGGTGCCATGCTCCCAGCCGCGCTGCTGTGGTTAGTGAATTTGAAATCAGTGCTGCAATGGTGTGAATGGTACACCCAAATCAATGCAATGTACGGAGGATATAATTTATCAACATTTGCCTACTTAACTGATTTCAGGACTATTTATCTCTTACCGCACCAAGAGGTATAGCTCTCTTCAAAATTTTACCAACATGTAATCAATGCTTATTTTTCAAATATCTATCATTTCACACAAATTGTGTATAAAACTTGTAGGAAATTTATTGCCATTTCTTCTGATACCAAACACTAGTATTTTACCCAACTTAATGCATAAGAATTATTGAAAATTATATTGAAGTTTCTTCTTTGTCCATTTTTTTTTCCGGGGGGGGGGGGTTGTGCTTTGTTTACTATTGTTTAATGATGAAATAAGGTAATATCTTTTTAAAAATCTGCAATTTTCTCTGAAATTTATATGGTAGCACATAATTATAATCATATATTTAGAATGCTTGATTTATGCTCAACATTTTGATATACATAGGTCACCATATACCTTTCCTGTGGTCGAGCAATATGTGAATGAAAATGACAAGTCACATATATATGTGACATCGGTACTGAAAGAGTTAAGTTTACCCTGCCACAAAATTTGCATTTCCAAGATGAAAATAAAGTATTTAAAAATATATATTTTCCCCTTCCACATAAATGACCTATCTGAGAAAAAATCACAGCTAATACACACCAAACTTATTGCCGTAATAATTCAGAGAAGAATCAAGTACGGAAACACTGTATAGTACTGTACATACTAGTACACCCGAGCACTAAATTCTCCCTATCGCATATAGCCGATATCAGCCAATATCGGCTCTCGATACTGATATCGGGGACAACGATGTTGGCACATAAAGTTCCGGTTCCAATCTATAGCTATAGCGAGCATACACTGATATTTCCTTGCTTTTTTTCGTGCGTGATTGTTCTGCTGAAAACACGTTTTGCATCGTCGGCTCAACATCCCACATTAGGTGGCTTCACAGATGAATCCCATTTAAATACCAACTGTATAAAAAACACGATTATTTGCTAGATTAGGAACAAAAGGGAGTTTTTGCTAGGCTGACCACGTCTTCTAACACATTGTCAATGACGCTCCGGCCGGACCCGGAAGCTCAGTTGCCAGCAATCACATGCCCAAAAATTAGAGTGCCGCATGCGTTCGGATTCGGAGAGCTATATGCGATAGGGAGAATTCGTTCGGTCGTATCCAGCAGACGACTCTTTGTTTGACGTGCAATGTTGAGACTTAAGAGGACCAATCATGTTGCGTCATTCGACACTATCTTACTTTGGATTGGAAACAATCGGTTTCGTGCTTGAATTTGCCGAACTCCTGACTGGTATAAAAGCTAAATCCTCAGGTTTTTAGTCAGTTCTGAAAGAGTACTCTTTCACGATTCTAATGCCTTCTCTCTTCCTTCTTCTCACACACAGACACACTCATTATCCTTCATTTTCCTCCTTCCTCCACCCTCCCTCTCTTCATTCTCTTTTGTTCCCGCACCGTCTTGCACTTCCACTTTACTTTCACACTTAGTTTTTCTTATGGGTTGAGGCAATAGCCCTTCCACCTTAACTCACTTATCAATTCTTTCTTATCAATAATTCGCTTCTCGTAATGATGCTTTATGAATTTAATATTATTGATCGACCCAATTGTGATTAAGTTATATAAGTTTCTGGACATATAATATACAAGCTTTGTTTTTAAATATGTCCAACTGTTTTCAATATCACTTAATAGGTCCATATTTGTGCATCATAATTTTTACTTATTGATATTTGATTATGTGCCCCTATCTATGGAAAAACATTATTGTTACTGTATTCATTTTATGTAATGCACTACAGTATTATGTTAATATGATTGAAAACAGTCTATAAAATCGAATCAAAATCAAATCAAATCAAATGAATCCCTTTGCAGCAAGATATCTGACCAAATTTGTTTCACCCCTTTTCGTCAAGGTTACGTCGTTCATTTCCGGTCGTAAATGGTCGATTCATTAAAAAAAAAAATCTTCTAAGTCAAACTGCTATTTTTGAAGTTGAAATTGGTAGAATTATCATTATTCTTTCATCTGTGACAGAAGTCGTAAAAATCCGCTAGGAAAAAGCGAAGTAATTGGCAGTTTTCTACCATACCCTTCTGCTCAAGAATATTCATAATCCTCGCTCCGATGTATAGTTCCGCAAAAGAAGCGCTATTCACATAGGCTGCGGACTGACTGCGGTGCAGTCAACCGAGAAAAATTGAATAACAAACATGGTATATACCGAAAAAAGCGGGCGAAAACGCCTCTACTTTTATTTATCAAATTATTTCCCATTTATAACTCCATCGTGAAACCGTCAACAATAATAAAAGTGTGTATCTTTCTTCTTACTCGCACTGTATATCTTGCGATCATTATACACACTCTTGAAATACCAAACTCAACCGTTTTCAGGCTTTCCCCTATAAAAGGATTGCATAGATTTGTCAATATTTCATGATTGAATTAAATAGTTTCAGAAAAACAAAAGAAAGGTGCAGTACTTCTTTTCTTATACTTATCACATACTACTCAGAAAAGTTTTTCAGCAGTGCTTCTTCTACACGTTTACGAATACAATCTAAATGATGAATTTTCCGTTATATCTTCCTCTAGACCCCTTCGAGGAGGTATCGCTCCTCAAACTCTTCGGAAATTGGGATAAACTTTCATGACGCTTTACCGTGGATAAGCACATCGGGAGTGGTCATCTGATGCCGAATGCAATTCTCGTCAACGTTAACCAGCATCAATTCTGAAGTGGCCACCAATCCACATCCCGAATACTTGAGACGGCTAGTACTAGGTATTTATCTCTGAGCACGTGGAGTTAGCTGGGTCTACACACTGAGGTAAGTAGCAAAAGGTGCAACATTTACATAAGTATAATTCTTACCTCCAACAAAGTGGGTTCATTTTCCCCTAGCTCTGTCTCCATCAAAAGCTCGCCTTTTCCCAATTTTAGACTATTCATTTCCCCCCGTGGGAAATGAAAGAGATTCATTCTCTCCGCTTATTCGAATCCCTTTCAAATGTTTGTATTGTAATCTACTTCTAAACTGCCTGTATGTACTCAAGTTTTCATCTGAACGTGATAAATGTTGAACGCGCCTACACTCTGTGGGAAAGAACCGGGATGCCATTTTCCTTGCTGGAACATGCTAAGATTTCGAATTTTCGCATCAATTTGCTAAAAAGCCCTTGATATTGGTGCCATGGAAGAATTGAATAAATGTTCATGTGAAATGAGATTACGAAATATAAAATGTTGCTTTGCTTAGGGAGGGGTAGAGAGAAAAGGGCAAGCGAGAAATGGATCGAGGGATACAGAGGGGGAGAGAGTAAAAGAAGGAGATGATCACAAATAAATCATATGAATTTTGTCGAATACATGTACGTATGTATAATAACCGCATTCATATTTCCCCTCAATTTTGGATGTGTTGATAGGCTTGTGGGTGTAGAGATAATCCAATCGGTTGTGGATGATTATACAATATCAAATGGCCTTGAGTGGGAAACAAAGGTACACTCTCAGAAATGTTGGTTAAAAATCATTAGGTTGGTTCAAATATGAACCTACCAACTGTTGGTTAAAAATGAATTGTATGTAAAACATATGGGATTTTGTTTTAACCAACAGTTGATAGGTTCATATTTTAACCAACCTAAAAACTTTTCTGAGAGTGTATATTGAACAAGCTGGTGAGCATATTCATGAATAAGCACGACGTGTGAAATACTTACAAAGAGAGTGCGATATACCCTTGCGTCCCACGAAAGAAAAAGAAATTCAGTACTACCAGTATTAACTGTATGAAACCTAGTTCCTAGATTGTCACCATTGATCATTATATGTTTGTATCATCTTGCACTTTAATCACAAAGAGGGAATTATTTTGTCCTTTCGGGTATTTCGAAACGGCTGTCCGCATGCATAAATTGGCTTTTGCATATGTAAAAGCGTAATCTCCTTTTTACGCGTTCTCACACCCCAAATTGGGATATATTAAAATATTATTATCCGCACCAGACATCTGAGTTCTGGTTTTACAGAATTAAACCCCCTCGTCTGTAGTGATAAATTGGCTTTAAAGGGAATATTTCTTATATTTCCCTCTTTTACAAAAGCCAATGTACTTTACGTGTTATAAAACCGGGCAATAGAGGCTTGTATTGCCTGGTGGTGCACTACGCAATTTAGTTGCAGCGCACATAACCTGGCTCTGTTCAGTGCAATGGGGAAAAATGAATTTGGGAATTTTCACGAAAAGGGATTAGATGATGACTTTAGGAGTCCATTTTTCTCATAATATTACATCTTGTTTGCTCTAGAATGTTGATGTGGATAATAATAATAATACTGACTGGCTCTTACTTTCGGGAGATACGACTTACATTATGTAAATAGCCTCCACAAGATAGCCTTAATCTTCGACTCGGGCAATATGAATGTAGTTCAGGGAATATGTCGTATCCCCCTCAAGGCCAGTCAATGTTACATAATCATTATCCGTATCAGACATCTGAGCTATGGTCTTACAAAATGACATTCATCTCGTCTTTAGTGGAAACAGGGCTAAGAGGGGAATATTTTCTTATATTCCATTTTTTCACGAAAGCCTGTGGACTTTACAGGGGCGTCGATCCGTTTTTCGGATCGGGGGGAGGGGGCAAGACAGGTATATAGTACCCTTCATTTTTTAACGCCTCTTAATTACCAGCTGCTCCACGGTTACATGAAGCAGGGACAATTAGACAGTTTGCCTGCGAAGCGCGCGGCGAAATTGAAGTCTGATCTTGCTATACCTTTTGTTTTTCATTGTTTAGAAGGTTTCATTTCCCGATTTTTGCATCATTTTCCTTATTGTATTTTACACCTCCAGATTATTCTTTTTTGGGGGGAGGCATAACGATATGTCCCCCCCCCCCCAGGATCGACGCCCCTGGGTTATAAAACCCGGCAATATACCCTTGCATTTTCCTGGTGATCAGCTGCAGTATTGCCCTAGTGCTGTAAGCGCAGTATTGCAACGCGCAGTTAATTGTAGCGCTCAGTTGCTGGTTCAATGCTATGGGAAAATTGGATTTGCGAATTTCTACGAAAAGCTGGGATTAGATCATCACTTTGGAATTCATTTTATCATATTGCTGCGTCTTGCTTTCTCTAGATGATGTGGATAATGATAACAATATTTAACGGCTCCTACTTTCGGGAGATACGACATAATTATATTGCCCTCACTAGATCCATATGGCCCTCGTCTTCGACTCTTGAAATATGAATCTAGTTCAGGGAATATACCGTATCCCACTGAATATTATATGAATATTACACGCTCATCCCGGTACTTTCTGATTGTTTTTTCTAGTCAGCTCTAAAGCCTTTATACAATTAGTGATTAATTATTTCACTTACCTTGGCTTCCGAATCAGCGGCTGCATAAGGCCAAATCGAGCAATAAAGTACTTTGATCATAACAATTTTTATTGTTAATAATACCCCCCCCCCCATTATATGATTAGAAATACAACCAAGTATAGATCGAATTTGCCCTTAATCCATTTACGTATATCGAAGGCACTGTTATCTATAATATAAATAATGCATGGTAGAAGAAAAAACATCTTACTTATACCAAAGCATGTAAAATTAAATTCTCCATTCAGTATACGTAGGTTGGTATTCAGCATACCTTTTTATCTTTCAATGATTTTTTTTTTTTTTTTTTTTTTTTTTTTTTATAGTAAACCGATGTTAAAGGGAATCGGTAACTTTGTGGAAGTTTGATTTAATAAATTGTTGCATTTTGATGTTTGTGTTGTATAATTATATTCAGAATGATATAAATAACAGCCAGGAATATAAAGGTTTTGCAATATATGACGTGATTTTCAAGATATCTATGACCGAATACTGCCATTCATGAAACCATACTGGGGTACGCTTTAGTCTAACACTCTATGGGAAGAAAAGGTCTGACATTTCCCGTCACTTGCATGTTTTCACTTTTTGTGAGCACATGATGATGCGTTTGACATGCATTTTTCAGGGCCTCTTTTTTACAACATATTACATACACTGATAGCATTTTGAGCCATGCAGCTCAGATTTTATCAAGCCTCCACAGAGTTACAGATTACGGATTACGGATCAAAAATAATTAAAATTAGAACAGGTCATTGGTTGATGTCTGGCTGGTTGGCTGCGAAGACTTGCCGTGCTTGTAGTTAACTGACATCAGCATAAGCACCAAGTTTATTGCGCGCAGTACAGTTTGTTGTGACAATTAACATGTAGCTTTCAGAATACAGCCCCTGTTTATTGATTCTCTTAGATACGATACCATTTAGAGAAATAGTAGTATAACAGCCCGAGTACATTTTGGTGGAAAAGGTTGTTTAAGTATCGGTGTTAACCTTTTGTTTTTAAACTTACCAGTCGGACGTAGAAACATACGTGTACTTCCCATTGGTTTTTTCTGTCGGGAGGAAATGCAGAGACAGTCGTCTGGAAAGTGAAGTCGGGAGAAGAGTTCAAAATCGCATAAAGCATGATAATCAAAATATATATTTAAAAAAATACTAAGTTTCGTCTGTCAATTTAAAGGGAAAAAAAAGCATAGACTTGTAAAAGAAAACTCGTGGGGTGAACCAAGTGTTTCTGTGCTGAAATAAAATAAAATGAAGTGAAATTTCTAGCACATCATGCAGCAAATAGATGCTTGAAATATTGCTGCTATTAACTGTCGTATTGGTTGCTTAAAACGTGGAGACTTATAGGAGACAAGTTAGAATTATTCTTTTCAAAACCCCAAAAATTGTCTGATTTTCTCCCATGGTGAATAATTGTTCGAAATCTCTGTCATCTCTCATTATTTGAATGCATGTCAACAAAACAGACTCCGTGCAGTCAATAACGCATCTGTAAACGTAACGTGTTGGCGGCAACTCATAACTTGGTAAATGAGCGTGTTGTTTTCGGCTCACGGGTGAGCATTCGATGTTGAGATGTATGATCAATTCCTTGTTGGTTTTATTGGTGGCGTTGTTATCTCATCCATGGTTAGAGTGAAGAGAATATTTAGTTCTGGTAATGGTTTTATGTTTATCTTTCTGTTTTATTTACTCATCCATTCAAAAAGGAGAACTGTGAGTATACAGCATACATGGATAATAAAACAGTTTATAATACAAGATAACACTGACAAGAAACAATCAATAACAGTAATATCATAAAGAGAATACATGAAACATGGATAACAGGCACAGTACCTGCCTAACAACTTGGTCACTGGACATTTAAACTCCAGTAGAACGATAAGCGATCTTTTTTGTTTCTCATTCTCGTAATTCCCGTGTGGAAGAATACAACAGAAGGAATGTTCCTTGAAGAAAGTTGCTCTTTAAGTCCAATATCGTATTATTTTCACGTAGGACTAAAAAATAGTTGACAAGATAGGATTAAATTCTGTTGCCACAGGTTTATGGTAGTCTCTAAGTCCAGCTTATTGATACTGTTTTTAGTTTAATTTTTAGTCAGTTCGGTAAAAACACGTGGACTCTGAAATTTCATGATAGATTTATTTCTATTTTCTATACACAATCAAACATTCAGGGTAACGGTTTCTTTTACAATGGATTTGCATGATCAGAACTGTACGTATTTTTTAAAGCCTATAAAGAATTGGTATAACATTGGAGGTAGAAGCATTATATAATAATACTGTCTAAAAGCTAAAAGGTTTTTCTCTCTCAAATCTTAAATGTAGGGATTACAGGTTTTGTTGAATTAATGAGCTTTGGAGCCATCGAACTCAAAACGAAGTGCTACATGTTGCTGAATAATTATCGTACACAATCATCATGATCATGGAAAAAAAGGCAATTTACATGTTTATGGGACTATGCCATCTGTTGCCGTGTTCTCCTCTGCCCTAATGGTGAGATTATCACACTGGGGAAACAATTAAATATTAGGGGATTTTAATTACAACCCTTCCCATGTTACATTGTTCCTTTGATATATTTTTAAAGGACAGAAAAGGAGATATTTCAAGAATCATTCTCTACTTTGTAGTATTTAACAATCCATTGATTAACGGATGCAGCACGTCAAATACTAATCACGGCTTATTGACACAAGACATTACATAATGTCTTAGCTTCCTTTCAACGGAGAAGGAAAATACTCATTACACTGTGAACGTCGTGAATGAAGCAGTCCTTGCAATTTACGTCGAGATCGATGACATAACCTTTAGCGCATGGCAACAACTAAAAAATCTATGATCATAGCCCCTGAATCTTGAACGTTTCAAGGTTTTGTATCTCCATTGCAGGCAATACATATATATATATATATATATATATATATATCTACATAATTATATGTATTTATATGATATCACAAGCAATAAAATGAAGAAATTCCGTAGACAAGTTGAAAATAATATAATTCTTAATCATACCTGATAAAGCCCTAATGGCGAAAATTTTCGAATTGTCAACGGAGTTTCTCCATTTATTGTTTAAGATTTACATTTCATCTCCAAGCAGAACTTCTATTATACAGACACACGGACACACAGACACACAGACACAGACACACGCACACGGACACACGCACACACACACACATGCCTATATATATATATATATATATATATATATATATATATATATATATATATATATGTATGCATATATGCGTGTGTGCGTGTGTGTGTGTGTGTATTGTACCTGTATGAAAACTTACAAATATAGGAATAGGGAACTGCATTATTGTGGAATAAATAATCGTCTTTTAAATATCTTATTAAACTTTAGGCTGGTTGCGAAATATCATTATGTTATGGGACTCCGAGTGAAACACTTTTGATCTGTAACAAAATATAATCAATTGTTGTTTATGTAACAAAATCAATCTTACCAATCAAATTAGTCCTCGAGCTGGCTTTGGGACTCGTTAAATCCACGAAAGCAGTTGGTCAGACTGACTTTGTTATTGAACCATGAGAGGTACTCTATAATATGTAATAAAGATATTCCTGAATCTAAGACATTGCAGTTTTATACGTGTAATTGCTATGAAATAACTATCAACTATGCCCATGCCAGATTTGATGATGTTTGAAAAACTCTGACAATTGGATACACTCTCTCTTTTACACGGGATACGTTTTGTAAGGATTATCTTTCAAGTCTAAATAAATTGCATGTATACACATATTTGTATTTTATTCTCCGTTAATGGTATTTTGGGATAAAACATTTTGTTGCTTCTACTATAGGACAAATCTTTTATTCCCCTTCGCTTTTTTATTAGTTTATTCATCTAATTTAGTTATCAATTCACTTTATTTCTGACCTCTAAGATGTCTTCGATCAAAATATTGCCTTTTCCAGGCACTCTTTATTGTCACACTTTCGGCTAAAAGTCTGAATGCAATTGAATCACTCTGAACATTCTTTTCTTTGCCGATGCGATCCTCCATTAACATTTATTCTCGATTTTCCACTCTAATAGGGGAGAAGGATATTCGCGTCGAATAGAAGTGACATTTTAGCAGATGGTATAACTTAAAGTGGGGTAAATGTCATCCCCAAATGGACAGAAACGTGCAGATATCAATATATATATATATATATATTTTTTTTTTTTAAGTATATGGGTATATGTATGTGTGTCGTGGGATACGAGTGAGATGGTCCTTAACGTAACCAGCGTAATGTAACCACTGTTCCGTAAGGGAACCGTGTTGTGTGGAGCTAGTGTCAGACCTATGATACCATGCTGAATCAAGATGATGGTATGTTTTCATAATGTTACCCCCCCCCCCCCCCCCCCCCCCTTTTTTTTTGTTGTTGAACCCTTTAAAAATCAATTTCTAAACTATACAATTGTATGTATATCGGGGAGTGAAATTACAAGATCCTGAAGCAACGTTATGTGAGAGAGTAAAAAGAAAAAGTTTTAGAAAGTCATTCGCATTTTTAAGCCTAGGGTATGATCCTTAAAAGACGAATTTATAAAGCAACTTACCCTACGAACTATGTTGTATAATAATCCACAATATAATCTCTCTTTTTTTCCTCCCCCCCCCCCTTCCTCTTTCTCAAATTGTGTTTTTTGCTCCCCATTCCAGTGGCCCCCTGCCAAACAAAGCACACAAAAACAGACATAGGCCTATACCTAACGCATATGGCAATGGAATTAATGATATAGCAGAAGCCTTTGACCAAATTCACTAAAATTTGGTAATACTTCATTCATATTTACAAAATATTCACAGAACGACAGGATATGCAAGTACATTGTTCAGATATGCTCCAGTACATGTACATGTGTTTCATACAGTATTACTATTATCGTCATCATCATCATCATTATTATCATTTATTATTATTATTTAGTGTTATTATTAGCATCATCATCATCATCATCTTCTTCTTCTTCTTCTTCTTCTTCATCTTCATCATCATTCTATCATATTAATCTAACAAGTTGTAAAACATGAATTAACTTCCCAAGTCTATTATGATTACCCAGATCTTGTACAGTTGTATAAGCTACATACGTGATATAGTGTTACTGCAAAAAGTAACCAAGATATTTTTTTGAAATTTACTTGCAAAATGGCAAATTTTCCATATGCCTTGAAAATGCCTTGAAATTTTCTGGAGATTATCAAGGCTTGGAATCCTCAAGGCCAAGGCCAAGGCATGCCAAAGGCCAAGGCATCCAAGTCCAAGGACAAGGCATTGAAAAAACAGGCCTTAAGGCGCCTTAAGGCCAAGACCGAGCATCAAGGCACTACAATACTGCCCCCTTCCCCCTGTCTCTCTCCCAACAAGCGCTGATCTCAGCATCCACCCATGAACGTTAACTACGTTCACGTTTGTTCAATTAACATGCAAAAATACAATAGATATTGCCGTCTTCCTGACCGAACGTCGAGCACCTTCTCCTTCTTTCATCCGGTTTATATTCCTTTTCAGGACTTCATCGTTCCAAGGAAGAATAAACTGTACTCCTATTCTATATTTCGATCTTTCCTATCTCCTTTTATGGTGAACCGTAAACCTCATCAATGTCAGTATTAATCAGTCTCCGAACCCTTCAGTATTCCATGGATAGACATAAATTATCCACTTCATAGAGGTGTCGTGGTCTAGTGGATACGTTAGGGCTGGCGTCCACTAGAGCGCCGACAACATTAGGAAGGGTTGCGGAAGCAAATTTTGTCATTTCGGCATTCGTTCCGCGTCAGACGCGGAAAAATTATGCAAATTATTGTTTCCTGAGACATTATTAAGAATGTCAACACATTGACTGCAGTCAGTCCTAGGAATCATTCAGGAATGTCCCGAAATGCCGCGGAAAATGCTGATCGTGGCAGGACAATGCGGACACATCTAGGATCACACCAGGAGTGGTAAAATTACGGACAAGGACAATCCTGAAACATTCTGCGTGGCTTCCGCTTGCCTTCGCGAAGCTTCCGGCACCGCGGAAGCTTTCAGGAGCGTTTCCGGAGAATGCGGAAGTGTTAAAAAAAGGCAGGATGTCCTGACGATGTCCGGACGACAATGCGGACAAGTTGCCGAAGGTGTCAGGAAGTTCATTTCCGCGTCCAAATTTTGGTCGAGACCAAAATTTGGACGCGGAAATTTTGCCCTCTCCTGAAGGTGCGGAAACGCTGGGAAGTGTTCAGGAATGGTGAAGACAGTGAACGGAGCCTTTCAAGAATATGCGGAGAGCTTGCTGAATGAATGCGGAATGACTAATCTTGCATTCCGCGTCTTGTCCGCGCCCTAGTGGACGCCTAGTCTTAGCTGCCTGTGGTTCGCGGCTCCCTTCCCGCCGCGCCACCAATGTCTTTTATCAAGACATTAATTTACAATTTTGTCACCCCCTCCCCCCCCCCCCCCCAATCACACAGGTGTAGTAAATTATCGGGTACCTGGTAGGAATCAATTCTTTGAATGCTTTCAGCGCATTTGGGGATCTGGGCTAAAGCCAGGGTAATAATAGTACTTTGTAGACGCCTTGATCTCCAACTAGAATGGAGATGTACGCAATAATAGACATGATAAATATAACTAGTCTTGTAATTATCATTATTCATGAAAAGTATTGCCTCATCTATTCGGAAACGCGGTCGTGTTCATAATCTGTAAAGCATTGAATTGCCTCTTGCCTCTGTATCAGGTACAAAATGTAATCGATGTGACATAACAGTACATAATTCATGTGAAAGTTTGTCAACACATTCTCTCTAGGGAGGTCAGATATTTTTTTCTCGGAATGTACGCTAATTTATTAATCGCGTTAAAGAGAGTTGACATGGGTCGTGCTGCCCGTCTATCTTGTTGAATATTGTACTAATGGATTGAAGCATCCGTATGTCATCTTAGAATTTGTGACTTCAGGACGATTTTAATTTGGTTTTCATTACATTTATTTGTTAAGTAAAAATGCCGTAAACGTACAAATAAGAAAACATGATAAGTTAATGTTCGCAGCTGATCAAGACTTTAAAAATCAAAGCTTTGAATTGTGTTCTCCGTTTCCACGAAATGCCAGTAACTTTTGACTTGTAGACGTTCCCTCGATGTTACAGGAACAGAAAGAAAGAAATGTGGGCAAGATGAATTTTAAGAAATTAACAATCAGAGAGGGTTAACAGCTAGAGAGAGGATAAAGAAAAGGGGATATCATGAGAGATATCAAGAGAGGAGGAGGAATTAGGTGCGAATTTAAAAGAATCAATAAACACGCGCGCAAAGACTTATGCGAGATCAACTTCAGGGCAATTCTATTGCCTGGGGTAATCATGTTCAATTTATGTCATTTTCGCACTATTCAAATGGCGATGCACAAGCCTGTTGAAATCGCCTTAGGTTGATTTCTTGAAAGTCATGATATCGAGATAATGGCATATCTTCAACTGGGCAAAGAGGGTTTCGGTAACTCTTACTATGCCAAGGGGTTTGGCTCTCTTCAAAATTTTACCAAAATGCGATCAATGCTTACCTTTCAAATGTCTGCACTTCATTAAACATCTATTATTTCAAAAAATATTGTGTACAAAACTTGTAGGAAACTTATTGCCATGTCTTATGATACCAAACATTATTACTTTAACCAATTTTATGCAGAATAATTATTGAAAATTACATTTGAGTTTCTTTTTTGTCCATTATTTGTTGGTTTCTCATGTTTACTATTGTTTTATGTTGAAATAAGGTAATATCTTTTGAAACATTTGCTATTTTCTCTGAAAATTTCAATGGTAGCATATGTATAATCAAATATTTAGAATGCTTGATTTATGCTCAAAATTTTGATATATATTGACCACCATATATCTTTCCTGTGGTAGAGCAATTGGTGAATGAAAATGACAAGTCTATTTGTCACATATATGTGACATCGGCACTGAAAAAAAAAAAATAATAGGCCTACCCTGCAGCAACGTTTTTAGAAGATTCAGGTTTCCATTTTGGCACCATTCGGATATTAGATTTTTGAAGGAATATCTATTTGTTGATTGCAAAATGTGTAAATATAATTAAATCATGATTTCTCCACTAAAGCTGCACTTCATGAGAAGCCGTCTCAGTGTTATTTTGATTTAGCAATTATATGCGCGTGATATGAGGCCAATGATTATCGGCATGAGACATAGTGGGATCTTTCGTACCTGTTGTAACGAAAACTTACCCGAGAAACACTACGAACTCCCAGGCAGTCAGTCGCCAAGGTACCTATGGCATTGTGAATGATGGGAGAAAAATTGTAGGCTCGCACAAGTAAGCTCGGAGTGAACACGCGCGGGTGATATAGGAGTGCACCGTCCATTCTAATTATAAGTCGATTTTTACCTTTATGCAAAATTGTAATTTCACCGATTAAGCTCTTATTATTATTTCTGTTTTTTAAAGACATTGCATACTGACATGGAACCCCCAACATACACAGATTGTGTGCGCGTGCGTGTGGGTGTGTGTGTGTGTGTGTGAAGGTGTTTTTTTTTTCTATATCAAATTATTACGAATACTTGTCATTTAAAAATGACACGATCTTCTTGTCATCTCATTAACAAATGTTTTAGAAAATTACCTCATTGACTATTGAATTCTCTCATTCCTATATAGGCTTAACACTGGACCACCCAGTTCCCGTAGACAATAGGTTAAACACCTGTCATTGAATCTTAGAACATTTCCCAGAGCCCTTTGCAGCCTTTATACAGGCAACATGTAAGAAGAAACGGAAGCAAGCAAGAGCAGAAATAAGAAGTGGAAATGCAGCCGTAGGGGATATTACGAATATGATGGATCGAAGCACTTAGATTTATACCAAAGATCCCCCACACAAGCCTGCACTATTAAAGTCTTCTCTTTTCATATTCCATCTTACACATAGACACATCATTTGTAAATGCCCAAATGGGTGGCTCGAACACCGGGTTGAATTATGGCGTAATAAATGGCATAAAGTCATATATAACCATTTCCTCTTTACAGGATATCCAGAAAAGTAGTCAGGCAGTTATACCACTTTCATGTTTCATAAAGTGAGTCTATCCAAGCGTCAGCGTGGATGACTTTCTATATTCCCTCCTTTTCCCCATTCCATTTTCCCAAGCTTGGACAAAAATGTATTAGATTATTTTGAAGTGGTAAACAGAAACATGATGGTGAGAAGTTGGTGGTGATGTGATTGTTTAGATAGTCCTCATGCATGTTCTAGAATCAGAATATCGCTATTGCAAAGGATTTAAAGTGAATTGAATAAAACACTTATGAATTATCATAATCAGAAGGTAAGAAAATGGTTCTTCTTTCCGTACAGAGCATTTGGGGGGGGGGGGGACAAAGCGTTGTCAAAGGGCACTTTGTGGTTTTCAATTCAGGGGATCTGACACCCCCTTCCCGATGGACAATTTTGTCAGTTTTTATATTTTTGGAATGTACATCCATAGCTCTTCCTTCTGACAAAATTTGGTCTCTGGGCTTTAAGGGGAAACATTTACCCCAATTTTTAGGGGCCGTCTGACACCCCATCCCGACGGAAATGTTTGTCATTTTAGGGGGTGTTTTGTAATGTCCAGTCATACTACTTCCTACTGACAAAGTTTGGTGCATGGGGGAGATGGGATGAAATCGACCCGACTTTGGGGTCTCTTTTTTAGGGGCTCTGGGAGCTAAACCCGACGGCTACGGTCAGGCTGACAACCTTTTTGTCAATGACTTAGATGGTCTAAGTAACTTTACGGGGTTAAATCTTATGGGTAAAATTGGGTGACTATTTCGGGACAGGCTCCTGGCCTATTATCTTTCTCTCAAATTTGCCAGAATGTCAAAGCTTTCGCACTTCCACGGGAAGGGGGAAGCCCCCCCCCCCCCCCCCCCCCGCGCCCACCGCTGTCACATACAGTGCAGTACTTGCGTCCAACTGACTGAAAAGCAGTCAGGGCGTCGAACTAACTTTCGGCCTAAAAAAAAGGTGCTACGAGCCGTTATCTTTCTCTCAAATTTAGCCAGAACGTTAAAGCTTTCGCGCTTCGCGCGGGAGGGGGAAAACCCTCCTCCTCCCTGCACCCACCCCCCCCCCCCCGCGTGCTCTGTCATATTAATCGAAAAGTTGTCAAACATGAATTCATTTCCTAAGTCTATTATGATTACCTAGATCTTGTATATAGTATTACTGCACAAAGTAACCAAAATATTTTTAAAGATTTACTTGCAAAAATAGCTCCATAGTTCCATATGCCTTGAAAATGCCTTGGAATTTTCTAGAGATTATCAAGGCTTGGAACAATCAAGGCCAAGGCCAAGGCATCCGAGTCCAATGACAAGGCATTGAAAAAACAGGCCTTAAGGCGCCTTAAGGCCAAGGCCGAGCATCAAGGCACTACAACACTGCTATACAAAGATGATTTGAAGTAAGATTATATGGGTATTATATTATTACTATAACATAATGAATTACCATTTACTCTTTCATGGTTATATACACGGATATGATACCAGCCAGTCTTATTGAAAATTGATATTGAATGTTACCCTTAAGCATGTTAAGAAATGCTGAGTGCCTATTTCTATTTTTTTTTAATTCCATGTTATTTGTTTCATACATTATAAACCAAAATGATTAATGGTTAGACCTCTTTCACGTATAATTCAACATGCCATTAAAGTACCTTGCTTATGGAACATATATATACATAGTGTTCTAAGGGGAAATTCATCTAAGTGAATAAAACGTTGTCATGGTTGTCTGGGGTTGGCAAGGTCAAAACGCAATTTAATTCGTAAAATTTGCAAGCCAGTAGTATATAAATGAAAGGGCCATCAATTAACACAAAGATTACCACTATTTATTAACATGTAATTTTCCCCAATTAGGGCATGGGAGTGTTCTCACACACACCCTGATTCTGAAAAAAAATATTATCAGTTAAAGGGAGCCACCGCTCGATATCCATGTACGTTCAATTTCTTTCGCTTGCCCCTATTGCAAGGTCGTACATAACAACAATCTTGGAGCAGCGAACAAAATTGCCGTCGAGGGTGGGGTAGTTGGTCAGTTGGGCTGTTCAGTTCGTCTTTCCTCGGTCGAATGCGTATCACTGCAATTGCGTGCTCGTTTACCGAAGATGTACGGAGATTCCTGAATATTACCCGAGCCGGGCCAAGCTCCAAAGCACCACGATTGGCGACTTTTCGGTCCCTTTAAAGCTTTTCAGAAAATTGAATTTAAATTTAAAACTAATAAGTCCAGTTGGTTGAAATGTGGATGTATCTATTTTTTATCTTAATTCTATGAAATTCTGTAGTTCTATGATATAATTTAACAGGTACATGGCTTTTTTCCAAATCAAAAATATTTTGATACCTAAAGAATGATAAGCTTATTAATGATCAAACCTTTCTACAGATGTTCAACATTCGTAATTATGAAAACTTCAGTAAAGTCAGTATCACTAGGCAAGCATAGAACCGCGTTGATAAGGATTTTCATTACAAAATTGGAAAAGTCGAATCGAGGCAAAATGAAAAAATATGAATTTCATATGTTTGATCAAGTATTTTTCTTATTTCCCGGTTAGCTTGTCAAATATCATATTTTTATTAATACTGTTAGCTTGACAGTTCCCAGGCCGTGGCTATTTGTATATACATTTTTAACTTAAAGTTTTTTAACTCATGGACAGTTCCCGCGTTGCGAACGTTGCTTCTCGGGCGGCTTTTGCCGTCTTGGGGTCGATGATGTGGGGCGGCTCTTTTGTTGAGTTTTCTGCGTTTGCGACCTTGGGGGTTGGCTTTGCCCGGGGTGTGATGTCCGCGGGGCTGGAATTGCCCTCCTTGTATTTTAATGTTTTTTATTTAATATACATTTTTAATTGCCATGTGTACTTGTAATAATTACAATTTAGCTTCTTTATCTATGTGTTTATTATTGCACAGTTATGTTCATGTATATTTGTGACTAATTTATTCTTTACATGTGAATGGAAAGCCAGTGGAGGTAAAATTTCTATGTATATCTTTGATTGCATGGACTATTGAATTAAATTGAATTGAATTGAATTGAATTGAAATAGTTTCCCCCGTAAAATATAATGCATATCCAGAGGGAAATCGTTTCTAGTGGCCCGTTCCTTTACGTGTATACGAAAGTTTTTGAAGAAAAATTATCCTGAGAATTGATCATGACATTTTTTGTTCGTAAATAATTATCTCTTTCTTTCTTTTTCTCATTCTCAGTTCAATTGTAGTTTTTTTTTTAATTTTTGTTGTATTTTGTTGTCTTTGTTTTATATATCTGTTGATGATGTTGTTATTGCTACTTTTTTGAAGGAAGTTTTTTTTTATGCCTTATTCAAATAACTATATCAAATAAAATATCAACTCTAATCACCTTTATTCCTTTTTACCAACTTTACATTTAACCAACATTGTCTATTACAATTTAAGAAAAATTGATTTTTTTTATTTTATTTTTTTTATTTATTTTTTATTTGTTTTATTTTTTATTTTGTGTGTGTGTGTTTTGCTTTGCACCAAACCAGAAAAGGGTATAACTAAACCTTTGTAAAAATGTTTTTATCGAAAGACATTTTAACTAGAGCTTAAGGGTGCCCGGTACAAATCAATGCGCATCCGTCCATGAATGGATTTGCCATTTAATCTAGACACACCCACACGCACCCTCACGCACGCGCACTAATGGGACATAGCCCAATGTCTCTAATATAATTCGTTTTAGTCACTGTAGGCATGATTTCAAATGCTTTATTTTCACAAATGATCAAGGAAGATATAATTGAGTGCTGAATATAGTGATTTTGTTTCCCTTTTAAAACCAAGATCCTTTAAAAAGATGCAGCCTGTGTAAGACGCACAGTGATGTTTATCTCCCATTTTCAAATGTAATCACCTTTTTTTTTTCAATCGTGGTTTACATCCCCCACAGCAAGGGAGCTATTCGACATTTGTCAATTGAGTGCAAGAGTAGATTGCTATTTGGGTTATTGATTGGGGTTAGTAACACCAATAATCGGATTGCTTTTAAAGCGAGAGTTCTCGACTTTAACTACCCCGAAGTACCCAACATTTGATTGGCTATTTTGGCCGCTAATAAACCCTCATTTGCCTAAAGGAAGATCTCCATTCATGCTCACCATCTTCAGAAAGCTAACTTGATCTCTTCGTCCTGTTGTAAACGGAAAGCGAATCCCTACTTGCACAATCTCCATTGCTATATATAGGTTAATGCGACAATGATGTGAATCCTCTGGCCTGAAGCACGCGGATGTCCGCCCTTCTTAGCCATCTTGCCATTTGTCGTTCTCTTGGGCAGAGAACCTATAACAATCGTTTAATATTTAATTTCATTGAGGGCACTTGCGTCATGGGGGGGGGGCATTGGAAATATGGGATAGGACAAGGCCACATGAGGGGAAGGTTATGGAGGGGATAATAATCACTTTCTTTTCACGTCGCGAGGGTAAAATAAATTGTAAACGGAATCTAAGTAGGCCTACTGAGTAACGATCAAACCCAGAACTTCTCCTATAGATGAGAGTCAAGAGCCTTCACCAATATACCACTGTGTACCACAGTCATTTACGAAACATTTCAAGTTTTCATGCAGGGATGTTGACAATGTATACTCATATATCGAGGTTTGTCGCTTGTTATTGGTCCTTATTCTAAACATTTCCCAAGGACACCTCCAAGTCGTAAGTGTTTTGAGTCTAACCGTGGAATGAGGTGACCAGACATAGAAATTAGAAAAGCGTTTTGTCTTCATTTTTTTTTTTTTTTTTTTTTGGTCTCCAGGGATGATGAAGACCTTCTTTTCCATGCTCTTTAATCATAGTAAAACAATTAAAAATAAATTTTAAAAAGGGGTGGGGGGGGGGGGGAGGTTCTCCATCATTCCTTGAGGTAAAAAAAAAAAACTATGTCAAAAAACTTTCACTTTTCAAAATTGTGTTCCTATTAACCTATTGTATGACATCCTCCTTCGAGCAAGGAACTAGTTAACGCACTCCTAGATTTCGTTGATAATCGATAGTGGATAAAAACGGCTTAGCGAATCAACGACTTTATGGCGCAAGTATCTGGGCTGCAGATCATTATCTGGGCAAATACTGCAGCTTTGCAAAGCATCATTAGCATTTTCTCTTACGTCGCTTGTTATACCTTTCACTCATAATTCCGTTTCTGCTTTTGCATACATTTCAATTTATGCAATATTTCGAAATAATTATATCTTCTAAATACGACTATTTAAAAAAAAATATTGACCATGATCACAGAGCAGGATGGCTGGGCACAAATTGAGGTTAGTAGCCTTACGCCCTGCTCACACCAACCGTCAATTGCTGACGTTAGGACCGCGTCAGTGACTTGTATGGTCTCTTGCGTGTTATGAAAGTGTGATTTCGTTTAGAAAGTGATTGCAAAATGATCAGTGCACAGAATACGCTGAATAAGTGGTTTAAATCACTTCACAGGCTTGATTACCGCAGGTACTAACGCAAACGAAATGACGCCTGGGAAGAGCCGGGCTTTGAGGTCTCGCGTTACTCGATTTTCCTCGCCACTTCTCGTAACGCAGGGATGCGCGCGAATACGGAAGGGAACAGAAGAAAGCTGAAGGAAGCGCTACATTTTCATTAGTAAACCACTGATTATTTTTTCTTCAAATCCAGGCCACCTGTTGCCCGTTGTGGTGTACACGCGTCACCATAATAGTGATAACAGTAGACAAAATTTCATTCCCAAACAATGTTGGAAAACAAAATTTCGATGTTGCGTTCTTGTTGGAGCTTGACCCATTACCTGTATCTGTATTAAGGCCACCGCACACCTTAAGATCGGTCTGCGATCCCATTTCAGAAGAAAATGTAATATCATTTGACAAATTATTTCAAAACGAAAAATATTTTGATACGGCCTTTGCCGAGTTTTCTAGTCGGTGGAATGTCCAAATCGGCTCCGAGTCGTATTGACGTCACAAAAATCGTACGACTGCCTACGATTTGAAACTAATTTTGCCCTTATTCCCTGTAGAAAGCTGACAGCTCACCAAAACCCTATGTTAAGTATTCATATTACTTTTCAGAACCTGAATAGGGTAGATTTCATTTGTTAAAATGCCAATATGCCATAGCGATTTATTTCACGATCGTAAGGTGTGCGGTGGCCTTAAAGCGAATAGGATGTAGATAATTCGGTAGTCGATGGGTTCCGTTTATGGATCTTATATAGCGTTTTAAATACAAACTCTTCATTGAATACCCTGTTTAAGCTATATGTCTCCTTTATTTCAGTCAGACACGGCCTTGCATTTGATGAGAAATGTGAAAATCGATTGATCTCGATCCTCTGTATTCAAGTAGGGAGATGGAGAAAAAGAAGGAGTAAGGTGGAAAGGGGTGGAAAGAGACAGACGAGAAGCTAGAGGCAGGCAATAAGCAATGGGACAAATAAACAGACTAGTGAAGCACAGGAGAAGAGACGGAGAAGGGGGCAGCCGGGGGGAGGGACGAAAGAGATAGGAACGGGAGCAAGTTTTAAAAAGAGGGAATCCGAGGTGAATATCATGACGTTGATGTACATCTAGGCAAGTCTGAGGGGATGCGAAGGCGGCCAGAATCCCAAATATTGCTGTTAGTCCCTGCGTGTGTTGGGTAACTTAATAGTCGAGACGATGCATTGACGTGCAAATGAGGCGCGGTATTAAAGGGAAACTTTGGCATCAGGAATACTTAATACAGAATTTGAATTATAAAAGTACCAAAAACTTTTCATTTTCTTTCAGTTTCTCAGAAAAGTGTATGCATGAGTATGTTGTTTTATTATATAAATAGTGCATGGTCTATCATGCACTATACTTGATCATATGCACGACAAATACTAAATTATCACGAGTGCAGTTTTGTATCACAAAAGCCGCAGGCTGAGGTGAAATAGACCTGCACGTGGGATAATTTAGTATGTGGAGGTTATTATAGTCCACTCATGGTGCATAAATAGAACATGCACTAATTGTTATAGTAAATAGACCCTTAGATCTACAACTGTTGTTGTGTATTAGGCCCGGATTCCCCGTGCAAAAATCAAAGTTATAGTGCACGATCGTGCACTATAACAATTTTTTTGTGAAATAGACCTGCACGAGGGATAATTTAGTATTTGGAGTTCATATAGTCCAGTAATGGTGAATAAATAGAACATGAACTGATTGTTATAGTAAATAGACCCATAGATCTATAACTGTTCTTGTGTATTAGGCCCGTGCAAAAATTAAAGTTATTTTGCACAATTGTGCACTATAACAAATTTTTTGCACGTCACGTGATGCGAATCTAACCAATCACCGCGCGTATTATACATACACTATTTACTATATCTATTTATTGTGGGGTTTAATAGTCTTCAGTCTACTGTCAACAGTTCATATCAACCCTAACCTTCTTTCTATCGTTTATTCTAATGCTTTGAATCCAGCAAAAGAAACTTCATTCTCCCAATCCTAATCCCTTCACTAGCTAAAACCCACCTTTTTTCTAAACAGTGCCAAGAGTCATGAAATTGTGTCATGTATGTTGTTCATGTGCTTTAGTTTAATATATTAATTCCTTACGTTGTGTTTCTTTCTTAGTTTAAGAAATTGATTATATTATTATTTTGAGTACGTATGCTGTAATAATTTACTTTTAGTGTTGTTTGTAGAGCGCCATGAGCGTCATTACCTGACGGATATAGGCGCAGTGGCGTATCTAGGTATTCTGGCGCCCGGGACAAACTATCAAATGTGCGCCCCACCATGCCCAAAATCAGATTAATGAGCGTTTTAAATTTAGAAATGATGGTGAAAACGAGTTTTGATGCACATTACCCGGGGTTGTTAGACCAAATTTTATGGGTAAGTATATAAACGAGGTAGCATCGCGACCGAGCGGCAGATTTTTGTTTCCCTTTTCACTCCTCAAATTGAAATTTCTTATGTATCTTACCAGTTTACAAAAAAAAATTAAAATAAATCCAAGGGAATACAGCGACCTAGCAATATTTTTTTTTTTTTTGAACATTCCTATTTGGGGGCGCAAAGTAAATGAAAACCCTGAAGAAATATATTTGAGGAATTTAGTAAGGCAATTGCAAGGCAAATTTATGATTTCTTTCGAATGTTCTATACTCTGAAAGTGCTTTTTATGCACTTATATCCCATTTGAGGGCGCAAAATTTAACAAGCTCCTCCCATATGCGGGGGGGGGGGGGGGCGGCAAAGCAACTAGAGTCAATTAATGGTTAAAACTTTTAAAACGCCATTTGGGGCGCGAAACGGCTAAATCTTGAACATAATTATGCGAGGGAGCAAAGCGACCGAGCTTTAGAAAATTTTCGCATTTCAAACCCTATAAAAAAAACATTTTTTACGCATTTTGTCCTTGACTGGGGCGCAATAACCCTCAAAGACCATAAAATATCTTGTATTCCTCTTCCTTTTCTTTCACTCTTCAAGTGCCGCCCGGGGCACGTACCCCCTCTGTCCCCCCCCCCCCCCCCGTAGATACCCCACTTTATGGGCGCTAAATAAGTATCCATGTTATTGTTATTATTATTATCATTATTATCGTTATATTATCATTATATCATCATTATTATCATTATTATCATAATTATTATCACTAGTATTACTATTTTTATTATCATTATTATCATCATTATTATTTGTATTATTAATTATTAGATATCTGGATTTTCAACGAATTACAATATCTTTTGCCACATTTTTCTCAGCCTGAAATCAGTACCTTCTATTAATTGTACCCAACACTGAGTTACGGAAGACAATAAACTTATACGTCACTGAATTTAACTCTGTACGTGCCATTCAAAAAGCATACACATAATTCTCACAGTATATTTCTCAAAACTATTAAATACAAATGATTAAAGGGTTATCAGAAAGCCAATTAAGATCGAAAGTTGATTATTATACAAAGCTTTTGTAATTCACAGTGCTTATCCTTTTGTTAATTTGTTCCAGTTATTGTGCCAATTAAAACGTGTGGCACGCCTCCGATTGTGCTAATTTGCACCCATGGAAAATAGAAGGTTACATCATACCACGGGCATCCGTCGTCCCTTTTCTTCCTTGAATATATGGTTTTTGCTGGAGTATAGTTTCTCCTGTTACACGTGTCTTTGCCTGGAGTTATTTCCTTTGCTTTTCATGAGGTACGGGTAAGAAACACCTCGTAATTTCATTTCGATTGGATGCGTCGAATGAGATTAGGAAGACTTATCTCTGGGTTTAGCTCGTGTTAAATTCGGATTGACATCAATCTACCTGTCTTCATTACGTCACTTGACCTGGTTAGAACTTCATTCTGCTTCCTGATATATTCCATCAAGAGGCTTCCTTCAAGGAGTGTCGCTGGAAAGGGTGTGATGTGTGTCTCCAACCCACCCCCCTCTTTTCTGATATATCTCATCAAGAAGATTGCTCCTAGGAGCGTCCTTAGTTACAGGTGTGTGAGGTGTGACCCCCCCCCCCCTATATTTATTTTCAAATTTGTCATCCGTTTGTTTTTGTTTCGTTTTGTTTCGGTGACCTACAATACGACCAAACGCCAACGGACGAATTGCTGACAGCAGGTTTGATTTTAGACAGGCTTTTTTCGCAAATGGAAAGTTCAGTCGAGTGACCTTTTTAATGTTCTTGATTTATATTGGAAAATTCCAAACCAATGTCGGTAACATTTCCGAAGTGTATCAGTCAGATATGATTATTTACGTCTGGGAACCGACCTTTAACGTCACCAGTTTCGAACTGGCGTTATTTTTTTGGAGAAGACTCTCTTTAAAGAGAGCTAACCTTACAGCTAGACCATAACACAACCTAATTTAACCCTTTTCAGCAAATTTGAAAACAGGAAGACCTCTCCCTCCAACAGCCGCCCTTCTCTTCCATTTGGAATGATTTTGAGACGCCCCTGCTTCCTTGATCGAACGGTACCGGAACGCATCTTCTGCATCCGTCAGCTTAAATGGATTAGACTCGTTGACCCTGTCTTGAGGCGAGATCACACATCATCATCAATTCAGAGCACACTTCTCCGCCTTTCAACAAGACAAGCACTCACAAGTATAGTGGCGTAGGAAAGGGAGAGGGACACAGGGAACGTGCTTTCCCCAATCGAATCAGCAAAAGAAAGGAGAGAAAAGAAAGAGAAGTCAAACAATGCAACGCATAAAAAATGAATACAATACAAAAATATGCCACGCGAAAATTAGGACGATATAACCTTTCCATATCCTCTCCTTGATGGCCTTTTAATCTCGCATTTCAGCCCCATCCCCCTCCCCATTTCTCCAGTAATCCCTCAACAGCTAGATTAACACTACGTCACTGAATACAGCAATCTTCAGCGATGGATCTTTTAAAGACTGGTAAAGTAGAAACTAAGTAAACACATATTTCAGGTAATTCTAAATTCAAGTACATGTATTCAATTAATCGCGGGGGCGTCAAGTACGGCTGGAACAACACCTCTTCCCCGCCTCCCAAATATCAATAATTTTCATGTTAAGGGTAATGTGGTTGTTCATTTTGGGGGGGGGGGAAATGTTGAAAAGCAGTCCAAAGTGTTACGGGAAACAAGATAATGTGGAAGGTGACAATGATATCGACAATTTTATGTAATTTCTTTTAATTTGATCCTTTTTTTTCTGATGATCGGCATGGGAAAATAAGATGCATCAATTGCTAGTTTTCACACTAAACAAGCAAGCTACTACTATCGGTAATTGATCACACGAATGAAACCATTGAAGGATACTTCAAATAAATGTTAAAAGCACTTGATTCATTACACGACTAATATTTATTCCTATTTTTTCAAAAAGGATTTCATAAACTTGGTAAGGTTAAAGATAATCCTTAGCATGCTTAGTGCGAGTTAAAGTCAAAAGAAATTAAAGTTAAAGTCAGAAATTAATCAATCAGATTCACATTTTAAACCTGGGTGGAGGGAGGCAAATATTGGATGATGCCGGCAGCCAAGCTAAGATTCGAACCCCAAACATCTTGAGTCATGTCATGAGGTGTGTAAGTCTAGTGAATGAACCACTGTACCACAATCATATTAAAAACCAGGAGAAAGTTTGACGTACCTCTACCTCCGCGTCCTCACATCGCGTTCTAGAGCGAAGAGGATCGAAGAGTTTTGTCTGAAATTCTTCCTTTCAACTTGTATTTCTGAACTAAACCATCCTGGGAAATAAAGATGATTGAACTATAACTGATGACAACCCACTAGCCAATCAATGACACATTCAATCATGAAAATCATATTAAACGTCTTGCTTCAAAGAGACTATGTGTATCGAATGGTTACCCACGAAAGCGTACACCTGTGGTTATTGATGATGTCCGCCCCAGGTTGATGCAGATACACTTTCCAAATCAAATAGTTTCTCTCGGGAAATCATGATAAGTGCCTATTTGTACTCAATATAACCATTTCAATTGGCCATGTCTAAGGATATTAACCTTCCCGTAGCACGAGAATGTAAACATGGCACACAAAAACGTATTGTATAAGGCTATGACGTCACATTGTGTGAACTGTAAGTATGCCATAACTGAATGGAGATGTAGTATTCTCTGGTTGCCCCTTGCCTCCATTTGCAACGAAACAAATTCTGCGATTTAGTTAATCTTCATTCTTTTAACATTATGAGGCAATATGGTTATTTTCTGAAATATTTCAACGATGCAAGCTCGTATACCACCATTTTCGTGCATAATGTGGGAGCTCGATGGAAACCTTAATAACAACAAAAACCAACTATTCAGTCCGCACTATATAGTAAAACTCTCATATACATTATACATAGCTCTAACAAGCATCTTGTGTGAGTTGTAATATCGTGTTTGGCACATATACAGATTCCAGAGAAATATTCCAATCTCGGTTCAAGAGAATCTCAGTTTGCTTGTAAGTGGGGAAACTGATACTCGATAGGGCAAATGAACTGTCACTGTGAGGATCTCCTTGGACATGAATAAACATTGAGCTCTCCAAAAGGGCAAAAATCCCCCCCCCCCCCGCAAGTTTTAAATTCACAGACTTGAAAAGGATGAGCGATTAGGCCAGGGTTTTAGTACTTGGAATCATTAGGAAAAATAAAATTACATTAATTTTCACTTTCTTTATGCGCCTTTTAAATATTGTTTTCGTTAGGATATCATTATTTATCGATCACCCCTCCCCTTTACTCCCCCCCCCCCCCCCCGAAAGAAGCGGAAATATAAAATAAAGTTATTTCAAGATATAAAGTAAAACACGAGGGCCCAAGTGAATTCCTTACAAAAATTAACATTTATTTTACTAGACTAAAATCTTTGATCTTTTTTTTTCGGGGGGGGGGGGGTGTTGTTGAAATTCCAGGGTTGGCTTAACTGAAATTCTAAGTAAAATTTATATTTTAGCTATTTTATACCCATTTTTTTTTCTTTGAAATGATATAGTTAGTACCTTTGACATTTTCCAAGATAATTATGAACAGCTGCTTCTTCTTATATTCTGTGTTGGCGAGTATGATTATATAACCCTTTTTACCGTTGCAGAAAATCCGAGTAAAAGATGTTCAGTAAATCCTTGATACTTGTAAGAAATAATTTCATTCCCTACATAACACCTCCCCCCCCCCCCCCCCCCCCCCTCCCCCCAATGGAAAACATCCATCCTGTAAGTGATCGAGTGATAGTAAGAGTAGTCCTGTGGGGTTAATTTTGTGAGCTGGTGTAAGGGAGTACTGACACGAACCGTATAATTGAGCTGTCGTGGATTATTATACAACTAATGCCCTGTTGAGAGTGTGTTTGGGCAGGATAGTGCACCAAGTTTAGTCGGTGCAAAAGTGATAATGGACTGACTAACACACAAACTAAACAGGGCATTATTTGTTTTATAAAAAGGGTCAGCAATACAGGATGTCAAAATTGTGTTAGAATCTAACGTTAAATCTAACTTAGATCTTACTTTAGAAGTTTCGGTAGACCAAGACTAGAATAAAGACCTAAACTAGATTTAGGAAAAGAGAAAATAAGAGGTCTAACGTTAGATACTACCAGACTACAAAATTTATCTACTCATGATTATTCATAGTCTGTGCCAGCAGTAGTCTAGTACTAGTAGTAGGTCTAGCCTTCTGCTAAACTCTGCTAAACTTGATAAACACTTGGTTGATCATGAACACGTAAAACAGTTTTAAAAGAGTCTAGTCTAGCCTAGTAACAATAATTAGGCTCCTTGCATGGCCTTCAAAGTTGGCCTAAGAACGGTAACGCCTACACTTTTTACAGCTGAAGGGCAAACTTGAAATATACAGCGAAGTCACGTTAAGTAACACCAACGTAGATACATTAGAAGTACAGTTGTGACGTTTATGACGGGCGGAAAACGACATAAATGTGCTCAACTGTACAACTATACAAGTCGAGTAGATGTATAGTTTTAACCAATCAGAACACAGGAAACTATACAACTATGCAACTGTGCAACTGTAAAGAGCTACGCATGTATAGTTGCATGGTTGTATAGTAAGCGGGCCAAAGTTCCATTATTATGTGCAACTATACATCCGTACCGCTGACGAGTAGATGTATAGTATACAAATATACTTTGCCTTGAGAGTTTCTGGTTAAAACTATGGGCAAGAGGTGACTCCAGAATAGTACTATTCACTGAGGGGCGCAGCCCCGAAGTGAATGGTACTATTGGAGGCACCGAGGCCCATAGTTTTAACCAGAAACTCAAAATTATGGCAGAGTATATTTGTTTTTATATTTTGGATCAAAAATTTAAACAAAAGGAAAAAACAGAATAATGGCTTACCTTTTATCCTCTCTTGTCACTCTGATGGTATTGTGCTCTTTTCTAAAATAATATCCAACTTCAATGAAATCCAAGTTTTAATAGTCAATGAAAATGTCTGGAAAAGTCAAAGCATAGTCTCAAACTCTCAACATATTTACACTATTTACATCCTTTTCTTTGTGTGTTTTTTGTTAAGCATGGCTAATTGTTGTAAAAATTTACAACACAGCCATGGAAATGGTACTGCTGGGGCTGGAGATTTTGCTGGCTCATGTTCATTGTTCTGAAAATCCGGTCCTGTTGTGGTTGTGGTGGTTGTGGTGGTGCGTGTTGTTGTTGTTGATCATGAATCGCTTCGCAATTCATAATTCGCTGCAGCTGACTGTCAGAAAGATCAAGTACGAGATCTGCATCATCCCCATCAACATCGTCATTTTCTTTGTCATCTGATGTTGCAGATGTTGATGGTTTATCAGGATAAATGGCTGATAGAGTATCCGACATCTGATGCTTGGTATGCTCACTAGTACGTGCATAGTTCTTTATCGATGTCTCAGAGCGGTGGCCTGACACAGCCATGATATCTCTCGATGCATACCCTGCATGGTCTAGCAAAGTAATGCTTGTTGCTCGCAACGAATGATTAGTGTAATGCTTTGAACAACCAGCAGCTTCACAGATGACACTAGTCATCTTAGAGAGAGTCCATTTCCCCAAAGGTGAATTGGCATACCATACTCCATCTTCCTCAGTAACCCTCTGCTTTGGCCTCTGCCACATCCATTTGCATACAGGATTTAGTTTGGATAAGTACTTTTTCATGTTCATAACTGGGCACCTAGGGTTTCCCTTGAGAGCATACATTTGTCCCCCTTGACTTTCCTGTTCATCATTTTGATGGTTTTTAGTGTGCATGTCTCGAAGGGTATAGTATTCAATGTCACCATCCACATGAAGAACAAAATCATCTACTTCCATCTCTCTTACATTTTCCATACCACGGTTTGCAAAGTATATCATTGTGTCTAAAAACACCTTTCTTTGCAGACCTTCAGCTGTACCTAAATCAAGACTGGCTTGGATACGTGCCATATCATCATTACTGATAGGGGGGTAATGTTTTACATTGGCCTTGCCAATGGTTTTCAGTTTAACAAGAAGAGCCTTAAAAGTCTTATTAGAACGCGAAAACTGCTCACCCTTTACAATGTCCACTCCTCTAGTTTTCATGAAATGACGTTGAAGTGCAAACCGAATTGCTTGCATGGACTTCTTCGTGTACAGATCTCCCTTCTTGTTCCGTGCACCGGCGTAGAACTGTGACAAGACTCCATCGAGGGCTTCGAGGCTTAAATCCTCAAAATTCACTTCCACTTCCGAACAAAATTCGCGGAAAACTGAAAGTCCATACTTGATTTGCTTCTTGGTGTTTTCACTGTCCACTGAAGTGATGAAATCATCCAAATCTTCGTCAGTAAACTGACCGAATCTCCGAGCACTGGAGGCCGCCATCTTCGAACCGAGCAGACGATCGAATGTTTACAAATGTCTTATCAAAAGCTGGCGCTAAATTATCGCAGGTGATCGGAAATTGAAAAACGTAGTAGCCGCGACATCGCGAGAGTCGCCTATATGGTAAGCACTCGAGCTCTCGATCGTATGCCCGCTGAATGTTGGTGATTTTGATATCACGAGTATGGCCGTGACGTCATTTCCCCAAATAGTAAAAAATATTTGGGAAATGACGTCACAAAATGACGTAATTTCCCAAATAGTATGCCTACCTGCCAACATTCCAAAATAGTTGAAAATACATATAATCACGTGAAGCTCTTTTAGCCAATAACGGGAGGATAAATTTTTGATCCAAAATATAATTTTAACCAATCAGATCACAGGAAACTATACAACTATACATCTACTCCCGCAGTCCGGAATAGATGTATAGTTTTAACCAATCAGATCACAGGAAACTATACAACTATACATCTACTCCCGCAGTCTGGAATAGATGTATAGTTTTAACCAATCAGATCACAGGAAACTATACAACTATACATCTACTCAGGCAGTCTGGAATAGATGTATAGTTTTAACCAATCAGATCACAGGAAACTATACAACTATACATCTACTCAGGCAGTCCGGAATAGATGTATAGTTTTAACCAATCAGATCACAGGAAACTATACAACTATACATCTACTCAAGCAGTCCGGAATAGATGTATAGTTTTAACCGATCAGATCACAGGAAACTACAACTATACATCTACTCCCGCAGTCTGGAATAGATGTTTAGTTTTAACCAATCAGATCACAGGAAACTATACAACTATAGATCTACTCTACAGCAGTACGGATGTATAGTTGTTCGTGTTTATGGCACTTTGGCCCGTTTACTGTGCAACTATGCAACTATGCATGCGTAGCTGCTAACAGTTGCACAGTGTTATAGTTGCATTGTTTCCTGTGTTCTGATTGGTCAAAACTATACATCTACTCGACAGTTGTATAGTTGTATAGTTTGGCATGTTTATGTCGTTTTCCGCCCGTGATAGACGTTAGACCAAGTCCATAAAGGAAAATTGCAGTCCATTCCGCTTACGAGCGCTCGTCCAGACAACGTTGCCAGAGTTAGCAGAATTCTGCTTTCTGGGAGAATTTTGACCGCTTTAGCAGATAGCATTATGCTTAGCATAATTTGACAAAATTTAGCCGAATTATATCTTAATGCTGGTGTTTTGGGGTTTTTTTTTTTTTTTTTTTTTGCTTGTCAGAGATTTTTTTTTTTAAATAGAAAAATACACCTCAAAAATGCTGATAACCTTTTTCATTTTTATTTTTTTATTATTATTTTATTTTTTTGCTTGCTTGTCAGAGAATTTTGGAGTAAAAATACATCCCCAAAATGCCTATAAACTTCTTTTTTGGGCAGTTTTTTTTTAAATATTTAGCAGAATTTTGCGCTGCTCCCTAGCATAATTCCATTTTTAACGCTGGTCATACTGCGTCTAGTTCATTTTCTCAAGACTAGCCATGAGTGTCTCTGCAACTTAAAGTAGTTAAAGCGTCTTTACACTCCAACAAGCTACTTAGGGCGGCCTGGCAAGTACCGCTAGTAGACCTACTGCATGCAGTCTAGTCACTGCAGTTACACAGGCGCGTAGCCGGGGGGGGCGATAGGGGCGGTCGCCCCCCCCAAAAAAAAAAAAAAAACGCCAAAAAAAAAAAGCGAGATCGAAAAAGCGGGGGAAGTGAGTGCACCCACCCCTGTTACATACAGTGCAGTGTTGCGTCCAAATAATTGAAAAGCAGTCCGAGCGTCGACCTAACTTTCCGCCTAAAAAAGGTGCTGCGAGCCGTTATCTTTCTTTCAAATTTGCTATAAAATGTCAGAGCTTTCGCGCGCTTCGCGGGAGGGGAGGAAACTCCCCCTCTCTGCACCCACCCCCCCCCCCTGGGGAGCACGCTCACACCCCCCCCCCCCCCCAAAATGAAATCCTGGCTACGCGGTTGCAGTTATGGTCCTATGTCCGGCCAGATGAATCGGAGCTACGCCCTTGATCTTTATCTTGTGCACAAAATAAATGTGTCCAAAACAACGCGATATTGATGATATCGCCAGATATCGAGCTTGTAGTATACTTTCTTGATGGGAACTTTTTGCACGTTAGGAAGGAATGCACGATCGCGTGGTGTCATTTTACTATTATCATTGCTTACATTCTTGAACCCATTTTATAAAGTATAATATATCATTTCGTCTTATTCAAAGTCTATTCTTGTTATTCAAAAGAGGAATTTTTCATTATTTTCAGGCTCTCTCTCTCTTTCTCTCTCTCCGCCTCCCTCTCTTTCTCTCTCACTCACACGCAAATCTTTGGGAATTGCATGTCTCTCAGTTATTCAGCTATTCTTGTCAACTTTCTGGAAGTAAAGATTTCGATGCTTATAATGACGTGAAGAACAAAACCTGAGACTAATGACGCTTCGCATAAGTAAAAAGAAAATGATATTTTGTATTCGCATCACATCCAACCTCCCTAAAGGTAGACAGAAATAAATTTGCATCCCTAAAGAGAAGGGTGTTTCACTGAAGAAGGGTTGTACAAAGAATTAAGAAGAGGGGGCAAATACCGAATCGAAACTTGTATACTATTCTTGGCAGTGGCGTAGCTAGGATTTTTTACAAGGGGGGCAAATTTTGCTTGAAGGGAGACCCGTATTTTGTTATTCTTGCCAGCCCTCCAAAACTCGCCCGGGGGGGGGGGGGGGGCGGGGAGAGATGGCGACAACTTTTTTTCCCCCCAGCCCTCAAAAAAGCCGCTCAGTAGTGGGGGGGGGGGGTGGTTTTTACATATTGTCCTCCATAATTCTCTGACAAGCAAAAAACTAAACAAAAAAAAATCTCAAACAAAAAATAAATTTCGAGGAATATTTGTCAGGGGGGCACTCTGCCCCCTGCCCCCCCCCCTCAGCTACGCTAGTGATTCTTGGCGTAATCTTTTTTCATTTGCAAACTCCAGATTTTTAAAAATTTCTATTTCATTGTACATAACTTCATTTATTGCATTTTGCCCCTTTGCTGTGTTGATAATTAATTTTTTTCACTCCTCTAATGTCCCTAACACACCTGAGTCTCCCCCACCCTTTCTCCATATCCCTTTCTCTCTCTCTCTGTGTCTCTCTCTCTCTCTCTGTCTGTCTTTGTTTTCATTTGGTGTATCCCTGGTGAACTTCATTTCAACCCAATGAGGAAATGCTTGAAGGTTTAGATATAAAGATAGAAGCTCTTTGTATTCCGGTACCGATGGGAAATTATAGATTTCCCTGGAAGCCATGCAGAGCCGGTGATGAGAAAAGTCCCTTCAATGTTTTACTGATGTGGGTGCCGATTTGGACCCCAAATTTTCTTGGCACAACTCGTAGATATATCCAGAAAAACCTCAGAATAACTCGTCGTATTAAATCATAATGAATCGTTACTGACTCACGCGTGTCATGTTTAAAGTGCTCGTAGTATGTCTTACTTGTGATCATAACAGCTAGTCACAAGGGCTTGGGACAAAGTTCGGGTTAGTTCGGCGAAACTCGTAGTCAATGGTACTACCTCTCCAGGAGCCGCGGAGCGTTTTTAAAAGTGGGGGGGGGGGTGGGGGCTGATCTGATTTCACTCATTAATGACAATTTTCGAGCCCTCAGCCCCCCCCCCCTCCGGTTCCGCGGCCCATGCTCTTAAGATCTTTCAAACAATGCTTAACTTTGCAAAGATCTTAACAGCTATGTACAATTCAAAGAGAACTCGCGAGAAATCGTAGTGACTCGTAATCATTTTGAATAACAATAATAGTAATAACTGTTTCTTATATTGCGCCTCACCAGCTACAATGTAACCGACTAAAGCGCTTACAGCATTATTACCCCGGTCATTGGATTCAGTTGCGATTCTGCACATTATACAGTGCAAATTTTCCACACCTCTGGGGAGCATTCCAGCCAGTCGCCTATGACGGGCGGAAAACGACATAAATGTGCTCAACTGTACAACTATACCACTATGACAACTGTCGAGTAGATGTATAGTTTTAACCAATCAGAACACAGGAAACTATACAACTATACAACTGTGCAACTGTAAGGAGCTACGCATGTATAGTTGCATAGTTGTATAGTAAGCGGTCCAAAGTGCCATAATTATGTGCAACTATACAATGCTTAACTTTGCAAAGATCTTAACAGCTATGTACAATTCAAAGAGAACTCGCGAGAAATCGTAGTGACTCGTAATCATTTTGAATAACAATAATAGTAATAGCTGTTTCTTATATTGCGCCTCACCAGCTACAATGTAAAAGACTAAAGCGCTTACAGCATTATTACCCTGTACAACTATACCACCATGACAACTGTAGATGTATAATTTTAAACAATCAGATCGCAGGAAACTATACAACTATACATCTACTCCCGCAGTCCGGAATAGATGTATAGTTTTACTACTCCCGCAGTCTTGAAGACAAAGAAACAAATAAGCAAAGAGAAGATGATTTAAGAGGAAAATAAAGAAATATATAAGGAAAGAGATGATAGCTTAAAGGGAAAAAAAGGGATATACATAAGGCTTAAGAAGAGGATAGATTAAAGGAAAGACAAAGAAATACACAAGGAACGAGAAGAGGATAGATTGAAGGAAAAACAAAGATATACATAAGGATAGAGAAGGGGATAGATTAAGGAAAAATAAAGAAATAAATAAGGAGAGAACAAAACATACAGAAAAGGAAAAACAAAGAAATACATAAGGAAAGAGAAGAGGATAGATGAAAGGAAAGACAAAGAAATACATTAGGAAAGAGAAGAGGATAGCTTAAAGGAAAAACAAAGAAATACATAAGGAGAGAGAAGACGATAGAGTAGAGGAAAAACAAAGAAATAATAAGAAGAAAGAAGAGGATAGTTTAGATTAGGATAGACTGCGGGAGTAGATGTATAGTTGTATAGTTTCCTGTGTTCTGATTGGTTAAAAATATACATCTATTCCGGACTGCGGGAGTAGATGTATAGTTTTATAGTTTCCTGTGTTCTGATTTGTTAAAACTATACATCTACTCTACAGCAGTACGGATGTATAGTTGTTCGTATTTATAGCACTTTGGCCCGCTTACTGTACAACTATGCAACTATGCATGCGTAGCTGCTAACAGTTGCACAGTTGTATAGTTGTATAGTTTCCTGTGTTCTGATTGGTCAAAACTATACATCTACTCGACAGTTGTATAGTTGTATACTTTGGCATGTTTATGTCGTTTTCCGCCCGTGATAGTATGTCGCCTGTTTCCAAGCGCACACATGCTGATCCAACCGCAACGACTTTCGCATCCTACCGGGCACCCATTTAGCACCTGGTGGACAGGTCTGGAGCAATGTTGCTCAAGGACATAAATGCCGCGCCTGGGTTCGAACCCACAGCCTTTTCATTCCTAGTCAAGTGATTAAACCACACCTCTACCAATTTTTTTTTTTTTTTTTTATCAACGCCTATAGTGTATCTTCAAGAGTTACTTTACTCGGGGGTGTCTGGAGAAGGACCTGTATCAATCTCGTTGAGGTGAGACGAGTCCGAGGCTCTCGATAAATGCTTCGCGACATGTAATTTTTCTGTAATTTCGGAGTAGCCTTGAGACACCTGTAGAGGTCTTGTTCATTGTAAAGTAATTTCAGACAACCTTGGGCACAAGTGCGCACACCATTCTCTGCTTATTAAATTATATGCATGATATGTATTGCGTGTTGGGAAACGAGATATATAAAGGTCATAATTAACATTATGTAGTGTGATCAGCGTTTGCTAATGGAAACTATCATGTTCACTTTTAATGACGAGTAATAGGAAAAGATATTCGTCTCGCGGTACGACCAACTCTAAATAATTCATGACACTCTAACTGATTAATCTAAATTTCCTACCTTGCACACTGTCCACATGACTTAGTTTTAACCACCCTTTTATAAAATCGTTTCTACATTAAAACAACATCATAATAACCCTGAACCCACCCCTTACACCTAACCCTGACTCCGACCCTGACCCTAACCATTATACAAATGCGATGTGGGGTATTTTGTAGTTAAGATATTTTACTATTCCTACACGCAGGCTTTTAATGTTTTAAATGTGCTTTTTGAAAATTCCTTTTAAATCATTTAACTCACACACACAAAAAACAAAAACAACGCAGAAACATTCCAACAAAATCCTGTAGAAAGCGATAACACATCACTTTGTACCTGCACTTTGGGTTTATTTTGACATTCCACATTCACAGCGCATCATTCTGCCACTCTTGTCCACTTTGGCTCCTGGATATATATATATATATATATATATATATATTAAAAATCCAATATGTTATTCGCTCAGCTTAGGGTCATTCGATGGTCCAGTGGATATTACTTTTCTATTCGTTGACAACATGATTGGATTTATTTTCCCATTAGAAGATGTCATGGATGTGGTGTCATAATACATACCCAGACTTGTCTTTACTACTCCCTTTGTTCTATTTCATCCGAGAGATTATAATGGTGGAAAATACCTTGATGTTGTTATGTTTACAGACTTGAAAATGTAACTTTTGACAAGTCTAAATGCCGGAACTAACAACACATTTTTTCATTAATGTTTCTAGAGGCATATGTTCTCCTAGTCTCGAATCCTGCTGTGTTATAGCTATTAGTATTGAATCGCGAAGGGGTGCTGTGAAGAAAAAAAAATGCTAACGGTAACTTCATGAGTTGATCACAAATATTATGTTTGTCGCCAAAAGCAAAGTGCTAGCAAGACAAAATACGCTTTTCTCCGCTTTTTTCCTCAGAGTGGTGCGAAAATTCCACTAAGGGTATGTTTGTTTTCCGTCACTCAATTCCACACTTCAGGCCACTGAAATTATGGAGGAAAGAAAAGTGAGAATATTTATCTTCTTTATATTGAATATCAGGTGCGCAGCATTGGAGCAAACGCCAACAACTAAAAAGTATGAACTTGTTAGAATCGCGAGAGAAAAAAAAATAGTAAGATGTATTGGGAAGGAAACTGAATGGAAAGCCAAAATATCCCAATCCCCTTAAGATAAACATTTACCAGAATACTTATTACGAAAAATGATGTCCTTAAGGCCTAATAAAAATCGCTTTAAAGAACACATCTACTATATTCTTTCAGACTGACATAAAAAGAATTAGAGACAGGGCGGCGATTTCTTGTCACGGCCGGGGGGGGGGGGGGGGCTTTAAAAAAATCAGGGGGAAATGTCACCCCGTCCCCATCCCTCGGAATATAATATATCTCTCTTTTACTTTGAAAGAATTCAACCTTCTCTTGAAAGCTAATTTGGGTTCTTGTAATCACACAGTCAAATTACAGTTATACTGAATTTTCAGGACTGTGAAAAATTGCCAGATATTGGGGCAGAAAATTTAGTATTAGTATTAGTATTAGTATTTTAGTATTAGCTTGGATTAAGAAGGGAAGCTGCTTCTGTAACAACGACCTCTCCCCAGTGCCCTTACCGCTGCCGCTCATACAAAGCGTTCATTTATTATGAATTTTATTACTCTTGCTATTTTAGCTTTTCACTTCATTCAAATACTGTAGAACACTATCTTTTTTCGCACAAGAAAGGTTGTGCGACCCCCAAATGTTTCGGAATATTGATATCGATTAAAAGATAACGTTGAGTTCTGATCATGCAATTATATCACATTGTGAAAGATTATTTAGTACATACGAATTAGTTGATGAGGCATGTAGGGTATTGGTATGATGGAAATTAGATGAAATTAACTGAATCTTGCTCAAAGTCATATGAACTGCACACAGAAATAAGTATAAGGGACTAAAAACACGACAATGGGTGTTCGGTCCAAACTCTTTTTTTTTTAAATCTCTTTCTCGTCGTATTTTGAATATGAGAGCATTTGAAGAGCAATCATTTTGATGGGACATTTCTTTCAGTGATGTTCTTCCAAACTGACACCAAAAGAATCATGAGAGAGCTCACACATTTTTTCACCTTCGCCAGAACTCAACTTTCTCTTTAACATCAAGTGATGAGTGTTCGATGGAGGTAAACGTGTCATTCAACGGAACATATTCTTTTTTTTTATCCCTGAGTCACCGGAAGAGTCAGACACACTTGACGTAATGATCATCATAATACTATGGGATAATAATGATAATAATATTCATAACAATTATTGTAATGATAATAATAATAATAATAATAATAATAATAATAATAATAATAATAATAATAATAATAATAATAATAAAGGTTAAAAACTTATAGAGCGCACACACCGTCCAAGGACGCTCATGGCGCTAGCCCAGCAACAGTTCTCTTTAATCCAGGTATACTACAAATTTATAATGATTATAATGTTAATAATAACAGTAATAAGTATAAGTATAATAATAACAATAATAATAATAATAATAACAACAGTAACAATTATAATAATGATAATAAGATTAATGACAAGAAGAGGAAAAGCAAGAAGAAGAAAAACAACAACAATCAATAAATCAATCAATATTTCTATCAATCATATATTGAACAATGTCTCTTTGCACTTTCAAAGAACTTTGGATTATTATCCCGGTTCTAGCCCAGCTGCCCTGAGAAGGTGCTGAAGCATTTAGGAAATAACTTCCTACCGGTACCCATTTTAACATCACCCCGGTAGGGTTTTGCACATGTAGATTAATATCATGCCACGGGACTAAGTGCTGTGGATACGAACCACGTATCTCGATCGTGATTCACAGTCGGATAGCTTATGTACTGGACCACCATACCTAGTTAAGAAATTAATACAAATCACGGACAGGTGGCGCAAGAGCCGAAGCTAAAACCATGCTTGCTATCAATTACCTGTAACTTAATACGCAACATAGATCAAGTTCCATGTAAAGCTGCTGGTCTCGTTGAGGTCTCGCACAAGAATTACACCGGTTGCATGTTAAGCCCGAGTCCTTTATGGTTTCTCAGGGGATAGGCTCTGGCTTTTCAGAATTGAGTTCGAAATACTGATCAAGCTGTAATGTTAGACATCGTCAGGAGCCCTTTTAGCTTCTTAAAAATGAATACAACTAAAGTTACGTTTACACGATGGGAGCTAAACTTTAAATTTCGCTTGTAGTTTCAAAACTTTAAGTTTACTTGTAGTTCTAGAACCACAAGCGAGCTTGTGGTTAACGTCGAAACCACGAGCAGTGGGCTGTCCTCCGTCGCAGTGTGGACTGTGTGGACAGTTTCGCAAGCTTATAGTTAGCGATGACCTCGCTGTTCATGTTAAACTTCCGGGTCATACCCTTTGCGCGAATTATGAACGCATGCTCTTTATGTGTACTTATACGGGGTTAACCACAACGATTGTTCGGCTTGTAGTTTCAGCTCGTTGTTTCGGGCTTGTGTGAACCCTCGTTGCGGTTAGGGAGTCGTGGTTTCGTTAACTTAAAATTTCGCTAACTTAAAGTTTCGAAACCACAAGTCCCGTATGAACGTAGCCATTGTACAAATTGAAGATGATTCCGGGCTGGTTAAAACTGAAGCAAGTACTTCAAAACATAAATTGTGACTCTAACACGATCCCAAAGACTTCCAGTAGATCAAATCAAGGCAATTTCAATACCTTATTATTCGGATTATGTCACTGCAATGTTCGCACATTCGAGAGTTGATGGACAAGGCAACTGAAATTACCTCAAACCCGTAGGACACGAGACGTTATTTGACTGACGTAGGACGTCGTCACTGACTGGTTCGGTCTTTGAAGCTCCGTGAGAGAGAGTATGACGTCGTAGAAAAGTTGATTGCAAAATTAAAAGTGTAAACAGTGCTTTCTATAATTGATGAATAAGCTAATTGTCTCGTCAGTTTACAGGCTCGATTACCGCAGTGATGAAGCCTCGTGATCAACAGGCATTAGAATGACTTCATGAAAGTCTTGTCATTTTATCCGGTCATGTCTTGAAGCAGTGGCGTAGCATGGGTTCCACCCCTTGAGAGGTCACTGGTATCATGGAGATGGAGGGAGGGGGGGGGGGTTGGTCTGACTAGGCAGATTAAATACGAGAGGACAAGACCTTCAAGTAAGAGGAGGGTTCGGGAGTTGTCATCGTTAAAAACGTTGATTATTATAAAATAATGATTGTATGGAAAAATTTAAAAAACAAAAATAATTAAATAAAATAGATGCAAGCAAATGCAAGCAAATGCTTGCTTTGATAACCGCAGACACTTAGTCGAATTCGCCCTATGGCGATGAATACATACAGTGGCGGAGATGTGTTATCCCCCCCCCCCCCCCGAAAAGAATTTTGTACATATTTCCGCCCATGTATACATAGAATTTCTGATTAACGCAAAATTGGTGAACTCATATTTCTATAAAAGACGGGCTAAAAAATTAATTCTGCATTTTTTTTTCAGAGAAACTTTTTGATATAGGATTTGTATTAAATATGTATTTGTTGCATATTTTTATTATTAAAATCTGTCGATATAAATCCAATAACCTAGATTTGTACAGACGGCTTGTCTTCCTTAATTTACAGCAGTTTTAGGGCCTTAAAGCACAGCACCCTGAGAATTCGGTTTCCAAATCAACGATGCTGATTTCAAATGGCTCATTGTTTATGAAATTCAAGACAAACAATTTCTGTAGCGAATCCAGTGGGAAGGGGGTACGTGCCCTTATTGGCAAAACCATAGTGTCCGTTAATGACACTCAACAGAAAATAGACGTCTTCATATGGTCACACATATTCCGACGTTGTCACCTCCTCCCATCCTATTTTGTTCTTCTTTTCTAACACCTAAAACCAAATCTTAAATCAAGCGCCATCCCGACATCTTTGACGAAATGAGCCCGGACATTAGAAATAAGTATTCTTCTGAGGAAATACAACTCTACGTATGCCTATCTATCTCTGTTCTCTTTCCCCAGCTATGTGGTTTATATTACACTAGCAGTCTCCTGCTTTCTTTACTCCCCATTTTGTCTATCTTGCCTCCCCTCTCCCATCCCTATCTATATACATCTACCATGTCTACATGTTCTATGTCTCTATGTCCCTATCTCTCTGTCCTTCTTCTCTCATATCTCTCTATGTATCTAGATCTCTCTCTCCCCCCCCCCCCCTTCTCTTTATCCCCCTTTCCCCATCTCTCAGTTTTTTTTTCTCTCTCTCTCTAACTCTATCCCTTCTCTCCCTATCTTTTTTCCCTACACTCTAAAAACTTAAGTGTTAAATCACCATTTAAAAGGGTCGAGGAGTGACAACTTTTTCAAAATTGTAGATTAACACTTTTAACATGCTGGATACAACACTTTAAAGGCTGAATCCAGCAGTTTAAAAGAGTTGATCTACCATTTTGAAAAAGTTGTCATTCCTCGGCCCTTTTAAATGGTGATTTAACACTTCAGTTTTTAGAGTGTAAGTGTCTTTCCCAATGCAAAATACATCAAAATACATCACTGCATGGGAGCATCAAATTGCATTTTGCATCGGTATCAAAAGTGCACTCCCTTTTTATATACATTTTGACTATTGAGCCAGAAACTTTTTTGCAAATCAGTCAGCTTAAAAATAAGGCTGACTTCTGGTAAAGATGAAAAAAGGTGAGCTTCCTTATTCGTTTTTACTGTCAGTTTGGAAAAATACTATATCATACATATTTCCATAAAATGATTTCTCTTCAAATGTTCTCATATTTGAAATATGATGAGATATAACTAAAAATTTGGGACCACACTTTCATGCCTCATGAGTGTGTCGTAATGTGCACTGTGCAGTGCGTGTCACTTCAGCAAAATTGAGTCAATTTCGTATCATTTTATTTAATGATTCTAAAACCTCACAATTTTATACACCAATCTTTGCCTCCCTGCAGTTTCTTTCACAATGTATTCGCCCATAGTATCTTTAAAATGACGTAGTAAACTGGTCATCCCATTTAATATAAAACATTGCACTTTTTTTTTTTTTTTGGGGGGGGGGTCATTTTCATTTAAAAATACATGCACTGGATGTCATGTCTTTGTCTCCTTGGTGTATTTATAGAACTCTATATAAATATCTGTTTTTTGAAAAGAATTACCACCCTGTAGAAATAAAAATAAATAGCAATTATAGAGAAGAATTAAAGAGAAATATGCAAAATTAACAAAAGTGTTAATTTTTTTTCAACGCTTTGCCTAAAAATAAAAAGCAGTTATAGAAAAGAGAAGAATGCAAACTTAACAAATATGTTAATTTTTTTTTTCAACGCTTTGCCTAAAAATTTGTCATTTTTAAATCCCAAAATGATCTTAAAAATCAATTTGTAACATAAAGATATATTTTTGTTGTTAATTGAAGTCTGGAATTTTGGTGTCGAAAATCTGAAAGTATTCCAAGATATGAATGAATCCCAATGACATGTATTACGATTTGAAATGACTATCGGCTTCAGGCAAATTTGATTTGTATGCGGCGCAGAAACACTCTACGTGATACAGCAAATGTCATATTCTTTAAATTTCTCTAGAGATTCCCATTAAAACCGATTTTTCCTCTACAGACAATGTGTCACAAAATAAAACCTTCCAACTTATAATGATACGCCCCTGCCAAATATCTTTCGCGCTGATGGTATATGAATATCAATCTGTTTCAAAAGTTGGGGAAAATATGTTTGAAAGTTACAAGGCAAAAATTTAACATTCACTAGAAATACTGCAGCTGCCAACCATTCTCATTTTCGAGGAATGATTCCTATTTGTTGGCCTTCAAACTAATTCTATGGGCCCTAGACTCCTCTCCTTTTTTTAAAAAACCGTGGATCAAACAAATTGGAATATATTCCTAATTTTGCCTTCGAAGATTCCCCATCTATTTTGTGGAAGGTTGGCAAGCACTAGAGTATTTGAAGAGGGAGGGAGAAACAACAACCGCCCCCCCCCCCCCACACACACACACACACCCTGATTTCTGTTCAACTATGAAAAGAAATAATTACCGAGTTTTCGATCACTAGAACGATTATTTCAAGTTAAATTATATCTTGAATTGTACCTAAAACATAATAAATTATTCACTGCTTCTCCGAAATATTCTCGCTCGGTCGCAATCCAACCTCGCAAAACAGTGCTATGCATAGGTTTTAAAGTCAACCTTCAAAATGGAGATGAAATGGAATCGATGGCACTTATTAACCCTACTCTCTAAATGTAAAGGAGTGAATTTGCCGCTCGACATTAAAAGTGAAGGTACTTTCACTCCAAACTGAGTAATAAAGCACTCCCTTTTGAGTGAGCATGCCGATATTCCTTCATCAGCCGTCTCACTCACTGACAGAGTGAGCCCGTTATCCGCTCAATATCATATGCAGACTGATTCATTTTCACTCGTGAGCAACGAGTGAGCAAAGCAACCAATGTCAAGCCGGCACATATCGAGGCGCGAAATCGAATTCTCCCATCGATCTCTACCTCACCAAAGAGAATCAGGCACGTACGTACAGCACATTGGGGCGTGATCATTTCTCAACATGGCTTATGTTGTGGTTTCTGCTTTTCTGCGTGACAATGGATTTGGTGACGAAATAATCAGGATATCTGGAGGTAATGCATGCACTGCAGGGTCCAATGTTTAGAGACCAGCATATTGCTGAGTGAGCCACCCTGGGGTTTTTTTAATCAAAAAATTTGATATGTCAATCATGATTATGCTGTTAACAGTTTTTTTTTTAAATACAAACTGACTGCCCTTGAAATTCTAGTGCCATTGCCACTGTCATTTTTTTTGTTGTGAACAAAACTACAGGCACCACTCTTGAAAAAGAGTGGTTAATACTCTTACTCTTATTAAACGGTTTCGCCTTGCTTAGAGTTTAACACAAGTACCACGAAAGTTGATATTTATCATAGAATGTACGAGCCTTCATTAACCACACATACACAAACACACCTCCACATCTACACACACACACACAATCACACACCCCCATACACACGCCCACACATACACAAACACACCTCCACATCTACACACACACACACGCACGCACACACACACCCCACACACGTCCACATGTACACGCACACCCGCACACACACAACCACCTATATTCAGCCTCATAATTATTATTCTCCTCATAATTATAATTCGTGAAAACTAGAACTTGCAAATCAAAGTTTGATGTTGAGAATACCAGACAGAAAGTCAAATGATTGACCCTTTATCCTGCACTTTAGAATTATACACATCTAAATTTGACCTCATTTCAATTTGGTCCGAGCCATAAATTGTCAGAGAAATCAACGTTTGCGGGTAAGGATTAATATTTTATGGACGATTTTCGAGCCAGCAGATGCAAATCCGTTTTGTAATGAGGACACCGTCTGCGGCAAATGTAACAATTAAAGAATATGTAAGTTGCAACTGTCAATGTGTTTTGCAAACTTTTGTGGAGATCTATCAATTATTGTATGGTTCACCAATATAGGCAAACCATGAAAAATGCGGTAACTTCTATATATTTTACTATTTTTTTAAAGTATTGAATTGGGTCCCCCCCCCCCTTGTTCTTATTTCGTATTTTTGTTTCCTACTTGGGGCTTTCATTTGAATCGATATCTAGGTTACATTTAGTAACTAAGGAAAATATAAATAATTTACAGAGAAATATGGAAACACAGTAAAATTGTTTCCCGATTCGTTTAAATCTAAATAAATAAATAAAGCCTGACATGTAGCCACAAAGGTCTCGTGACTCCACAGTCCACTTTATCTATGTGTACAATCGTTTGAGAAAATGGAAATAAACAAATGAATGAACGAACGAATGGTGCCAAGAAACTCACAGAGAGTGTTTACGATAACGTTTGGAAAAACAAAATGAGTAAGCCTGTCCGATCAATTATTTGGCTAGCCCACTTTCGAGAAGCGGTCACCCGCAGAAACCTTATCCCCCCGTCACACTCCCAAACCGACTATACACTGATTCCAAACCGACCGATACTTTGCCATATTGGGGTATTGTAATTGTTTGTTCTGTCTGTAATCGGTCTGGTTGGTGTGACTGGTTTTAATGCATAGTGTAGCGGTGCCGAGGGCTGCGGTTGAACTCTCAGACCCCATGTCGACCAATAATGGAAGTGAATTGAATTGTCAGTTTACCCCGCGTCCCTCCCCCCCCCCCCTCCCCAGTGTAGCGGTGCCGAGGGCTACGGTTGAACTCTCAGACCCCATGTCGACCAATAATGAAACTGGAAGTGAATGAATTGTCAGTTTAACCCGCGTTCTCCCCCCCCCCCCCCCGGAAGAACGGCGCAATGGTAATCATGGAAAATGTTTAATACTGTTTCAAGTGACAACCGATTGTTTGGTAGTCTGCAAACACAGACTCTATTTTGACACTTACAACAATTCCACAAAGCCTTGAGTAGAGCCTAACTTTGCCAGTCTCTGGCTGGAGCCGGTAAACTACACACGGTACAGGGCCTATGGTAGTCTTACAGTTGAGACAAATTGTTAGGCGTTTCGACTGACTAGGGTTTGCGCCTGCAAATTAATGGTTTGGCGGATTAATCCATAAGCCATTTGCGTTAGGAACAAGAACAAAAATGTATTTTTTTTTTTTTTTTTTTTTTTTTTGCTCCCAAGGTTTCCCTTTCTCTATCTCTCATTCTTTGTATTATCATTGTTTATCCTTACATCAGTAAGTTTAATAGTTATGATTACTGACACTGATTATTTATTGTGGTTTAGTTTTGGTACAGTTTTATTGAATTCGTTTATAATTATTTATGTTACTGCTTATTTGATATATGCATGCTCATCTGATTGTAATTCAAATCATTTTTAACTGTATATAGTTTTTTGTATTTTCAGGGCCCCATGGAAGATCAACTTTTGTTGAATGGGTTACCCTGATGAAATATCAATAAATAAATAAATAAATAAAAATGCATACGTTGCAGTGAGGAAAACGTAATCATATTTTTAGCGTAAATATGTTTTGAATGGTTGTTAAGTGGTTACTAATTGACTGAAAGATGAAAGAATTGATGAATGAATGGTGCCAAGACATTCACGGAGAGTGTTTACGATAGCGTTTGGAAAAAACGTAGTCAGTGTGCCATTTCAATCAATTATTTGGCTAGCCTACTTTGGAGAAGCGGTCATCCGCTAAAATAGTGTGGCGTGGCGCCGAGGGCCACGGTCGAACTCTCCTCCTGTGGAAAAATAAGTTTATTTGAAGTGTCCAAGCAGTAGCGTAGCTCCAGGGGCACTGGTGTATGTTCCCCTCCCCCTAACAGAATGGGGGAGGAAAATGAAACATGAGAAGAAAAGGGAGAGGAAAAGGACAGGAAAGAAGATGATAGGACTGCTCCTGTACTCTTCCCCTAATTAGTAGTCTTTTATTTTCTATTTCATTCACTGAGTAAGACTGATCCCCCTCAATGATGCCAGTGCCCCCCCCCCCCTCAGTGCCTGGACCCACTTTACACCACTGTGTCCAAGAACAATAAAATCTGAAATCTGAAATCGGTGATCCAACAGGACATGAAATAAGTTACAAAAATCACAATCACCAAATTCTTATTTTGGCGCAATCTGGTTTCACTTTGGCCCACTGTGCGATGGTGTTGTTAATTGATCCAAAAGTCATAGGAAAAAAAAAGAACAAAATGCATGTTTATGTAAAAGTGATACAAAACATAATCATATCCGTAGCGTATTATACGCCGGTACATATGTATATATATATATATATATATATATATATATATATATATATATATATATATATATATATATATTGTAAGCACAATTAATTGTATCTATTTTTTTAATTGAAATTTAAGTAATATTTTCATTCTCTATTTAAGATTGATTTTTTAAATTTCCGTTAACTTAACTCTTTAAATTAAAAAGAAAGATAACAACCTTATAACCTTTCAGCTGCAGTTGTAAGAATATATCGTAGTGAGTGTCCAGAGTGTCGATTTCCATTTGCACAACGACTTAATGACCATCACAGAATAATATTATGTTTTATCGTATACCTTTTTTCTTTGAGATGGCATTTACTGTACACGTACACAATATGTTTATGCATATCATACCGAATGGAATGCATTTCAGGGGTAAATATAGGTGAATCCCCTTTGCACTTGTGGTCTATGTGATTATTTTACTGAGGCGGAATGAGATAGGATCAAGGAGTTATGTGATAACTCATTGATAGGATGAAGTGACTCACATTAGTAACATAAACCCTTAACCATAATGATAACCATAATGATAATCATATCAATGATCATCTTGTAAACATTTATGGACATATCAAGTGACGGATTAACATTAAGAACGACATAAAACCACATATATATAATGGAACAATAGACTAAATGCCTATGGGGCCGCTTGTTATTCATCTTTGGCATGATTTTAGTCCATTAATACACTGAGATAATCAGGTAAACCGATGAAGCTTGGTTGTGCCATTAATCTCTTTATTCTAGTCAAACCCAATTATAAAACGGGAGAGAAAATTATCCCTGGCGGCGCGAGATCACATTACCGGTTTGCTGAAAGAGGAGGGAAACTAGGTCATTTGACCCTCTAAAAAAGTGAAAAGCTATTCTGGAGAGAAAAGGGGAATATAACCAGATATAACCAATGCATAATACCAGAGCCGCTTTTGGGAAACTGTGATGTCATAGAAGGCAATCCTACATGCTCATCATTTTTGGAATATGTGCACTATGAGCTATTTTTGTTACTTCTACATTCTTGGCTTTTAAGTTCAAGAACCACATTGCAAACAATTTGTTGTTTTTGTTGTCGTTTTGGGGAGGGGGCTTTTTTTGGGGGGGTTGTCTGTTTTTTGTTTTTGTTTTTGTTTTTTTAAATGTTTTTTTTAATGTTGTTTAATTTTTGTTGTTTTCTTGTTTGTTTAATTGTGTGTTTGTTTTTGCTTTCATTTCAAGGTTATCGCTTTCTTTATTGTAATGTTCATAAGCTCCGACCGCTTTTTAAAATCTTTTGAGATGGTTCCCCCAGGTCCGTAAAATACAGTAAAATGTAATAATTAAGTGGATTAATCCAGTGATTGATGGATATATTTTTAGTAAGGTGAGGAGTACGGCACCAGTTACATGAATAGTTGTGAATGAGCTACTTTTTTCGCTAATCTTCCAATTATCAGACTGTACATTAACTTGCAATTGACGTAGGACTGTAATTCAATTCGGATCATTCAATGCCCTTCATTTTTTCTGTTAGAAATTTATGCTAAATCAATATTTTTTTTACTTAAATTTTTTATGCATTTTTTAAAAATTTATTTATTTTTATTTTTTATTTTTTTGTCTTATGTAGTCAGGTATTTCTGCTGTGAAAACAGTAGATTATAATATGTTCCAGTGGGTTTTTTAAATTGTGTCCAACATATATAATTTCTATAATTTTTTTTGTTGCTCTATTATTCAAAACACTTCACAAAGAGTGTGATTTACATGGATGTCAATATAGGAAAACCTACGAATAGATTACGATTTGCTCTGCGATATGTATCTAAAATATCTAAATGCTACAAATGATTTAGTACTGATAATCTTTAGCAATGCCCTTGCAATAACTAGGTTATCTGGTTCATTCTTTTTACTTCAGAGATTGAAAGAAATCTTGTGAATCGTGTTTCTTTGTTTGTTTGTTTTGTTTGTGTTTTATTTCGCTTCATTTGCAATCATCAAAGTCTATTTATTAGTCCTATAACTATTTTGTCTCATTCTCCTTCGACTTTTTTTCCTCTCCCTATTGCTGTTCTTCTGTATTTCATCACTTCTATTTCTCTCGCTCTCTCTCCCGCTCTCTCTCTCTCTCTCTCTCTCTCTCTCTCTCTCTCTTCATGGTGCCAGTCAATAATTATTGCAAACATTGATAGGTTTTGTAGTAATGAATTGCGGTTGAGTATAATTTATTGAGGGATTTAGTTTCACGAAATCAATCAAATTATAATCTTTTTTTTCTAAATACAGTTGTGACCGTCACCATCTCCGGTAATCTCGCGTTTTAGGTGTTATATGAATATATCTTTATCTGGTATAATGCATGTGATACGTGCTCTAGATTATATTGGTATCATTTGGGGGATTTATGAAGCTCTGCGTAAACCTTCGATGTTTTTCAGGCCTCTCAATGTCTCGTATTTCGAATGAACCGCGAAAACAAAATGTTTAATTTGCAGAGTAGTAATTGATTTGGGATGTACAGTTTAGAATCTGATGCTTTAAAAACGATATTTTTAGAAATCAACATGTAATGGGTAATGACGTTGATCGAGAGAATCAAAAGAAATGGTGGCTTCAGTCGTTATTGGACTTTGACTAAATGAGTTTTTTTCAATAGGAAACAAGAGTGCTTAAGTCTACAATAAGCTCCTTTTTTATTACTTGATTTTGCCAATTTAATTCGCACTGCAGGACTTAAAAGCGCATAGCGGTGTAGAATGACTACCAGTACATGAAAAGAAAACCGCAGTTATACGTAGGTCAATAAACCAAAGAAATATAAGGATTATTTAGAACTTTCTATTCCACATATAAATGGATATTGTAACCATTATAACGTAATAATAATATAGTACAGTGACATTTGGGGGGAAATACAAAAATATATGTGAGTGGACTTGAAAGTTAGAGAAAAAAAGTTCAAATTATATTGAGAATAAGAAAGTAAAAGTCACTACATCTTCTGAAATGACAATTTAGATGAATATAGATTTGGTTTGATACTAATTAAAGACTTTTAAAGATAAATTATCTAAAACAAATTAAGTGGTAATTTTTTCAATCGCCTTGTTTTTCGCAATAAATAAACCTTTACGCATTTATGACATGTTTAACACACCTTGACCATTTTCAATTCATTTCAGTTTATTTAGCATCTAATTTTAACCATTACATTTCAGCGACTGTACAACATATGCGTTCAGTAACATGATACATAATAATAAAAATATATACTCACATTTCAGACATTAACGATATATATGTCTGAATCAAAAGAAAATATGTATCAGGGATATTAACATTCATACAATGAATAGAATTTGTGAATGCAGGAGACCGTCATCATGAGCGAGTTGCTTGATGTCGATGGCGGCCTTCAAAGTAAAAAAGCGACAGAGAAGTAACAAACTTGAATAAAAGAGGTCATGAGGGTGCAGTGCAAGTGCATCAACGTTGGGGTCAAGATCTATTCATGAGCTGTTGTGTGGATAAAATGAATAATTAATAGATACTATAAATTATATGTAGTCAAGGTGGTGGATTTGAATATAATGATATTAGATTGATCAGCTGTCAATTTCTAACGCCTGTCGAATTTCTTAAAGACACTACTGAAGCTCAATATTTTTAATTTGCTAGATATTTTTAATGTTTCACATGTACTCATACGTATTCAATCGTTTTTATCATCGAATGCAAAAAAATAAATAAAAATAAATAAAAACCTACAACAACTTAAAATTGACTATTCTTATTTTTCTAGGAGAGGACTACAAGCAATAGACCGGTTCGGTAATTTATTCAAATTTTATGCATACCTTTCAACAAAGGTTGTTCTTGACAATCTGAAAGCTTGTCCGAGGCTTGCCGGACATAGCAACGAGTAATGTATGCAAACTGGATTCCAAGCATTTAGGCTCAGTTACAAAAAGCAGGTTAATGGAATAGCTCGTCACTATAGGTGCTCAAAGAAGAAATGTGCATAAATTTGAATACATTACAGAACCGGTCTATTTGTAATAGCGATATCATTTGTGATCCACAAAGTAATTGACTAATTTCATGGCAGTGGTGTTTATGATTAAAGGAGTTGAGGTCATTTTAGAATCAACCCACAAAACAGCTACCCACGAAATGATATTTCAGGGCAGGAAGGATTCTACAGCCCTGGAATGGTGAAACAATCAGTAATATGAAAAGCGGGGCAGAGAGAAAGCTGAAGGGCATTTTGGAAAAGAAAGAGAGAATCTTAAAATCTAAAATTCCTCATGTTTGAAAATAAAGCATTTGGAATACAAGAAGTTGATAATGTGAATGTGTACTTTCAAATCTAATAATGTGGGACTCACAAAATAATTCCTGATATATCAGGTATTTGTTTAAAGATAAATGCATGTATTTTTTTTTTTTTTTTTTAGTGACTAATTGAATGAGTGCAGGGGGCGTTTCACAAAGAGTTAAGTTTGACTTAAAGTCGCACTTAAATTCCTTGTTGCGTGAGGTATATGACACATCACCGCATTGATCAGATCATGCTCAGGGGACGCCCGCTATTGGGTAATCTACCAATGAGATTACGCGTTTAATACCGTATGCGCATGGGCACTTACGCATGACTTTAAGTCAAACTTACCTCTTTGTGAAACACCCCCACTGTTCATATTTATTTCTTGTTATTAATTTCGCTCGAACATCATGAACAAAGTAGTCTTTGAAAAAATATATAGAAAGAGGCAAATGTAATATACGATTTTTGTGTTTCTTTAAATTGATACCTTAAAAACTTCTGTTTTGGAAAAAAAGTTAGTAGATTGAGGCACGGTTATACCAACATGAAATACCATTTTTATTGTTGTTCACGACTCGAATAAGCCAGGTCGTAATTAGTACATGGTACAAATGACCCTAAAATGACCCCAATGTGTACGCGCACACTCATCTGTTTTGGTGGACGCGCTACTTGTTTAAAACGTCATATCATATTGGAGCGCGCATGACCTTTATCTGCACATGCCCAAACCGTATTTACGAACTGGCTTATTAGTACTGATTATTTCAACTGGCGAAGGTGAAGTTACTTAAGGCCACGAGTAAACTCCGACTAACATACTTGTAAAGTAAACATTTTTATTCCAAGTACCCGAAATCTCTAATTAAATAAATACACAAAATGAATAAATACTAAGAAAATAATTGTCTAACATTCTTTTCATTACTAGATTCATTTGATTTATCAATCATGTCACACATTTTCAATGATTGATATGGACTAGTGAAATTAATACACAGGAATCAACGGACTAACATAAGTTAACTCCTATTGCCATGAATACTGGCCTTTAAAATTTCCCTTGCATATCGTGGGGAATTTTTCAACTCATCACACTCTTTAATTGTACAAAAACAATGATAATCATCAATGGTGTAGATAACGTTGACAGAAAGGAGTTATTTTAAATAATTCACAGACCTATCGTCAACTGAACCCAAGGTCAACTGAGTTAAAAGAAAGATATAATTCTGGATATTTCTCAAGGCTATCATCGCGCAAAACCGCACTCTGCCAAGGCGACAAAACTCACCCAAGGTGAAAAAATCAATATTCACGACGTATGATTTAAAAGCATCTCGCGAAATCGTTATCCTTTTACACACTGTCACTACTTTTTCTCCAATTCTTTAGAGGACCAAAAGTGTGCACACATTGTTAATTTCGCCATCTTCATGAAACTTGAGGAAGAACTCTGCATACTGTTTTACCCTTAAACTTAATTTTTGGCATTTAACTTTTACGGATGTATTTCTTTGTATACTGGTAAGATCCTCGACTTTGTAAATGTGGCGGAGGCATCTCAGGAATGGTTATAAAGGTGTGAGTTAAAGAGACATCAGACACGGGCGTAGCTGTACTTGGGCAAAAGCGGAAAGCATGTTGAAATTAAATTTGTCAAGTATAATTACTTCCATGTCTCCTTTTATCATTATTATCATGCATATTTACGTATGTGTGTGTGTGTGTCACTCTCTCTCTCTCTCTCTCTCTCTCTCTTCTCAGGTGTTCTTCCAAAGGAAGGTACACACACCAGAGCCATCTGGTAAGTCCTTTTACCATCCCTCTCTATATTGAGCCTTCTTCTTCATTATGTTACATTTGTTGTCACCTAACATATATATAATTCATTCAGTATATCATTATGAAACTTGACTCTTTCCTTCATCGCTGTTTACGAAGTGCAACATAATGAGTTGCAACTAGTCGATGTATGTATCGCACAAAACGATGTATTTTTTGATGTATTCTCTAATCTCTTCTCGTGAAAATCGTGAAACGGTCTCATATTTACTTTTTAAAAGATATGTGCATAAAACAGGCAATTCCGGGAGGCTTAAAGAGATTTGAATTTCCTCAGAACGGCTCCTAGTTTTCCTTGGCAGACAATCGATATCAATGCGTAGCTGTAGAGTGGACTGAACTCCCGCAGATTACTAGCAATATTGTCCCATCGTTGAATCTTAAGGGCTCAAAAGACTAGTGGACTGGTCAGAATGTCAACAATCGAGAAACCACCTAATCAGGAACATGACACCTTTCTTCGCCGCACAAGTTCATGCCCTAGATATCATGTACAGAACAGATTGAGGTTTTTGTAAGAAGATCGACAAGACCATATGAAGGTAGTGACAGCCATTGCGAAATTAGAGAGCAAGAAAAACCGAGATGATTGCAATCTTTTTCCAGATAAACGCACCTCTTTGGCCCTACTTTAGGCTCATGGGAATAAGCTGTTTTGCCAGTATAAGAACATCTTTTTGCGGTTCATTTGTACAAGTTATTTAAACAAAGCTCTTTTTTTTGCATAGAATAGTTTGAAAAGCAAATGCTGATACTTATGTCCCCCTGATTCATTTTTGCTGACTAAAGAGAGGAAATTATGAATTTTTGAATTTCTGTTTGTAATTAAGCAAGGGTACAATGAAGAAAAACCCTGAACTATGGTCAATAGGGTTCTCATTTTGAAACGTGTGCATTTTATCATTTCCCTGATAAAAATACGGACTTCAAATGGCCTTTATTTGCCATGCACTCATGACGTTTGCTTTTGAAGACTCTGGCACCGTTTCGATTATCCTCTGTACATGGTTTTTGTTCAACATTCACGCAAAATTTTATTGCTTAGACATCCGATTATATTTGCTTTTCGTATTTACAAATCCGTTTGTTCAGTAAGCATGATGAAGTCTTCAATTATTTACATGATTTAAATCGGGTAGTGGTGTGTAAGGAAAAGAGATCATGACCGATACATGGATATGAATTATTGCTGGTCATACGGGCATTCTTTTTATTGACTTGATTTGGAGAAGAAAAAAATGTTTTGATCGTATTTGGGAAGCTCGTATGTATATTCTATGAGTGTTGGTCCCATGAAATTAATGTACCTGAACACACGCAAGGGTATCATCGTTAAAGATGGCATTTAATGACTGCTTGTACTGCGCCAGGTTTTGACTAGAATTTTGTTTGCTGAATACATGATATACCTTCAAGGCCGGGGCATATCAGTCGATCATTATGTTACCTCATCATAATATACTGATTAGATTTATCGTGTAGTTGATATTTGAAACATTTAAGAACCAACACAATAATATTATTTTTTCTTTCTTTCTTTCTTTTACAGGGTGAGCGGTAGGGTAAATGTTGCAATTGGGTTTAAGATTAGGTTTAGGGTAAGAGTTGGGAAAAAGGTTTAGTGTTTGATTCATGGTTGAAGGTAATAATTGGGGCAGTATATATATATAGAATATTGAGCGCCGATTATTGTCATAGAATCATAACAACCACCTAATTTTACATTTATACTTGAAAATTCAAACTGCAGATACTTGAATAAAGTGGATCTAAGTCGAAACGTCATTTTATATTCACAAACAGGAAATGGGGAAAACTATTGAGAGTGCGGAGAACAAATTAACCCAGGAATGGTTGAATAATTAACTGACAATATCTTTGTTGAAATATATATATATATATATATATATATATATATATATATATATATATATAATAGATAAATAATACACTTGCAGTCCAGCAGCGTAAAGCCATGGTTTTTCTTTGGGGGTGCTCAGAAAAAAAAAGCGTAGGAGCGTTGAATTATCGTTAAATATGAGCATCAAAATGCACTTCTTAACATTGAAAGTTCTTGCTTTGATACATTACACAGATTATACAGTTTTACTAAGCATTGAATCATTTCTTATTTTCAAAATTTTCGATAGAGATAGGCAATTGTGTATCTAAATTTATGGGAATAATTTCCCATACCCCCCCCCCCCCCCCCCCCCCCGCTGCTTTGGCAGTCTACATTACTCTTAGAGCGAGATACATTTCGTCCCTTGTAACATAGATACAGGGAAGCTAAAAGCGAAAAGTAGTGCTTCTGAAACTTTGTCAGGTTTTCTGAAGAATGAGTCCTCTTTTGCAGATGTGGTATGCTAATATCTGAATGTTCGATCGCTGCCGATGTGTGCAAGTAATTGCAGATAAAATGTAAATAGTCGCATGGAGACCGTCATTTGAAGATGCTTGTAGCTGATTTGAAAAAAAAAAACATTTGCCCCTGCCTACTGCCTACTGCATCCCAATGGTAATACGTATTAATGCCTCGTTCAGACTTGACTCAGTAAAGCGCCTCCAAAAAAAGGCCGCGTCAAAATAAAACAGTTTTACGTTAAAGAATGCAAGTTTGAATGAAAAAATAGTAACTTCGAGCAAAGAAGGTCTTTTAGGGCATTTACAGTATAATGAGGGGTGGGGATTAAAATGGAACATGCATGTTTATTGTTTAAATATTACCCATTGTTGAGTAAATTTTATCTAGCTTTTCCTACGTTTCACCCAACTATTGCTTTTGTATCTAGTATTGGGTAAGAGTGAACGAGGCTCTCCTCTCCACGGATTATTTCATTTAGCATGCTTGCATCTGCAAAAGGCTTTATTTGCTTTCGATTCTCAAGTTCACCGAAAAGCAAGAAGGAGATGAGGCAAAAGCTTTGCATACGGAAATTGCCTAATCTACATTACAGGGTATTGTTGATGTAAATTCGACTTTTTGATGAAACATATGCTTTACACTTGCAATTATTCATGCTGCATCCGTTTCATTTCATATTGGTAGTTTTCCTATTTGTGATGTACTTTGTTCTCTCTCATATTTTTCTTATCAATAATGCCCTCCAGGTACTAAACATATAATATTCTGTTTTTGTTGTTCTTTTTGTTTTATTTATTTCTTTCCTACAGTGTATTTATTTCCAATTACAAAGTTATACGTCAGTGTCCTATAACTTATAATCAATCTTGGATGATGGTGTCTATTTCTAATTTGATACGTAATGATGACCGACCACCTGTGTAATCATTCTTCAAAAAAGCTGTAAAAGCACATGATATTAGATATCTAGAAGACGGAATAGATTTTCAAAAATGATAAATCAATATCTTTATGCAATGAATCATGCAAAAAGAAATTTTGTTGACATGTCAATCAAATTGTTAAATATAACACAATGCCCCCAGGCCAAGACTCAAGCAAAACGGGGAAAAAACAGAGACACTAGGAAGAATTGAAAGAGAACAAGAAGAAAGAAAAGATCCCTGAAGATTTCAAAAGGAAACAGAAAGGAAGAAAAGAGAAGAGTAGAGCAAAGTAAAAGAACAACTAAAGTTTGAAGGAGTCAGAGAATGTTTAAAAATGAAGAGGTAAAAATAAAAAGAAAGGAGGAAATTCGGGAAGAGGATGGAGCAAAAGATAACTACAACAATAGAACATACTAACGGAAACAAAAATGTTACTGAAAAAAACTGGAAGAAATAGATAAATAAACAAAAGACTGAAATGCAAAGACGAAACATGATAAGGTCACTGCATGATGTTTCAAAGCACACACTTAAATCTCAAGAGACAGCATCAGAAGCGACCCCACTTTAGCGAGTCCACCATTCCGATTTAATTCGATTACGTCGAGCATTGCACCAAGAGACCCCATGTGTTTTCCCCGATAATTCCGTTTCAAAGAGTTGCCCAGGGACTTCATCCAGTGATCTAGTTGGCAGCTGATTCCTTTATCGGAAAAAGCATCCTCCAATTAACTACCAATAGCTTACGGGCATGGTTTTTCGTGTCTCCTGAGAAAATAAAAAATATCTAAAATCCATTTTCACTGAGAAAAGGATAATGTTTGGTTGAGGTGGGGAATCAAATTTAAAGATTTTGGGGATTTAGACCATAATGAAAGGACCATTATTCAACAAGAGACATCGTTTGAAGATCGCCTTCTTACCGACATTGACAAATAAATCCTTTAAGATCAGGGGGGAAAAAATATTCAAAAATTGATGTTTTACCCTTTAATGAAATGTTACTCCTATATATTTTTAAATAAATTTTAAGGGTATTCATTATGAAACTCATTTCAAAGATTATTTCAATTTCTTTTTAAATTTTAGAAAAGATTTTTTTTTTAAATCAGTTGCATATAATTATGATTTTTAGAGAAAGAAAAAGCTGCCAAGAACAATACATGTATTAACTATACTATGTCTATTATACAAAGAGTGGAAACTTTTCAAAACTCATTCTCGCACATTATTGTTGACGCCACAGGCATTATGTTCTAAAACGGGTATTCTTAGAAAATGACACATTTTTCACTTGCTTTCATCATCCGGAAATCGATGACAAGAATTTCTCTGTAGTTTAAGTAAGGATCAGTTCATTTCACGGATGGACGTTATCAGTTTGTGTTTTTTTTTTCAAAATTAGAAGACCTGTAAAAATAAGTGATTAGATGTGATGGATTGCCTTACAATGTATTGTGGAGGGAGTCACTAGGTGTACTAAAAATCATAACATTTGGTTGACATTGATACTCTTTTTTTAAACGAGAGTCAATAAAATGCTTACTGTCTCAGAGTGGGATATAGAAATTTAGTGTTGACTTCTCATTGCTCTTTTGCTATATATAAATGTATATTAGAACAACATGATTTTGTATAATACTTTCACTTGCATAATTATATTAGTCAGATAATTTTGCTTTCCTTTCTGATATTTGGAATTTCAAAACAAGCTTGAGATGTCATATGAGATGCGAACATTTTTCTTCTCAGATGGAGATTCTCCTTAAAGTGTCATTTTTTTTTTTAGAACACCCCCGCTTCAGAATAGTTTTTTCCAAGCACTTTCGCGCATAGAAACCTTTGAAGAAATAAGATTTCCAGTAACTTTTGATGCATTTCATGGTAGTCATAGTCTTTCAATTTATTTTATGACGTTTATATTTTTTGGTGTGTCACGGACGGACAAAAATGTTTCCTATAAACTAATCACGCTCTAAAGATCATTCTTGTTCAAGTATGTACATGATGTACCTATGCAGTTTTAACTATGGCAACCTTGAAAGTACATCTATTTTTGATCGTTTAATCGTTTCAAAGTTCAGTTTCTTGAGTAATTTTCAGGAAATACTGCCAGGAAAATTGTCATACAAAGCAAGCCACGATTGATACATATTTTTCCCTATATGCATCTATTCACAATAGATCAGAAAAAGTGCAGTGAAACATCATGTTTTCTTTCATTAGTTCATGTGCTTTAAAGATAAAGTTGAGTTCTGGACATGCGGTAATACTGTGAATGAAACTGTCTGGAATCAATGGGGAAAAGTTGGTTATGTAGCAGATAAGAATCGATGTATGCTGTTAAAGGTTTTGGAATCATCAGAACGAGAAGAAATTTACTCAATCCTGCTGCGAATCACATGAACTGCACACATAAATATGTATGTGGGACTACAAACACATGTACCACGAATATTCGGAGCGAATATTTCAGCTGGTTCTGATCAAATTTTGAACGGGAGAACATTTGAAAAACAAAGCCTTTTCGGAGGACATTTCCGCTTTGATAAACTTCCAAACTGATGAAAAGAGAATGAGAAAGCTCATGCACTATTTTTTTTACCTTTCCCAGAATTCAACCTTCTCTCTAATGGTTGAATAAAGCTCCTGGTTGTCTTCCTCGAAGTAAGGGACTTCATTTTATTACCATGTGACTCTAGCCGTGTGCATTTTCATTGAAATGTATTATTTATAGCACATCTCTCCCTATCCCACCTTATATCGCACCTCATTGCCCTTAAATGAAATCCCTTTATGTGCTAAATAGAAAACCACAAAAGAAAACTGAATCTCGTAATAGTTAATGGAATGAAACATCTAGAGCGCATCAAATAGGATTACACTATAATGATAATGATTATTATTTCCTATGAAAGGACAAATTGTTTAATGTTGGTGTACTCCTCTGATAACTGGATATCAATTATGCGTACGTGATAACCATGAGTATCATGTTTCAAATTTTCATGAATAAAATTAATGTCTTGTTTCCACTTTAAATTCCCGGGGGTAATCATGTTTCATCCTACCCGAAGTTAGCATTATTTACATTAGAGAGGACATTTGAAATCTCCTTGCATGAATTAATCGTTGTAATAATACATTGTAAAGAATAAACTTAATAATCGAATAGTTCCCCCCCCCCCCTCCTTCAAAATACAATATGAAATTGTTTCATGTTTTAAGGGCTACGGAACACAAAGGCAGACGCGAAAACAGAATTTCAGAATGTTGTGAAAAGAAGGCGCAAAAGTTCACCACCCCTACGAAGCGCGCCGACGATGTCAAAGAAGTTTTCACAAGAAACCAGGTGCCCTATACATTAACCCCCTCCACTGGATATAGATGTCCATCGGTAGAACTATGGCGGTCTTTATTCATGTTATTCGTTTAAATAAAACGCCGCTGCAGATCAGTACCCAGTAAACGTCTCAGCACGGATCAAAATCAACTTGGTCAATATTCTTGGAAGATAATTGTTTCGGCTTTACCTCCTGTACGCATACTGCCAGGCAAGTATGACCTTTTCCATCTAACCATCAAGAGCGCATCTTGACAGTGTTGCTTTTGCGACCAACAATCATCACCGTAGATCCCGCAGAGATACGTTTTGTGGTAATTGTTTTGGAAGGACGGTACACACGAAACTTATTAAAAATGTACCAAACGTTTAGTGTTGCATCTGTATTAATCTGTTAATTGGGTTAATGTCCTTTTGAGAGAGGTCGATCTAAGACAAGCTGGATAACTCGGCAAAGTTCGACGGCGACTAGTTAATGCTTGTGTGATCGGAAAATCAACCTTGGCGTGTTTTATTTACTGTGATCTTTCTTGATAACCATCTAGGGGGGGGGGGGCATTTTGACCTTTATATGTGACAGGACTTCATGATATATTGTACATGTACATACATGTCTTGTATTGATGTATTTTCTGTTTTATGCCATGATCATGTGGACGAGCTGTTTTGGGAATTCAATATGGCTGTGTTTCGAACAAAAAATCAGCGTTATTTTTTAAAAAATGTAAGGATTGGGGAAAGGGTTCATGATGAGATTCATGAGAAAAAATTCAATCCAACAGCCTCAAAATTACCTAAGTTGTTTGTTATCTTTACCCAAAATTAGATAATTTCGTGACCTTTAGATTTTAACACCATGGTGAATTTCTTCCCATGATTCACGTGCTACGGTAATTATAGATAAACGAAAATGTTTTCACAGAAAATTGCTCCCTTTTTCATGAATTAGGTAAACCCGAAGCTCTTGATGGAGTTAACTTCAGATAACTTTGTCATCCCCATTTATCTTGTCCTTTCTTTGCTTAACTTATTATAACAAAGCGATTTCGGAAAAATAGTCCTATGTACAATGTCAAGTCATGTGCAATTCAGCCTTGAGGTTGTCATATTATTTTGATCGTATTTAGAAAACTATTATTAAATTGAACAAAAAATTGGATGCCCTTAGGCTTGCATACTCACATCATGTCAATATTTATGTCAAAAGATCATGACAATGTTTAAAGATACACATGATTAATCCTTCGATTAAAACAAATGATGTAGATATAGATATTACGCCTTTAGGTTTTTAAAGTATAATGCAATGTATAATTTCCTGAATTTATTATTGCTATATTTCTAAGGGAAAAGGCCTCTAGACCTGGCGTAGTATGATTTAATTAGCTTTGAGATGAAAGGGCGAAACAAAAGATGGGATATGGGAAGTGTGCCCCTGCCCCCCGCCCCCCCCCCCCCCCCCCCCCCCAAAATAAATAGTTGGCATGTTTTTGAGCTTTCGGGATTTCCTGTTAGAGAAGTGGGAAGTTTCAAGCAACTTGAAACAGTATTATGACCAGTTTCTTACATTGTCGCCAACTTTGAAAATCTGAATACCCTCGGGGGCGGCAGAGTTTGTCCGCCATCCGACCCCACCTCATGCCACATGTTTTTGCGAGGCCCCTGGAAATGTCTCACATTCATGTCTTCGCCGTGTTAGTTCTGAATGTCAAATAAGATATTTGGCAGGGGCTGCAACCTCCTGATCTTTCAGCCCAATTCCCGGTAGTCAGTCCTCGCTTGTGAAATTCCAGAACAACAGCTTTCCGATCTAATCATTCTTGTCTGTACTCTGTAATTAAATCCCATCAAACCTTGCATTTCGGTGTTTTGTTTTGTATTGTTTTGTCTTTTGTTTTTGTTTGAAGCTGTTGCCTATTAAGCCAGTTCTTTACAGCAACCACTGAAGCCCGGATGTGTACCCTGTATCATGGGCGGCGATCCCGGGGGGTCGGGGGACGCGTCCCCCACCCCCCCCCCCGGAAATTTTGAATTTTTTTACAGCAACCAATGGCTAAGGCTAGTCTCCCCCCCCCCCCCCCGGCCGTGACAAGAAATCTCCGCACATGCCCTTTATCATGAAGACGTAGAATTATTCCATATATTAAAAATCCCAGCTCCGTTTTATCTTGAGTAACATGTATAATGCATGTAACTTATCTCTTAATGAAATTCTCCTATGGTTCTCAAGATCAATCTTTAAAACGTCATCCTTCCGCTCTCAGAATTGAGTGAACCCATTATGGTTCACCGTTCATGACATAGGTCCTACTGTCCTTGTTTAGAATTCGATGAATATTTTTTTTAAGTTTTCCTTTAATTCGGTAATTCCGGATATACAACTGAAGCCCATGATTTCACGAGATGCAGTTTTCGTTCGACTACACTTTCACTGGAGAGACGGATCGTTGATTTCTAAGGGAGGGGCACGTACGGTTCGTTAAAAAAAAAAATCTCTGTTAAGCGAAGAAAATAAATTATTGCCACATTAAAATGTGTTTTGAAGGTCTAAAATTGAAACAATTATGGGGTACACATTTCTGTCTAATTAACGTATCTTAAGATATGTCAGCTGTGTTTAAAAGGGAGCAGGGACGGGTTCTGCCCTCACAGATCCACCACTCCTAGTGTAACTTTAAACAACCGTCTACAGTAGGGAGCAAATACAGTTTGAATTATCCTCTTGTGGCCTCCCCGCGACCATGAAACCTCATTTTGGCAACCCATTATCTCGTTCCAGTATGGCCAAGTGCGTTCTTAAGTATCTATCTCCACGCCGCCCTATGACCAGGAGAAACGTTCGTCCTGGGGCAATGATATAAAAGGTCATTAGGATACATTGCTGGTAATTGATTGGCTAGAGGGTGTGTTGATTCAATCAAATAAACGTGTCCATCCTGGCCATTCATCATGGTCATGTTCAGACGATGGATTTACTTTCAAATGCTACTTACTCTCAGGAGTAAACCTGCGGTTGGTGCCCCATCTCGAAAGCTGGTTAATCATGTTAATCCCCAAAGAAAAGTTTTTTGTGGGTTTTTTTTTAAGGTCAGTGCAATGCCCTTGTGCAATGCCCTTGTGCAATGCCCTTAAACAAGAAGTTCACGTACCCCGAAAAGACGTACTGCATAAAAAATTAATACATTTTTATAAAGTGTGGATCAAACAATAGAATAAACTTTTAAACAATTAAAAACGAATATTTCTGCCAAGAGGGTATAATGATACAGAAACACGTACGTAACTTTAATAGTGAATCTGATTAAACCTATAAGTTTGTCTACCTACCGGGTATACCTATTACAATTTCAATTCTTACTCATGGATACTTTTAATTCATTTTAAACAATGCCAATTTTGGCACTGGCAACTGCGACATATCGCTAATATTTCCATGATAAGAAATTATATATGACACAGAATTGTAGTACTATTATTTTATTGTGATCTATTTCTTCGAAAGCATTTAGAAAAGGAAACTTAAATCGTCACAGCTCTATATCTCTCTCTCTCTCTTTCTTTCTTTCATGAGCATTTCCAATTCAAACAGATTATGTTGTAAGATCTTTTTTTTTTATAAGCTTGCCAAATTTAATTAGGCCTACGTAAGTCGGAGCGGTTTCATTTCCATAATCCCCAGAATAATTTATATTAATTATTTTATCCATTTTAAATAATCACTTTAATCCCATCATTTCAGATCAATCAATCTTTCGTAGATTTTTTAAAAATTATTATTTATCGTTTCTTACAAAATAAGAAAAATTAATGAAGGCATGTAAGACGATATTGGAGTAATGTCTTATTAAATAATCACGATAGGCTTATTACTGAAAACTATTTTTCATTACGAAACTAATAAATTTCGTTGGTGAAATACTTTGATCCTAAAATCTATAGTATAAATTTTAATGAAGATATGTTTTTAATCTCAGGTTCTAAAAAAATATGTATGTAATGTATGTGTGTGGACAACAGCATTTTCATTTGGGGTTTGTTTGTTTGTTTTTCGTTTGTTTGTTTTGCAGCACTGCACCCAAATATATACACTTGCAAGTAAATGAGATATTTCAGAATGTGAATGACTGCATCAAATTGGAAGCTTGCAAAGATTGTTTCATCTCGCTGTCCCTTCATCACTTCGAATTCAAGTAAGTGCTTGCACAATTGTTTTTTTCTAAGAAAATCAACATGTTTTTACACGATCAATTTCTTATTTGGCATAAAATATTTAGCCCAGTTATTTGATTAAACGGAATTCAACGATAGCTAATTCGATTCCACTTGTGGTGTAAATCCCAACAGTATGGTTAAACAATTAAATGGGACATTAATAAAAGATCCTTTGGAATTGGTAAGTTCTGTAGATGACACAGGAATAACTAAATAGATTAGACCGAACACATAATTTCCGTTCAGTTTACTAGCGTATATTACATGATGGGAAGAGACTACTTAATAGAGTACCGAAGTGCTGACGTCATATTCGCTCGTCGTCCAGGATACTGGTTGCAAACAAGAGAGCCCGCGTATGAGGTCTACCGCTAAATCATTCAAGTAACGGGCTGGAGCAGGGCAATTTCAGTGTTTGGCGCTGGTGTTTAGCACAACATTGTTCAGAACCAGCAACGTTGACACCTTAGCCGGTATGACGTCACACTTCGGTACTCTATAGTATGTACGTCTGTATATATATTGGGGGGGGGGTTCTTTTTCCTTTAAAAAAATGCTAATATCGCTCATTTACAAATTAGCACCTTTTTTTAATTGTTAATTTAAGGCCTTACTATTTTTACCTTTTTTTTTAAAACCATGCTTACTTAATAGACGCCTACACTTACTTATGTTTTCTTTTACAGTTACAATATTTTCATTATACGAATTATCGCTTTATCAGTCCATTGAATGATGTTCTGATATATCTATGTTCCAGTTAACATATTTACTATGTTCTTGTTCTTTATTTTCATATGTACTGTTTTAAAACAAATTAAAAATTGTAAAGAATATATATGTTTGTGAAAAATATATAAACTTTGAAACCTTACTATGTGTATATATATATATATATAAATAATGTGAGACATTTACTGAATGATTAAGATAATTAATATCATAGCTGAAATCATTGTTCCTCTTTACTGACTTCCTTTTTGTGGAAATAACTGCAAGGGCTGGAAAAAATTCCACCGGGGGTCGAACCCGGATCTTTGGTCCTGTACGCCAAATGCATTAACCAATAGAGGCGGGTTGTGTGGCAACACCAGCTACAAAAACCGACAGGCAACCCTTCCACCCCCTGAGGAGTTACTTTATTACTATTCTTTGAGGGACAGGAGAGCATTTAACAATGACCAGCCGCATATATATATATACATCATGACAAGATTAATATACTGATATTGAACAGCTGCTTTAGAAATAGATTGCGCATTATACAAAGTATCACATTATTATCCCGGCTTTAGGGGACCTTCCATGAGTAGGCGCTAAAGCATGAACATCACACTTCCCACTGCCTTCGTATTCACCTCACCTGTGTCCAGAGTGGCAAACATAGATTAGAAAAGGTGTCGTGGGAGGATCCGAGCAGTATTCCCTGCAGTGCATATTCTGCTGATGTATTTACTATACCACGACACTTTACTAATCTACCATAAAGCAAGTTCCTAATTACAGTTTTCGCATACCTGTGCAAATAAAGGTCATTTGTACCGAGTACCAATGACCTCTATACGCTGTCATTTTGTACGCAATATGATGCGTGTACAAGTATGAGTTTACATGTTAAAGTGACAGTAAACTAATCTCCTAAACAGCGCCATCTTTTAACAGGATTTGAGAAGTGTCTGTGCCTCCCATTTTCCCATCATGCCCCATTCTAATTTGTAGAAGCTTAGAATGTAACTGCCGGTAATTTTCCACATTTGCCAAGACAAAAATAATAGTTTGAAATATGAAATGTGCCTATTATCCAAACAACTTGTTTGTCTAAATTCAAAATTAAATGCAAGTAATTTTCAAACTATAATCTTAATCTAGCAATCACAGATGGCGCTGTTCAAGTTTTACCAGTTTTTAGTCACTTTAAACAAAAAGCGCCTCTGCCAAAACGAATGGGCGTGCACGTCAAAATTGGATTTATTCCACGGTCGTTTGTACCATGAACTAATTAGGAACTAGCTTATGGTATGATCATGGGGATCCCTATGTCTGCGAAACTAAGATTTGACTTGAAATTGAACAAGAATTTCTTTAAATATTCCTCTCATGCCTAATTTCATATTATTTTTGATATTCTAAAGAGTAAGTGTGCAAAAACTCTGACCAAACTTAGAACAAAAGCAATCATATTTTCATAAGAAAAGGCGGCCGTGTAATTTTGACATTAAAAAATAATAACGGTGCCGACGTCTGTGCATTCATTCATTTTACACGCAGTTCGGGATTTTTTACATGTAAAAATGTGGAAATAAGACTTTTTTTCAATATTTTTTTACTCGTTTTTTTTTCATGAATAGATGAAAAGTTTCGTTGCACGTTTTGTTTTATCAAAATCGTGCAATAATGCTGTGTAGACTTGGACACTCTAGCCATAATTTTTTTTTTTTAATTTGGTTTTCTTAAATAGAATATGAAATGTTTGACATACACTCTCTCTTTTCTTTGATTTTTTTTTTTTACAGAAAAATAATTCTTAGCAGTTTTGTACTGACTGTTTTCTATACCAAGAATAATATTTGTCGCTGTTCTTCTTGTTGTTTTTATAGAAAGCAAATAAATTACAAAATATTGTATCACTTTTGAGGTCCCTGGTAATGCTTTAAAATTAATTTGGGGGATAAGAGGCAGCAGAAACTCGCATCTTGCGATAATTACACTCGGATCAGTTGAATCTCATTAATTTAAAACCGTCATCTGTTTTAATATATTTTATGATACAAGTAAGAGGATTTCATTTCCGAGGATTTAAAAAAGATATATTTAATGGTAATGTTTATTCTCTATTGGTTAGCTTGTGGGCGATATCGTCTCTAGTAAGATGTCAGAAAAATTGCCAAACCAAAACCGAACGGCTTCATTTCCATAATCTCTGAGCTTAGCTTTCCTTAAAACTACAGATTTCCAATGCATTGGTTCGAATATCAGTTACATCTACATTTCTTTCTTTTTTATTATTACTAATAAGTATTTTTTTCCTGCGTAATCTTGACTACTGGAAGTAGATATCGGATTTATATTTTGATATGATTACACACAAACAATAATTATTTTGTTTACCCATATAATACACGGGGTTTGCTTCCCTTGAGGTTTTGTTGGCGTTATCACTTAAATGCCAGTTTCGCGTGCTCGCTGTGAAGCTTCATTTTGAAAAAAGACGTATCCCAAAAACATTAGTAATTGTAATCATGTAACACTTACATGTTGTAAAGTTTAGGCCCTCTCATTGGAAGAAAACAGCCGAAAGAGGCAGAAAACGAATTCGCCAATACGGATTCGTACACTTGAGACAACGTCGCAGGTTGAGAGTATACGTGGCCTGGAAATAGTCCGGACACTTTGTTGAATGTACTTCTTTCTTTCTCTTCTTCTTTTTTTTTTTTTTTTTTTTTGTTTTTTTTTGTTTTTTGTTTTTGTTTTTTTTTACTTATAGGGAAAGTCCACCCTGGTATTAAGTTTACTTGAATAAAAGTTGAGAAATAAGGGAGACAGATTAGTGAAGGTTTGAGTAAAATCCGATAAGAAATAACAATGTTATGAATTTGTGAAGTTGTAATCAATCAAACACAAATTGGCAACTCAGTGTCGTATCTTGCGAGCTCCTCTCCCATTTGCTCAGTACGGAAAATCTCATGTATTTTCATTTTTTTTTTTTTTGATGAATGAGTAGATTTGTTTCATACAGGTGTTGTGTAAAAACATATATGAGCAATGATTACATCTAAGATCCATGGACGATTGAATATTTTCTTTAGATAAAATTGAAATTGATGATTTGGGGTACAGGGCAAATGGGGGAGGAGTTGCCAGTTTATATTTGATTGATTACCACTTCAAAAATTCATAACTTTCTTTAATATTTCTTATCGTAATTTTCTCAAACCTTCATTGATCTGTTTCTTTACTTTTCTGCTTCTTTTCAACAACCGTGTAATCAGGGTGGACTTTCCCTTTAATACTTAGGAGTCACGAGATACACATGTTTCAGAATTATTTGACAGATGGTATTGCAGTGAAATTTCTGTTGGAATCTGTTGGAATTTATCTTTGATCCTTACCAAAGCTCAAGGTGATCTTCAAAATGTACATTTCGTCAAGTTAATTTAGAGTTATTATTTCAACGTTTCCAGGGAACAAATATAGCTAATGATAGACAGATATGCACACGTTTCTTGTCTTTCATCTGAAAGTTACTTCTTCGTTGTTGTTTTTCTGTGATGCAGGTTCCCAACTAGTCGCACGATGTCCTGTCTTGTAATGGTTTACTAATGTTCCATGCTATTAATGTATAGAACAGATGTGGATAAAACCTTGACTTCGCTACCCACTCTCTCTCTCTCTCTCCTGTTTTTTCTGCTTTAATGTAAGTGCGGAACGATTTTCTCAGATTTCTGATACCCCAGTCACACAATGAAATCGAACCCAATCCAATCGATAGTTGATATCTTGGTCCTGGGTGGTGTTTCATAAAGTTAATCGTAAAGTTACCCCTGACTTTACGAATGACTTAAATATGACAAGCCAAATGGGATGCTTAATAATTTTTTAAGCTGCATCAACTAAAGTTGAAATGTGCAGATGTAGATTAACATCATTATTATAACAAACATTTTTAATGCAAAGTATTTTGTTTGGTTTTTGTTTTTTTTTTTGCTATAATTTAATTGAGGTTATTAGAAATACAGTCACACTTTGTTAAAACATCAGATAAAAATTTGGGCAACCTATCTGGCATTTCATATTCAAGTCGTTCGTAAAGTCGTGCGTAACTTTACGAACAGCTTCATTAACCACCCCCCCCCCCCCCCCAGGGTGTAATGTATTATTTTGCTCAGTCTGTACGGGGGTGGGTACTCGTTTTTCCTGAAGGTTTGCTATTCCGAATGTTGATAATTCCGAAACACAAACTCCCGTACCAGGTGGTTCATAATCCCGAAAATTTCGTTACATAATTCCGCTACATTGGAAGGTTAATTATTCCAAAGGTTCGTTAATCCTAAGCTTCGTAATTCTAATGTAGTTCGCTATTTGGCTCTATTTGCATTTTCGGAATTATGAATCCCGATTTCATTTTGAAATTACGAACCTTCGGTGTAACAAGTCTTCGGAGAAACGAACCTTTGTATAATTATGAACCCTCGGAAAAACGACATGTAGGCCTAACTGTTCTGTACTCGGTATAGTGTCGGTCCCTTACGTGTGACTGGGATGATGACTTTTAAAAGTTCAGAGTAAATCGGAAAAGATTATTGCTAGATCAGTTCATCTTCTGTCGCGTTGTAAAAGATCAACATCTAAGAGCCTGATAAGGACCTCATCTATCACTACTTGGATATACTTGATATCTTCCGTAACTTGGTAAGCACGCAGTCATAAATGAATGTGCAAGATAGTGCAGTCTGGTTGATCCAACACAAGCTGCCGCGACTTTTGCTCCGGGTTGTATTTCGGCCAAAAATATAGGTACAGTGTTTGGGTTGCGATTTGGTGTTAGGTTAGGTTTTGGGTAAGAGTTAGGAATTGTCTTGCGTCTGTATGGTTGAAGTTTCAGACTTTGGCTGGTTTTAGAAATCGAAGCAATGGTCGCCTTAGAAGCTCCGTCTGGGTGAGTGAAATCACATGTCTGATTGTCCATAAGCTTTCAGTCACAAACGTTATCTTGCATGAAGAAGGTATTCGACACTTCTGCCTTAGTTGAGATAAGAATAGCATGCAATCCAAATACTAATTATGCAATGAAATGGCCATCTATACCATAACATGTGCAGGCTACGATAAGAAATAATATCAAACGGTTTAGTACCTTTTTTGTTTACACACTGATTTAGCATGTACTCTGATAACGGCAGTCTAGCCAGTAAGGTTGAAATATTTATAATATTTATATATTTCATACAGTTTTCAAAAAATTATGTAAACGAGGCAAGGGTGAGTATATAGAGCAATTCGTGTTATTTATAAATAAATTTAAATCGATTAAATAAAGTCTTATTCTTAGAACTTAAGTTGTTTTAGTGTAATATCCATACAAATAGAACGTGAGAACGGTTTTATTCACATTAGACCTACATGTATATGTATACAAATCATATACGTATATGCCTTGGTGATCTCAGTACAATTTACAGACATACTGTTCATTAAAAGATCACAAGGCTATCCGCTGTCAAGGAATTAGCCATATCTGGTTCCCTGATTATTTCCCCTGGAGCTATTATTCAGTAAATAGCAATGGTGAAACCATGCCCTTTTTAATATTTTCATCAATCATCTTGTACATCCTTCTTAAGTATTTCTTCAACATTAAGCTGAGTTTTAAAGGCAATCTGCAGTTTGGTAAGCCCGTCAAAACTTTTCGTCAGATTTATTTGATTTTAGATAATAAATAGCAAGATAATGACATAACTAAGCTACTGTGAAGTTTTTTCTTCTTTATTAGGGAGGGGTAAAAAATAATTTAAATACCGGGACAGGGATGTAAACTCCTAAAACGGCAAATTGTACTAAAACGTGTACACGTGAGTATTAACCTATGGGGGACTGTGTATGCTAGCGTGTAGGGCTGCGTATAACCGTTATCTAGCGTTCCTCACATATATTTACACTAAAATTCACCGAAAATCATGAATGGAATACAAACAAATCTCATACATAACCTATACCTATATACCATATGTTTCCAGTTTGCTTTTTGCTACCAAAACTGCACATGAGCTTTATGGACATACTCTCTGCAGTTTTCTTGTAGTTAACTTACGGCGGATTGGGTAGAATTATCCATTGGTGTGTGTACAAATCACGCAAGCAGCGAAACTTGTATTGACCCTGTGAACTTGCCGCGAGAGAAGAGAAAAAGCGTTCAGTACTCTTTCGGATGCACAATTGATGATGATGATTTTGCCTTACTGGGTGCTTCTGCTAAAGTTGGCGGAGGATGCGCGCATGACGTAAGACCATTGAGTTTACTCTCGGTGATTAATAAGATCGGCTATCAGGTATAAATAGCTGAATGGTGTCGAATTTCCCAGAACGAGATTGTGTGTCTTTAAAGGCAGGTGGTTATAAGATTAGATTCCATTATTCCCTGTTAAAATTAATACCAAGCTACTAAAAGTAACATTCAAATCATATGCCAAAGTATCTAGAAATAAGTTTACAGAAGAGCTTATGTTATCACTAGTTTAACAAACATCATGAACATGTATTCAGTGTGTTCGTTGGTGTGCCTGCATGTGTGAGGGTGCCGGGGAGTGTGGGTGTGTGTACATTCTGATTATGACAATGTGATATACTTGATAATAGTCATGACAATAATGATAGTAATATTACTACTAATAACGTATTACAGTCAGCAGGGCCCCTATTCAATTCCATGCTTAAGAATGAAATCTAAGTAGTTTACTTAGTTTTCTGCTGAGATAAAATACTAAAGCGATTATGGTATTCAATTTGAATCATTAAGCTAAGTATTTTACCCTAAGTGTAAGACAGCTCCCTAACTTTTGTGACTCCGTCACAATGGATATCAGTAAGTATCTTGGTGGCCTTGCTAAAATAAAGTGCTTGAATATGATATGAATACGATACATTCATGTATTGAATCCTCCCTATCATCTGTGCAAAGATGTCTTCATGGCGTTAAAACGTAATAAAAAACAATAACTTCTTGCTCTTGAATGAAAAAAAAAAAAAAAGTTATTCATGTATCCCCCCGGTTTCGTCAAACTGAATGGCCTCCGATATTATTTGAAGGCCATGTTTTACAACCATAAGAAACTGTTCGAAATCTAGGTGTTGTATGTGATAAACATTTATTTATGACTGATCAAGTAAGATTTGCCGTGCAGCCTCCTTCTCCTTATAATATATAAAATAGGACAAATTATTTGATTTCCATAGGCTCCCGGGTGAAACTCATCCGTTATCTTGCAACGCAGTAGAACTTGTTACAGCAAAGTGTTGTAGGGTACATATACTTCTTCCATGTCCCAATGTTAAAGGTATTTTTAAATCTTTTTTTAATTTTTTTGTTGTTGTTGATAGACTGGAATTGTAATTTACTTCATTTCCAGAAGGACATGCCATAAATCCATTATCATGAGACCCCTTTCCGAATGTTCAATTTCCAATGTGGTCGGAACCCATATCAAAAGGGAATCCAACGTTAATGGCAGGTTGTTCAAAAAAGAAAGAAGGAAAATCAGAGAAGTAGATTAGTGGAAGTTTAAAAGAAGTCGGACAAGCAATATGAAAGTTATGATTTTTTTAAGTTGCAGTCACTATACATGTGGGAATTTCATATTGGCCGAATGGGTAATGTCACTGTGATTTACATGTAGCGACGGACAACTCTCCCCTTTTCTCCAACACTCAAAATTACTGTAATGTCATTTTTTAAAAATTTTTTGTGTCCAAAACTCAGTATGATCATTTGCGGTTTGGAGGACCTATAACAATATGCTGTCTACAATATATTTTGAGTACTGCCCCGAGGGAAAAGGCGATCAGGAAAAAAAAAGAAGGAATTAATGATATTGTAATGTAGGCCTATGACAAACGGGAGGGTTGACCGGGAATGCGTCACAGTCGACTCACCAGATTGCCAATTTGAGATTCGCATGGATTTAGTGATTCCATTTTTCAAACATTCAAAACTTTTTTTTTTATCCTTCGTCCAGTTTATTTCAAACATTCACCATCCTGTTTCTCTTATTCTTTTTTGCTTTCACACAAATCAACTTATAACAAAGGTTGGATTGCCCATTAACATAAACATACAATCATACAAATAGTCCTATATACAGTTTCAAAAGAAGGGTTTAGACTTACGTCATCCGTCTCTCAAATAATAAAGAACGGTCTTTTTATAAACTTTAGTTTACTTTGTTTCCTGTGACACATGGACGAAATATATCCTTTATCCTCTACTTCCGAATACTTGATTTCAAATGTGGTCGAAGCCATCGCGAGGGGCGCAGAAACATCTCCGATAATCATCACACATTTTCAAATTGTAATTTACTTGATGTTTATCTGCACATGGGTGAAATATATACGTTACTCTGCGACTCAGTATAGAATGTAATAATGATTTATTCTTCCCCGTATCTCAAATGATAGAGGGTAATATTTCCAGAGTATGAATTATTTTGATTTGATTTGATTTGATTGATTAATTTATTTATCTTTATGATCCTTTTTTTCTTCAAATATATTTTACAAACTGAATTACAACATAATAAACAAATATTAATACATTATCAAATAGAGTAATTGCATTGTATAATTAACGTAAATGAATCATAAAGAAGGATTGTCACATAAGCAAAGCATGATGGAGTGACAATCCTATACAAAAAAAATGGAAATACTAAAGAAAGGGGGATATTAAAAAAAGAAGAAAAAAAATCAATACATTTCCGAATATTCAATTTCAATGTGGTCGAACCAGTGTAGATGTTAAGATAGAAATACAATAATGCCCAGATAGTCTTACAAATCCATATGTTATAATGAAGGGTTTAGATTTACTTCTCTCGTCGCTCAAATGATAAAATTCCGTCTTCTGGGGAGCGTTTCATCAAGTGTTTTGTCAGTGATTTTTACCGACAAATTTGCTCTCAGCCAATCAAATGCAAGGATTTCAGTAGCTTATAACAGTTGTCGGTAAAAATCACTGACAAAACACTTGATGAAACGCTCCCCTGATGGACTTTATTTCAGAGGCACATGGATGACACTAACCCTTTATCCTCGACTTCATTCCTAATACTTGATTTCAAATGTGATCCATCTCATCACGTATTCTCAAATTGTAATTTACTTGATTTCCATTAAAGACACAACTAAATCTGTTAACTCAACCCAGTTCTGAATGTAATAATTCAATTCAGTTCAATTCAATTCAATTCATTTATTTATTTAACTATCAAAACATACACAAGCAAAATAGGTTTACATCGATTTTTTTTTTTTTTTTTTTTTTTTTACAAAATACAATGATGGTTAGGTGACTCCGGAGAAAGCAGAGCTTATAAAAAGAGGCCAACGAAATATTACAGGATTATTTAGGATATATTTACATTTTCTGTATCTTAAATGATAAAGGTCAGTCTTCCGTTAGTCTGAAATTGTAATTAACTTAATTTTTAGAAGCACATGCCATGTAATACACTTTTATACAGCAACTCATGTAGGAATGTTTTACGGAAGGATAAAAAGGATAGAGTTCCTTCTATAGTCTAAAATTGTACTTAACTTGATTTCCAGAAGGACATGTCATGAATCCCTTTATACATAAGACCCTTTTTTTTCCACTGTGGTCGAAGCCTTGAAGATGTTAACTTTTTTTTTTTTTTAATAATCACCAGTTATACTTCTCCAGATGTTAGAGTTGATGTGTTTAGATTTAGCAAATGATAAAGGTCTGTCTGTTTAATGTTTTGGATTGTAATTTACTTGATTTCCAGACGCACATGACATGAATACTCAACCAAAAAGTAAGTTCCCCTTGACACTTTTTACTCAAGTAACATTTGATGCAATTTTTTTTTCATTTAAAAAGCAAAGTTTACCGAATTTCCTTATCCACAGATTGATTGGTTATTTGTGAAATATTGATTATGTTTCTATAATGAATTTATGGAGTTTTTTCAGTCAATACCAGACAAAAGCTGAAAAAGGCGTTTGCTATAATCAGGTACAGAGTGTTCATTGTGTACTCCTTTGTTCATGTATGTATGTATGTATGTATTTATTCATTGAATTTCATTGACATATCCATCAATATTTTGTTCGAATATAATAGCAATAATCAAAACGATAAGGACTTTTCTTCCTTTATCGGCTAAATGTTTTGTAGCTTGCTTAAACAAACCATTACTGCATATTACAATCCCGAGATATTTGAATTCTTTTACATTCTCAAGAATATGCCCATTCATCCAAAAGTTTTCTTTAATTCCTTGAATTATTATTACACATCATAATTTTAGTTTTAGAATGATTAATATCCAGCTTCCATTGCTTGCAGTACTCATTTAATTGGTCCAAACAATGTTCCATTCCTTTCTGGAAGTTGAAAAAAGGACAATATCGTCTGCATACATAATGCAATTAAGGATTCTTTCATTCAACTCTACAGGACTGCTTTTCTCTCGATCAAAAATATCGGGGATATCATTCAGGAATATATTAAAGAGAGTAGGAGTGATAACACAACCTTGTTTAAACCCAATATTTGTACTGAAGTTGGAGTCAACCCCTCATTTAATTTTACATAGATTACATTTTGAACACATATTTTTATAACATTGTAAAATTTATCACCGATACCCAGTTTTAATAATTTATACAAAAGGCCTTCTCTCCATACACTATCAAAAGCTTTTTTAAGATCGATAAAACAAATATACTAGTATAGCCCGTTCTTGCTACCATTCTGGTTATGTACAATTTATTTATCTACAATCGTGTTTAAAACGAAAATGTGATCCGATGTCCTAAAACCACTCCTAAATGCAGTTTGGTTTGGTTTATACATCTGTTTAGCTTCTATAAATTTTACCAGTCGTTGATTTAGAACCGAACAGAATAATTTGCCCAAATGACTAGATAGGCAAATCCCTCTGTAATTCGAAAGGTCGTTTGCTGGACCCTTTTTCAATAAGGGTTTAATCAGTCCAACTGACCAACAATCGGGAAAATATCCACTTGTAAGAATGAGGTTATATAGTTTTGCAAGCAAAGGGGAGACAAAACATTGCCCCACTTTCAACATTTCATTACCAGGTGATTTATTTCGTTTCAATTTTCTAATGCAGCTTATAACTTCCTCAGCTGTTATATGAAAATCTAGCTCTGTAAAAGCTTTCTGGAACGTACCATCGTTTAAGGATCGCTCAATTCGCTTCTGTTCGTCATTTAGAATCTTTTCTTTATTCATTAATTTATGAAAATAGTCGTACCACTTTTTTCAGGTATCTTATCAGTATCTTGGCCTTTTTTCCTGATGAGGTCTTCTAAATCTTGGATTAGGTTCCAATATTCTTTAGAGTTATTTTCATACAGTCTCTCTAGTTTTTCATGTAAAGGCACATAACTTATCAAATTCATACAATTGCAGTTGTTTAAAATCGTGATTTTTTAAACGATTTTTCTTGAATTTGAATTCCAAATTATCCGTCAATACATGAACAAAAGATAAAAAGAATTAAAAAGAGTATGCACATGTAAATCTTGCTTTAAGAAACGCAAAGTGCAACCATTTGTATTGTTCCGACTTTAATAAAAACCACGGTTTCATTATAAAAACATAGGCAATAATAAGTAAATAAGTAATAAAAATACAGTTAGGAAAATTCTGCATGCTTTACTTTTTGAATAATCAAATTTCGTCAAATATTTCTCGAGTTATATTCAAAGTGTCAGGGGGAAATAACCTTTTTGGTTGAGTATATAATATGTGTTGTAATACTACTCATTCAATTTGCACTCTGTTCGCTCCCTAAACAGGATCGTAAAAACATGTGAGGTAATCACCAGCTAAACTCAAATTGTAATTATGTTGATTTCCTGGGTCCCCATGCCATGAAGTGCATCAATATAAGGGTTTGGGAATTTTCGATTTGCAATGTGGTCAAACCCATGACTAGGGGCACGGAAACGCCATGTAGTAAGCGTTGCGATCAGACACACGTAGCTGATAGGTTTGGGGAGGTTATCATTATGTCAAGAAAAAAGAAAAGTGCGTTTTTACTAGATGTTCAGTATTATGTCTCTTATATGTCTCGTATATCAAAAATATATATATACAAATATATATATATATATATATATATATATATATATATATATATACAAATATATATATATATATATATATATATATATATATATATATATATATATATATATATAAAACTATTAGAAATGTCATTCTTTTATCCAACTTCTTTATTTCCTCACGAATTTTCGACGGTATTCACACCGTCTTTATCAAGTGAATGACAAACTTTCGAAATTGTATCCATAGCGAAAGTTTGTCATTCACTTGATAAAGACGGTGTGAATACCGTCGAAAATTCGTGAGGAAATAAAGAAGTTGGATAAAAGCATGACATTTCTAATAGTTTGTTTTTTTGATATTCTACCAACACGTGGACTTTGTATTTTATATATATATATATATATATATATATATATATATATATTTGTGAAAAATAAAAGTGAGGGAATAATGGGTGTGTAGCTTAAATCAAAAGTTCCATGGAGCTGTCCTCCCTTTTGAACAAGGTTAAAGAAATGTCTCCGCCGAGAATCGAGCCCGGGTCACTGGTTTAGAACGCCAATGCCTTAACCACTAGACCACGAAGACGGGCCAGTTGTTTCGGTGATACCAGATTCAATTGACCGACAGATTGACAAATCTTCAACAGCTTTAGCAACTCTCGTGGAAATAAATAAAATAGTGAGAAATGAAAATGGGAGAATAATGGTTACGTAGCTTAAATTAAAGTTCCCCAGGGCTGTCCTCCCTTTTGAATTTTTTGCAAAGGTTGAAAAAAATGTCTCTTCCGGGAATCTAACCCGGGTCACTGGCTTAGAACGCCTATGCATTAATCACTTGTCATTGTTCAAAACTCACCTGCCCCCGACAAAGGAATTACGTTATAAGGTTCAAGATTTGTCAATCTGTCGGTCAATTTCAATTGAATCTGGTGTCGCCGAAACCACTGGCTCGTCTCCGTGGTCTAGTGGTTAAGGCAGGGGCATTTAATATATATATATATATATATATATATATATATATATATATATATATATATATATATATATATATATATATATATATGCAGCAATGGAAATACCCACATTAGAGTCTACCCAAAGTAGCCCCCCCCCCCCCCCCGCCCCCCGGGTAGACCAACCCCGGGTCGATTAGGGAACTTAAACATTTTACGTATGTTTCTGGCCATTTAGTCAACCCAGGGTTGATAACACTTCCAACTATTTATATCACAGATGTCCCAGATGTTTTAATTTATTATCAACCCAGAGTAGTATCTGTGGCAACTTAGTCCACCCAGGGTACATGAGAAACCCAACTGCCTGTATCACAATCATCCTAGACACTTTAGTTTATTGTCAACCCAGAGTTGTCTTAGTGTCTATTAAGTCAACCAAGGGCAGATAACAATTCCTACTCTCTATATCACAGGCATCCATAAATAAGAGTCTGTGTTGACAACCCAGAGTTGTCTTAGTGTCCATCAAGTCAACCCAGGGTAGATCCATTCCTACTCTCTATATCACAGGCATCCACAAATAAGAGTCTGTGTTGACAACAAATTAAAACATCTAAGACACGCGTGACATAAAACTTGGAATTATTATCTACCCTGGGTTGACTAAATAGACACAAAAACTACTCTGGGTTGACAAACTAAAACTTCTGGAATGCCTGTGATAAAGACAGTAGGAATAGTTATCTACCCTGGGTTGACTAAATGACCATAAAAACTACTCTTGGTTGACAACAAACTAAAACGTCTAGGATGCCTGTGATATAGACAGTATGAATTGTTATCTACACTGGGTTGACTTAATGGACACAAAGACAACTCTGGGTTGACAATAAACTAAAGTGTCTAGGATGATTGTGATATAGGCAGTTGGGATTCTTATCTACCCTGAGTGGACTGAATGGCCACAAATACTACTCTGGGTTGACAATAAATCAAAACATCTGGGACACCTGTGATATAAATAGTTGGAAGTGTTATCAACCCTGGGTTGACTAAATGGCCAGCAACATACGTAAAATGTTTAAGTTCCCTAATCGACCCGGGGTTGGTCTACCCGGGGGGCCCTACCCCAGGTAGACTCTCATGTCAGTATTTCCATTGCTGCATATATGTATATATATACAGTGCGTCCCAGAAAAAACGAAACCCTAAAACAAAGGGATATTATGACCACACTATGTGCTCTAGGACAATAATTATGTATTTTCCATAAACCAGGAGTATTATGCTTTTATATGATACCTTGATGGCATCAATCCGTACATGATTTACCGAGCAGCAGCATTTTGGAAATGACATGTAAAAACTCAGTTGTGCCGGATTTGGGTTAAACCATGAAAACGTTAGGATCACATGCAATCATGACCCAAATGCAACATGACTTTTAAAACCCTATGAGAAGAGTGCTTTCATCTGTTTCTTTCAATAATGAGGGGAAGGATAATGCCCTTATCATAAAATAAAGGATGATCAATGATGGGGTTAAAGAAAGGGCATGTTTTGTATTGAAAAGGTACCAGCAATCGATATGAAAAGCAATTTTTTGCATTTTTCTGAACTGAAATTTCCTTTTTAAGAACAAAGCGGACAGAAAGGTGATATTTCTTATAAAAATAAAATAAGTGAAACTTTCCATTGTCATCAAATGAAAATACAAGGTAGAAAGGTCAGTAAGGTAGAAAAATATCAAGATTTTGGCAATTTCTCACCTCAGGAGGGGCACCTTTTCCATCACAGGAAGGGTACTTTTTCATCCTTTAAGGGATATTTATTGATATTGGAAATTTTGGGGGCGTATGCCCCTGCCGCCACTGGAAATTGGTTATTGACCCGTATTTTATAAATTTCTCACTGAATTTTTGTCATCGCACAATGGAATTTCACGTATCATATCTCTTAACCCTAAAAGGGCCGGGATATTTTGGCTATGCCACAGCCGGGGGGGGGGGGGGGATGGAATCCACCCCCCCTGAGATCTCGACCGTCGACCGCGCGATCACGCCGAAAATCGGCACGCACGTCGTCCACAACGTAATCTACAAAACTGTATAGTTAAATGCTCCGAAATTATTTCACATTAATTAATTATGCTAATTTATGCATGAAATCAAGATTTTGCTCTAAATCATTAAATAAAGCTCCAAAAATTCTAATTTTTGGTCTAGACACTCTTTCCAGTATTCTTAGCAAATATACTTGAAAAAAATTCCGTATCAAATTTCATTTCTTATGTATTTTATTGTATTTTAAATTTCTTATGTATTTCTTTGTTTTTTTTTACCTTTTGTTTTTTATTGTTTTTTGGATGAAATTTGTCGGGGACACTTTTACGATCATAAACAGCATAAAATAAATTAATTTTAATCAGTAAATGTAAAAATATTCATAGATTTCTAAATTTTGGCTGAAAACACATTTTGTATTGAAATTATACATGAAATCACGTTTTTGAGCAATTTTTGGTCCGACGTGCAAGAACGAAATGTTGAGTAACTTCGGAACCGCATGCCCGGACATATGGTCTCAAAAGATGCGTGAGATTCGAAAGAAAAAAGTCATGAAACGCCGCGGCGACTGCTTTGCGCGTTGCGGACATATCGCGAGAAATGTCTAGGGGGGGGGGGGGTGGATTCCACCCCCCCCCCCGGCCCTTTTAGGGTTAAAGATGGTATTTCAATTTAGTCATTTTGCATGTGATCCTAACGTTTTCACGGTTTTACCCAAATCCGGCACAACTGAGATTTTACATCTCATTTTCAAACTGATGCTGCTCGGTAAAGCATGCACGGATGGATGCCATCAAGCTATCATTCAAAAGCATACTACTTCTAGTTTATGGAAAATAGATGATTATTGTCATAGAGCACATAGTGTGGTCACGATAACCCTTTGTTTAATGGTTTCGTTTTTTCTGGGACGCACTGTATATATATATATATATATATTATATATATATATATATATATATATATATATATAATATATATATATATATATACATGTATGTAAATATATCGTTGATCTTTGTCATTTTTTCTTTTCATTTAATTTTGAACCCGTTATAGATATCTAGGTCTTATTCCTTCCATGGATATTATCTTTCTTTCTTCTTTTTGCCTTGTTCAGAGTATCCAGAAAGCAATCCCTTTTTACAGAAGAACGAAAACACGCTCTCTCTTTGGAAAAATAGCTTCTCGTATCTTCTTCTATTTGAAATGGCAGAACGGAGATGCTAAACGTGGATCACTTTCCTTTGCTTTTCTGTAGCCCGTATGTCACGCTTCATGATCGATACAGTGCATATTCTCATACATCAGTTTAGAAAAGAAAAGTGAGGTGACAAAATTGTATTTGATAGGACTGGATTGCATCATCTGCATAATGCTAACCATATCGAAACGGAGCTTACATTTTTTTTTGTGCAGAAGCAAATATACTATGCGATAATATTTTCTTTCAAGTAAATCTGTATCAAATATTCACCTTGTCTTTTCCATTTCTTCGTTCTACGTTCCCACACGACGAGATAAACCGCCTAAAAACACCATCAGGGCCCCGTTGCATAAAACTTACCATCACGGTAACTCCCAAGGAAACCTTGATTTTGATTGGCTGTTGAGTGATGTTGCCATGGTAGTTACCATTGACGGTAAGTTTTATGCAACGGGGCCCAGAAGAAACAAAAATAACTTGTAAATGAATAGCAAAACAAGTATAAGTACGAAACAATGCCATCAAACGTACCTACTTATGTGATAACACACATCAAAAAAAATTGAAAGCGCATTACGGATAAAAATAAAACATTTTGTTGTGCCCTAACCTCTTCGTTTGCATTTCTTAACATTTCTCTTTGAATTATGCGCACACAATAGTTTATGCGATATCTTGCTTAAAAGAATGAGAGTAAACGCAATATCTCAGAGGTCAACTCAACCTTCGACCAATAATCAAATTGCCTAGCTACCAAATATGCATAGATCTTTGAAGAAGGGTCGTATTATTGTCGCCGAAGCGTGATCTATAAAGCTGAACATCTTGACCCCAGGGGCGTTTCGGTATAATCGTGTTGCATGTGTTCGTGTCATTAGAGCCCTATTTGTCATCATACGATCTCATCCTTGAGGGCAAAAGGGGGCGCCCCCTTATCGAAGGGCGAAAAAGGGGGAAACGTAAATACAGTATTCACAAGAACCCCTCCCACATCATCCTACCAATCGGTGAACTTATTCATTTGCATTTCATCAAAGTAGTAGGACAGATCCCCCCCCCCCCCACGATGCCATTACCCCCACAAAGGATGGGCACACACTACGCCTCTGCTGGAGTGATCCTTCTCTTTTATCCGCCAATCGCAATGTTATTGTGTCCTGTCGCATCTTATCTGAAAAACGCACCTAAAACACCCATCGAATATACCTGAAGACCATTTCGATCGTGTTTGGATAACATTACTATTCACATATGTACATTTCATCATAGTATTAATTCACACTTCTTCTTTTTTTCTTCTTCTTCTTTTTTTTAAAGTTGTAATTTACCATGTTGCCTAATTGTTACATATTCTGTATCTTCATGTAGAATGATTTGTTGAACTCCAGGGCTGTTTTTGGAAAGCACCTTTGCACAACAGAACAGGCTTACCCAGCTGTATATTATAAAGAAGACAAAATAAATGAATAAATATAAATATAAATAAATAATCAATTAATGAAATGTACGTTGACTGCTCGTCGGCTTTCCGTGGTCCTGGGCTTTGAATGGTGATATTATGAGTCGGTCATCAGAAATACCAGAGAGAAAATTTATCATGATTTCATAACACCTTTTTTAGGAAGAAGCCAATTTCGAAATTTAGCTATTCGAAATTGTCATTTTCGTTCAAAAACTTAAACAGTCTATACTTGTTTAATCCATGACATGGATGTGTGGTTTTTCAAGGTGTCCTTTTCAAACAAATGATTCGTAGAATTGCAGAAGACGTAATATCTTAACTTCGCTTTGTAATGTTGAAAGTAAGAAATATCTAGATTCATATGTATGACCTTTGAAGAATGATTACTGCAAAACCACACTGTTCTAATTCTGTTGAAATGGACATATAAGTAGTCCCACCACTGTTATCCTTTATATGAAACTGTTGTTGATTTGCATGTGGGACACATACATCACCACAAAGATCACTCATTCTCGACTTATGCATTTATATGTGACTAGGTAGAAGAAAATGCGTCACTGGAGGGCTAAACTAAGTTCATACTTGATTAAGTTTTCATGATAATGGGATTCCTTAGATAAAAATCGATTTGTCAAACTTCCCACGGTATATGGAGGGGATTAAGCGAGGAAAACTTGAGTGTGGATGCAGGCTTCGTTTCATACCTTGTTGGCAGCGTTTTCATAAAGTTAAAATGTTTTCGAGGAAGGTTCATCCCAGTATCCTTAGTTTTTTATGTATCAATAAAGCAAATGAAAGGATTTTCTCTTTGATCAAAAAATGGCAATGCTGGACTTCAATTATGAAAAGAAAGATAATGGAATCTCGTTATATATTGTGCTCTCCTAGCAAGTGGACACAATTTTTATCACTCTTGCCGTTCGATTTTTGTTGGGTTTTTTTTTTTAATTTTTGGATGTATGAATTTGTGGATTTTAGGGATTTAGGGATGTATGGATTTGAGGAGTTTCGAATTTAAAGTAAATGTCTAATCGTTTATTTTAGAAAAGTCATTGAGCCAATTGAATAACTATAATTATTCTCATCTTAACTTGCTGTCCATCAAATTGGAAGTGAGTTTAATGTATTCATTTCTCTATGAACCTCAATGAATACAGTCATTATGACCACATTAATACACGCACAATCACACTTACGCGCGCGCGCGCGAGCACATAATATATATATATATATATATGTGTGTGTGTATGTAGCGAGAGAGGTGTGCATGTGTGTACCGTTCGGTTGAACCATGTTAAATTTAGATATGTGAACAAGATAATGATGGAAAGGAATGACCCAGGTCACTCGGTGTATTTACAAGCTTTCCTTCGGCTCCTGGCCTTCTTAAAGTTTATTTGCTAAATCAAACAGAATGAAACAAATAATAATAATAAGCAACTTAACAAAACTAAAGACAACATAAAAGAATTATCATAAAGCTGGCAATATAAATCAACAGGAGTAAGTGAAAGTGAAAAGATGTTACTCGCCAAAACAAAACTAAAGACAACAGAACAGAATTGTTATAAAGCTGGCAACATAAATCAACAGGAGTAAGTGAAATTGAAAAGATGTTACTCGGCAGGAGTAAGTAAAATAACGAAAATGGAACTCAATAGAAACAAAAGTAAGCAAAGTAAACAATTACCTGACTTTTAAGGTCGAAGCAAATATATATCATGTCTCGTGTGTAATGTATAAAAGTTCTGTGCAATAATAGTTACATGTAATACGGACGTCATGTAGAGGGCGTTTACTACACAAGTAAGTAAATGGGGGCGTCCGACCAGAACAAGGTAAAAAAAAAAAAAAAAAGGGGGAGGGGGGCATAGTGAAGTTCCAGTTTTGAGGGGATGATTAGGCAAGAAGATTTTGGCTATAAGACGATTAATTTGGTTTGTACTCTCTGTATGCGTGCAATAGTCAAGTCAACTACATACGTGTCGTAACATAAGTGTTCGTAAGGAGATATGGATAAAAGTATATGACAATGAGGTGTAAAAAATAGGTTTTTAATAAATGCATGTTTATAATAAATGCATAAATGCATGTTTATAGTAAATGCATACTGCACGTGTACTGGTGCACAGATATATATTCTCACATACATTTGCACCTCCACCTGCGATATACGTACGGAATATGTACACGTACACTTACTTGTACATTTGTATATGAAATTATATGGTAACATTATCATATATAAATATATTGACGCACACAAATATATATGTATATATATATATATATATATATATATATATATATATATATATATATATATACATATGTATATAGCGAGAGAGGTGTGGATGTGTGTACCAATCGGTTGAACCATGTTAAATTTAGATATGTGAAGAGAGAATGATGGTACAGAATGAAGCAGGTCACTCGGTGTATTTACAAGCTTTCGGCTCCTGGCCTTCTTCAAGTTTATTTGCTAAATCAAACAGAATGAAACAAATAATAATAATAAGCAACTTAACAAAACTAAAGACAACAGAACAGAACTATCATAAAGCTGGCAACATAAATCAACAGGAGTAATTATAAGTGAAATTGAAAAGATGTTACTCGCCAAAACAAAACTAAAGACAACAGAACAGAATTGTTATAAAGCTGGCAACATAAATCAACAGGAGTAAGTGAAATTGAAAAGATGTTACTCGGCAGGAGTAAGTGAAATAACGAAAATGGAACTCAATAAAAACAAAAGTAAGCAAAGTATATATATATATATATATATATATATATATATATATATGTATATATCATATGAATAGCGCATGGTCTATCATGCTCTATACTGGATTATGTGCACGACAAATACTAAATTATCCCAAGTGCAGTTTTGTTTCACCGAGGCCACAGGCCGAGGTGAAATAGACCTGCAAGAGGGATATAGTGCAGTCATGGTGCATGAATAGAACATGAACTAATTGTTACAGTAAATAGACCCCTATATCTATAACTGTTATTGTGTATAAGGAAAAGTTATAGTGCATGATCGTGCACTATCACAAAACGTTTGCACGTCACGTGATGCGAATCTGACCAATCATAGCGCGTATTATACATACATACATACCTACATTCACTATTTCCTATATACATTTATTGTATATTTTATCATTATTATTGTCATTTTTAATTATTATTATTGTTATTATTATTATCATTATTATCATTATCATTACTTATACCGCGCTTTTCCCATAAGGCCCAAAGCGCTTACAATAAATTCAGTTACAAATACTTGTAGTAAGAAAAACGTTACAACTACAAACTGCTAAAGAGATGTGTCTTCAAGGCCGTTCTGAAGGTATTGACTGATGAAGACTGTCTAATTGTAAGTGGTAAATCATTCCAGTATTTTGAAACAGACACGGTGAATGTCCTATTACCTTATTTCCTTACACTTCTGTATAGCATATATATATATATATATATATATATATATATATATATATATATATATATATATAAATATGTGTGTGTGTGTGTGTGTGTGTGTGTGCGTGTGTGTGTGTGTGTGTGGGTGTGTGTGGGTGTGTGTGTGTGTGTGCTTTAATATATAAGCAGAATCTGGACATCTGTTTAAAAATTCTCTGCATATTTCAATTAATTCTGCCAAGTAAGTGTACAGAAATTTTCAAGGAAAACAAGCTGGGGGCCAACAATGGGTGTACGTGATTTATTAAGTAAGAGCACGCAGTAGCTGACACGAATATGCATAAAAAATCGACTGATAGAGTACATATCTGTAGATTTACAATTCTTTGACAGAACAATCATTGATTGCAGTTGGTTGTGGTTATCTTACCGCTAGCGATGACAGCTGGCGCGTTATCATATGCCAGTGACGGGGTCATGTTCAGCCTCTTGAACATGCCTAGGGGTATGCGGTATCATAAGCCAGGAATTTTTTGAATGATTTTATTCACCAACAATAACATCATGTGTACAAGATTTGTCATTCAGTAATATTGTTATAGGATTGAAACATATAATAATAGATGGTAAATGGTACCAGAAAATAGCACAAGTGCTAGTCAAGCCGCAGCCTGGCCCCTCTACAAAATTTACATAGTAGATGATATTAATTGAATTGAATTCCATGACAACCATAACAATTACAACCACAAACATAGATAACATGGTGTTACATATACATGCACATGTACATATAGAACAAAACATAATACTTATTGCATTAAAGGATGTCCTTTTAAAGCTTTCCTAAAACTGCTTCTGGATGATTTTAATTTAATATCGGTTGGTATTTTATTCCATAAATCACTTCCTAAAAAAGAAAGAAAAAAAAATGTCTTTGGTCAGTCCTTAATTTTGGTAAATGTACCTGTCGACTGTTTTTATCTCGTCGAATAATTGTGCTGTATCGTATCACAATAATCTATTAAAGAGTGGGGTAAGTTATTATTACTCAGGTGATTTCATACAGCTCTGTTTACATTGTTTTCAAACCCACACTGTGAGACATGTTAACGTTGGAGGGGGTTTTTTGTTGTTGAAATCTCGATAATATCTATATTTCAATAAAGTATCTATCTATGCGATGCTAATGATATTTGTCTGCATGATTATATCTATTACTTTCACTAATTGAAATCAAACTCATCAAATCAGGGGACAAGTAATAGTTTTGTTAACTTAGAATATTTATTTCATTTATTCGTTTTCAAAAGAAAAATGCTGCTTACTGGTATTTTCATGGAGAACTTACCTGGACTGAACAAATATGTGACATGTGGATATTTTGAAAAATATGTCTTGTGTAAGATTTAAATCGAAAATCTAAGAATTTTGCAATCATACATGTTTGTGTAAAATTGCAATAAAGATACAGGTCATTGCTAGATTAAGTGCCCCTGTAGGACGAATTGACTGTTTTAATTTGGGGCATTAAAAGAGATAATCTAATACCCCTTTCAGTCAAGATCCAGTGCCAAGATCCCGAATGTTACTGAAATGCCTTTGCAGTGTCTTGCAATGTAAAAGTTTGGGGATTACAAAAGATGCAGAGGTTATAACCTGCTTTTACACAGTTACAAAACGGTTTACTTTTTATTCACGCTGTAGGACATGTAAATTAGTAGAGAAAGTCGGATGGTACTAAATGTGAACACGAGCCTTAAGGGAAAGTCCACCCTGATATCAAGTAGGTTTTAAAAGTAGCAGAAAGTTAAAGAAAAAAGACCATTAAAAGTTTGAGAAATAAGAAAGTTATGAATTTGTTGAAGTTGTAATCATCAAAAACAAATTGGCAACTCCGAGACTTATGTTTCGAGGTCCTCTCCCATTTGAGCTGTACTGACAAAAGCATAACTTTCCAACTTTAAGACGTCAAGAAAAAGGGACAATCAATGATCAAATCCCGACAGCGGTTGAAATAGAAAACACAAACCATTGCTCAGCAGGAAAACCTGAGCCGTTAAACAAGAAAATGACTCTTAGCAGACGGATGTATATTTGTCAACGCTATGTTATAAAAAAAAAGCCTCCGGGAGATTTTAAATTGCATCGGCCAAATTCAAACAGTCTTCTAATACCTGGAGATCCTTTCGCTTACACTCGACCTAGATTAAAGTACACGAATTCTGAAATACATAAATAGAACATAAACATAGCATTTCATCACTAAATTTCATTTCATACCCTATACATACACAGAGTACAACTCATTTAACTAGAGATTTTCTTAATCTTCTTCATGTCAAGCATCCAGGCTTACAGCTAATCCCATCTGTGTGTAATTTAAACTGTGAAAAGCCTAACCCATTATCAACGCCCTTTGATTAAAATTGTTTTCAAATCGATGGTTTATTTTCCTGACAAGTAACAAATGATAACTTACTTTTTAAGGTTTAGACCTTATTTGAGTATATTTTAAGCATCGAAATTTGCATTACTCTGTACTCCTGCTGTTCATCTGTCTATTATTGTAGTGTAGTACCGAACGATGACCCAATAATAAAACAAAATTTCAAAAAATTACTGCTTTTCGACTATAGCATTTTCATACCATTTAGTTCTGTTTGTCTTATTTACAGATAAAACCCACCGCACACTATACGATCGACTGCTATCCGATTTCAGAAATAAATCGTAATAGCAATAAATATGGAAATTTTGACAAATAAAATCTACCTGATTCAGGTTCTGAACAGTAATATGAATACTAAACATTGAGTTTTGGTGCTCTGTCAGCCTGATACCCAGAATGAGGGCCAAATTAGTTTAAAATCGTAGATATACACCCCCAAAAAATGAAGTTCATATTTAACATAATGATTAACATAATATTTGTGAAATTTACTTTCAGGTAAATTTTTTAAAAAAAGTTATGGAGTTCCTAATTTTTTACATAATTTTTGTAAAAATTTCTCTGTGTGTAGTCGTAGAACTGCTCTGACGTAACTACGACTCAGAGCCGATGTGGCCTTTCCTCCTATATACTAGAAAGCTCGCAATTGGCCGTGTTTTTCGATTTTATTTTCATATGATTATTTAGAACATCAATCCCAAATATTTCATGTGTTTAAATGTTTAAATATTTATGTCAAATGTTATAATCTTTTCTTCCGAAATCGGATCGCAGACCGGTCGTATAGTGTGTGGTGGGCTTTGAGATACGTTTAGGTAGTTGTGTAAAGGGTTGGAACATTTGGAACCACCTAAGGATAACGATAACGAGATTTTCAATTAAAGGTACACCCTACTGTATGCTGTGTACGTTTGAGTATACTCGTGTCTGTTAACAGTAGGGTAGCTCTAGGGTGTACCTTTAATGAAAAATATCGTTATCGTTATCGGACAAATGTGACCAGTCCTTCATTTTAGTATGTTGCGTTAACATTGACAAGTTATCAATAAATAAGTATTCCGACTTTGTGTAAACTCCCCACTGGGAGTTTTCATATTTTTATATATGCGTGGGCAAAAGAATCAGGTTTTTCCATTTAGATTTCTTCCGTCCCATCGAGGAATGTTTCGTTTAGAACTCACAAAGCGACACCTTATACGCTACAAATGCAGACATCGATCTAATTGTTCTGCGAAAGCACTCACATGAGCAATGCAGCCGATGTCAATGCACTCAAGTTGCTTTACCGAAATGCCCTTGTTAGACTTTCATCGATAAAAACAAGCAGTAAATTGAGAAATCTGAGAAAAATTCAGTTCCTATCGTCTTTTTGGATCGCTGAACAGATCAATGACTTTCCAGAACACATACACACACACCCTTCGCTTATAACTATACAGTGTATATCAAAAAAAGTACAAAATTTGAAAATATCCTCCAAAACCATAATTTCAGAATATTGATACGATTTGTAGTACTCGCTACTTTTATCATTTTCGCAAAAATTATTTTGAGCGAAAATTCCTTAGTCTTGAATATGATCAAAAATGCGTTTCAGACAGTAACTGCGTGTTATCTGTTAAATATCAGTAACTGATATGAACGATCATTTAATCCTCAGTCCCATTCCTGGCAGTGTGCACTGACAATGGCGTAACCAGAAATTGATAAAGGGGAGGGAGGGGATGCTCTCAAGACAGGGATTAAATGTACCTGGACAGCTCCGATCTTGTACAAGCATACTGCGCATAGCAATTTGTTCCTTTTTTTTTCCTACGCCAGCTTCACCCATCGCTGGATACGCCACTGCTCCCAACTCACAACCACCACCACCATTGCAGATGGTGTTGTTCCAGCACAAGCCATCTGCATCAATACCCATTTTCTCATGAAATAGTGTTAGAAATATCGAATGCAATAACGGGAGGAGAACCTAACAGTTACATTTTTCTTCTGCAAATCCCTTATTTCCTCTTAGAAGTTACAAGTCCCCATGAATAACCTCTTGTTTAAGAAATCAGAATTTAAACTGTTAAAAGAGTATCAAATTTACTGATGAAATAGAGTTTTAACATTTTTTTCAATTAAACATGTACATGTGAAGTATACCATCATGCATTACAGAGCATCCTTTCCACATGCCCCAAAAAGTAACGCATCCTCAACTGGTCCGAAGAGATGGGGCAAAAAAAGCAAATGGTCAAAACCGGATTTTCGTTTAATATCTCATTTTAAAGTGGAATACCGAAGAAAATGTATTATATTTGAAATAAAATAGTGGGACGTGTAGAACGATTTGTTTTTTCCGCGCTTAAAATGGCTTTCCCGAAATGAAATTAGAAGACTTTAAAGATTCGAATTTGACACTTCCCTGGCAGTTCACGGAGAAAATTTTCGAGGGATTGCCGATGACGTCATGGGGTGAATGAAATCTCGGACGCGAGCGCTAGTTGAGCTGGGCTTGCCCGGGCGGCGAGCCTTTTGACAAGGCCCTCGTGACTTGGCTATTTTTCTCGGCAAGTAAGCTAGTAGTGGCTGCATAACAAGACTAGCCGCCCTGCCCGGTGAATGCGCGATCGAGCGAGTCGCGAGGGCCTTTTGGAACCTGGCCTGTATTTCGTATGCTATCCCTTGTTCCTAGCGAGGATCTGCTACCTTATAGGTAGGAACTAATCAGCGAACGTATCTTCGCATGACGTCAGCATAAATTTGGTATGCAAATTCGCCTTCATCTCGGCACCCCGTGCAAGCTACATCAATCATGGAAAGCAAGCCCCGCAGATACCGTTGTGATTGGTCGATAATCCTCGGTAGGCGTGTTAGCATACGAATGTCAACTCGTGAATAATTCATATCGGAAACCCAGGTTCCAAAACTCCTCGCGACTAAAGTCGCTCGATCGCGCGTTCACCCGGGCCGTGTTGATTCTTTTCGTCGCCGGCTAGTCTCATCTCAGGCACAGCATGACGAGGAAAATAGCCAAGTCACGAGGCCTTGTCAAAAGGCTAGGGCGGCGCGCGCATATCTGCCATTTGCATTGGAATATGCGCAGTAGGCACCGAGTCTGTGCGTCGAAGTCCTACCGCGGAATTCAAGTGTACAGTACAGTGGCCGGTCTCTCGGCCTATTTCTAACTTTTCCATTCACCTTCTGAAAACAGAATTCACCAAATTCACCAAACTACTTTAACTTTATATGAGAATCATTTATTTATTATTATTATTTCAAATATATTCTCTTTCAAAGAAAGGGGAAGAAACGATCATCAATTTTGCATTTGTATTTGGTTTTGCATCGTCTGCTTCATGGCCCATCGACGGCGATTGTATCGACTGCACAAGAGATACTAACATCTGTATTCGCTGCCTAACTAACATTTAACAGATTTCATTTACACGAAACGTATGATTTCACACAAGAATTTAAGTAATATCAAGGGCGGATCCAGGTTTTAAAAAAAGGGGGGGGGGTCCAAAGGGTGAGAAGTTATCATTCTGGCAAACGCAAGCGCCGAAGGCGCTAAGCGCCTCTATAGGCCTCTATAGGCATATATATATATATATATATATATATATATATATATATATATATATATATATATTGCCTGTTTGACTATTTTAATGTTGAAATATAGTTGGGCGCGCGGAGCGCGCCACAAAAATTTGATAATACGAGCCTGAAAATGTCTTAGTTTGTACTGAAATTACATTTAATCTATTAATATTACATGGAATTATTGTTTATTTGAGATGGAAAATACATATATAATGATTGCAAATTACCATCTTTTATCAAAAAGTGCGGGTATATTTGTACAGGCCACCCCCCCCCCCCCGTACATCAGAACTGGGAGGGGGGTTAATGCATACCCCCATCCCCTCCGGGATTTGCGCCATTGGACTGTATTAATATATATATATGTATATATATATTTTTTTTAAGTTTTCCCAGATTTTCCAGTCTGCATTGCTGTGCAGGACCTCAGATGGCATGTGGCATCAACACAAACAGTCCAGTGAGACAAATAAGAATAAAATCTGGAGATTTATTACTTGAGATTGGTTCTTCAATGTTGAAGTACTATCTTGATAACCTAGGAATTGGGTGTGCGCATGCTGTACAAACACACTTAGTAAATTTTAGTGATACATGTACACATTTTACAGCAATGAAGAATTATTCACTAAATATCATCTATATTATCTCCTCCCATCCCTGAGATAACAATTCGCAAGTGTTTACATCATCACGAGTTATAAATCACAAATCACAAAAGAACACAAAAAAGGGAAAGTTCCTTAGATTCAGGAGTTCACAATCAAGGCCGATCAACAACAGTACCAATACCAGTTTTGCTGAAAATTCACAGGATTTAACAATCAACCACAGCATCTACTCATTAGGCAAAATAAATAAGTTTTGTATCACAAAACTAGTCATGGTGCAATGTATCAGATTCAAGCGTTCCCAGTCAACAACAAGAAAAAATATATCAAAAGTCCTCGGAGAAAACAAACCTCCTCCCCCCCCCCCCCCCCCCAAGCACCTGTCATTACCTTTGAATTTCGTGACTTTGACCTTTTTGTTGACTCTGACAGACCTTTGACCTTTTGTGTGACTTTAAGTCTTGACCTTCACAACTTTAACCTTTATATGGACACATGAAGTTCACTTCTTGCGATGTACAACCATAGGGTAGGTGTAGGGAATACCAGACCCTTAAGCACGTTTGCATAATTTGCATAAACATGAACACAGACACACACTAGTAAGGTTTACCAATGCTTTCAGCAACTCCTTTTATTTCTCAGGGTACCGAAATAATGACAAAAATTTGTTTACCCAATGAAATAATCTCCTTAATGACGTCATAGATAAATGGTCCATTATTCCCTACCCATGAAAGTAATACGAGACCGCTACATTTTCAACCGAAATCTCAAATATTTGTTGAGGAAAATGATATTTCGTTGGAAATGTAAATACCAATAAAGAATTGTTTTTTGGAGAGTATGTTTTGGTTTCATCAAAATCTGTTGCAATTTTAACCAAAAATTTTATAGCATTTATCATCGGATAAATTTAATTACCATTTAAACGGCATTCAACATGTTCAATGTGCCGTTACTTCTGCCTCCGGCAACTTTACGTTTTGTTGTTGATGATTTTAAGTACATCAATACTGAACAATTGACAATGATAATTTTAAAGATTACAGAGAGTTGTAAAATGACATTGAAATACGTCTTAAAAAGAAAGATGTAAAATGACGTTAAAACAACTTAACACATCCAACCAAACTCTAGTAATCTCGCGGCCGAACGGAGCGAACGGGCCCGCCCGGCCCGTGCCCCGGCCACGGCGGGGATGCATGTCCCCACTACCAGTGGCGGCACCAGGATTTTTAAAGTGGGGGGGGGGGGCAAATGGGGGGCAAAAGAAAATGTTGGGGGGGGGGCAAGGGCGGATAAAAAAAAATTTGACACTTTTTGTAGTGAAAATGTACAGAATATTCGGCTATAAACCTACCCAGATATGAGGACATTTTGAGCATCTAGCTGAACTGCCCGATTATAAAGAGGTAGTTATATACTGCGAGTGAGCGAAGCGAGCGAGCAAAAATTTTGACATTTTTCGTAGTAAAAATGTACAGAAATTACATATTCGGCTATAAAACTACCCCAATATGAGGAAATTTGATCATCTCACGGCCTGATTATGTGGTGGGAGTTATAGGCCTGTATTGCGAGCGAGCGAAGCGAACGAGCAAAAATTTTGACACTATTATAGTGGAAATGTACAGAAATTATTCAGCTATAAAACTACCCAAATATGAGGATATTTACACGAGCTGAGCGAACAAATTTGCCACATGCCCCCCCCCCCCACCTTGATGCCGCCACTGCTTTCCAAGTTTCCGTTTTCTTTCTTTTTCCTTCTTTTCTCCATTCCTTTTTCACTTTTTTCTTTCCTTTTCTTTTCTTTTTCATTTTCCACCCTTTTATTTTTTTTCACTCCGAAAATTATTGGGGCGGCAACTGGGGGGCAAAGCTTCTGACTGGGGGGGGGGGGAAAATGCTCCCCATGCCCCCCCCCCCCCCTTGGTGCCGCCACTGCCCACTACTTAATCAACTGCACTAGCGCCGAAAGTTTTTATCAATTAACCTGCAGCAGAGCTGCATTTATATATTTGGGCCAAGCAAAAATTATTTACCTATATGGATACTTGTGCTTTGGTATTGTCTAGAATGACGAGTTGCCTCGAATGAGTGACTTGAAGTTGAATGATGCCGCGTGCAGCCTGCCTCCTCGAGGGTTGCAAGCATAGTTGCAAGACAGCGTACGTACGATCAAAAGTCGCATGCATAAACCTATGCGTGCCGCGCCGCATATATCTGGAATGGCAGTACAGTATTTAGGCCTACTTTGCGACGGAGAATGAAACAATGGGTAATGAATAGGGCCTACGCAGTATCTTGCATGATCAGGTCGGCAGAATTTCTTGGGGGAAAAAAAAAAAAAAAAAAAAACGCCAAGAAAGACGGCGCCAAGTAAAAAAAAAAAAAAAAAAAAAAAAAAAAAAAAAAAAAAACCGCGCCAAAAAGGGGGGTCCGGACCCCCGCGACCCCCCCCCCCCTGGATCCGCCTATGAATATGCAATTGTATTTCATATTTTGCTTTACTCAGACCAGACGGGTCGTGGATATGGGGTACAAGCATTCGACATTTCCCTCTCATCAAGCTCGTCTTCGTGCTCAGCAGTAACGAGCTGCGCGATACTTCCGGGTTTGCTTTCACCCCATGACGTCATCAAATTGCCCCTCAAAAAAATTACTCACGGATCTTCTGATTCTCTTGATTCGGAATAAAATTTTCTCAGCAGCCGTTCTCCTAAACGCAGCCTTCTAAAGGGGGTAAACTAAACGCTGTTGTGTTTTTCATGCACTAAGCTTGAAAAGGGTGTATGATTTGACAATTTTCGTGTTTTCTTCGGTATTCCCCTTTTAAAAAGGGAACATTTTAAGTCCATCTTCCAGTAATGCGTTGCAATTTTCATCTTTTCGACATGCTCCAGACAAAATTGGAATAGCGGGCAGAAAGAGAGAATCCCCATCGTTTTGTGTTGGGTGTTTTTGTGTGTGGAGGGGGGAGGGTGGGAATGTGCGGCTAAGTAAAGGGTTAAGAATTAAATGATTGTTCACATCAATTATTGATAGTTGACAGAGAACATGCAGTTTCTGCCCGATAGGCACTTTGATCAAATTCAAGACGTAGGCATTTTTGCGAGTTTTGTCAAAGGAGCCAGCACTCACTTAAGCGTTAAATATTGTCAATATTCATAGTGTCTTCCGATGAAACAGACCCTCACCCATAATTGTATATTAATTTTTTTTTTTTAAACATATTGATATTGTAAAATTATGCTTTTTAGAATATTTTCAAAGTGTACTTTTTTATGCGTACTGTATACAAGGCTGAAAAATGGAAGAACCAATTCAAGTACTTTAGGAAGGGATATATTTTTGCGGGTAGATTTCAAAGAAAGATTTCTAATGGAGACAAATTTGGGATCAATTTCACTGTCATCTTAGCAAAGGTTCTTTTAGAAATGGCACGATTAGCTTTCCATTTACTCAGAAGGAACCTCTAAAGGACATTCTCTTCAGGAAGGCGAGAAAATTTTGAACATGAAAGTTCGATTTATTTATCAAGCCCACACCATGCCCAACTTTATTAAATTAGCCCATTCTCAGGATAACACAGGCCTTTGCGGGAAAGGTCTCAACTGATAATAATGATGATGATGATGATTGTGGCGGTGGTGCGTGTGGTGATAATGAAATTAATGGCAATAATAATAATAATGATAATGATAATAATGATAATGTTAACTCGTTGACTACTTAATTCTCTTATTCCTATAGGCTTAAAGTGATTTGGTAACTTCGTAGAGGCTTGATAAAAATCTGAGCTGCCTGGCCTTAATACATGCTATCAGTGTATGTAATATGGTGTAAAAATGAAGCCCAGGAAAAAAAATACTTCAAAATCATCATGTGCTTCACAAAAGTAAACATATGCAAATGACCGGAAATGCCAGACTCATTTTCCCCCATAGACTCAGTGTTAGACTAAAGCGTATGGCCGTACGAGTATTCAGTCATAGATATCTTAATAATAGCATTATATACTTGAAAACCTTTCTATATGCCTGGCCATTTATTTATCCTTCTGAACATCATTATACAAGACAGATATCAAAATTCAACAGTTTATTAAATCAAGCCTCCACAAAGTTACCAAATCCCTTTAATACAGGAGCTACCCGGCTCCCATATACGCATTTGGTTAACCCATTCGAGACAACTGACCACATTTTGTGGTTTGGCTTAATAAGTTTTGTTTCAGAGCTCTAAAAAATATACCAGATGCATGAGTAGAAAGAGCAAAAAATTCTGCACACACTATATCCATTTTTTTTACATGACCATATTGCATTTGATCACAGGAATTTTAAAAAGGAGAATAAGTTTTAAAATCCTTAAATTGGCAACACATTGAGAGGTTCAAAATCATTGTTTTTATCAAAATTGGCAACTTTTTCAACTTACCAACAATCTTTTTTAACCATGTATATTGTTTTCAAAGACATTACACCTTATTAGAATCTTGTAGCATTAAAAGAAAAATAATATTGTTGCCAATTTGAAGAACAAAATGTGATCAATTTAGCTCTTAAATAATTCCTGTCCTGAAAGGGTTAATAACAACAATACTACTAATAATGAAAATAACTGTAATGATAATAATAATAATAATGATAATAATAATAATAACAATAATAATAATAATAATAACTGTAATGAATATAAAGATAACACTGTTTACCCAGGGTAGCCTTATCAGTACACTGTATTAATACTTTTCTTTCTGAGGGCCCTGTAATCATCATATCCTCTGCTTTAATTATGCTAACATCAGGCGCAGAGGCATTCAGGGAATTTCTTCCTATCAGGTATCCATCTACTTCACCCAGTTGGAGAGTGCAAAAGTAGATTAATATCTTGCCAGAGGACGTTAGTGCCGTGGTAGGAATTTGAATCTCTTATAACATGCTTCACAATCTGGTGACCTATCCACAAGACCACAAGACCCCCACTCTAGTGATGTAAATTTATGTAAGAGTGTATTAGAGTGATTTGTTTGAGTATCGATTCACTGAACTGGTGGCCAGGTTCAAAGAGTAACACCCAACTTAACAAATAAAGCAATAATATCTATGGTTAAAAGTTAAAGGAAGATTTATCCTCACCATAAAAAAATATATTACCGTTATGAATGCTTATGTGGCGCTGAACAGCATAAAGGTGGTGTAAAATATCAAGCACGTGCCAAAGGTATAAAAAATATTGCTGGGTTTTGATCACATGGGACTTTGGCTTTTTCAGTAATGATAGAAACAGACATACTTTCAATAGAGTAGAAAGAGATAAAACTTCAAAATGTACCAGGATATTATTTCATTGAGGAAGCTGTCTTTTATTTGATTAGTTTATGGGTCATATCTGACGTTTACGCGTTTAAGAAATGAACAACAGTTTTCATAAAAACAAATTGAGATATTCGTAAAAGAGGCAGTCTATTATAGCAGTGGGACTGTGAATACTGTATTTTTTCACGCGGAATCAATAGCACCGAAACAGGATTCTTCGAATCGATTAATTATTACCTTATCATGTCTGGGCTGGCAGGGATCCTACCTATCTTATTTTTTTTATTTGTGTGTGTGTGTGTGTTTGTTTGTTTGTTTGTTGTTGTTTTTACGACCCTTTTTTATCTATTTTTTGTTTCAGAAAGCACAATATCATCCGGTAAAAAAGAGGCGTAGAAAAACATGCCTTTCACCCCTGACTGTAAGCTTTATGCAATTTGCAGAGGAGAAGACGTTAGTATAAATGCATCAACCTAAAGATATTTGGCCTCATTGTTTTCCAAGGTGGATTCTGACTCTTAGCACACGCGGATACGAAGCGACTTAATTAATTGTATTTCAGTGTTTAACCTATCTGGCGAGGAGTGCTGCATTGTGCTCTATTTGCGGTGTGTTGTATCCCACCAGTAGGATTCTGCTTATTTCACAACAGCTTCATTAGGCGAATCAGGTAACCTTTTTTTGCAGGAAAAACACCATCTTTCTTTTTTTTTTTCTTCTTCTTCTTCTTCTTTTTTTCTTCAGATTAGCTTCCTTACGTGAACATGTTATGCTTCCATTCTCTTTGTATCCATTTTTCCACAATCCTCGCATTTTTTCTGTCTTGATTAGGGAATTGGAGTGGGTTAACAAAAAAATTGATAAGAAACGAACGTACAAGACGAATACAAAGAAAAAAATGTAATTTCCTGAAAGAGCAGATTGGTACCTTTTCTTATACATCAAACTGGGATTGTGTATCATACAAGAAACTTTCTAAAGGATGTTACTCTTTTCAAGTGCTGTCCCATCAATTTTTTTCTCAGATTTGATCTGTTTTATGAACATATCAGACTTTCATTCTCCTTTTTGAGAGTTCTTGCTATTTTCTTGAGGAGAGTCCGTGAAGAAAAAAAAAAAGATATAGACGTATAGACAAATACGAAGAAAAGATTGTCATTTCCTGAAGGAGCAAATTGATACCTTTTTCTTATCCATCCAACCGGGATTGTGTGTCATACATAATTTCGTTTTAAGGGGTTTACAAATTCAATTGCTGTACTGGGAATCTCAAAACTCCTTGGACGCCGAGTCTGCTCTCGGCGAGTGTGGTGTAGAAAATGGGAGGGGAAAAAACAAGAGTTGGTATTTCAATCCCAATTCAATGTATTTCAGTATCAAGACTGGGTGCATTGACTTATCAAGTGTTAATTTTGGCGCTTTTGAATACATAGAAATATATCTGCTGTTTTATTTCTTGCAAATTACTTTTTTAATGTGGTTCTGTGAAGGCGTTTCTAAATTGTGGTTACTTTCTTGTTACGTTTTAAATCGATGTGGTGCTCACGTTTTATATCGATGTTTTCATGAAATGTGATCAGCTGAATTCGATTTAAAACCACTTGTTTTTGCATACCCTTTACTTAATTCCTTTCGTTACTGATATTTGCAAATCCTCGAAAGGACTATTTTGTGAGGATTGGACTAGTCTTCCTTAAAGAGCACCATGCCAAGGAGTTTTGATTCTTCGAGATTTTGCCAAAAGTAAAAGATGATTACAGTTCAAAAGCTTGCATTCTCTTTACACATGCATTTGATTACCAACTCAGTGACTATTTAGAAATGAGGTGGGAAAATTGATGCCAATTCTGATAATACCAAACCATTTCCTTTGCATAATTTTTTAAGTGTAGAAACTATTTTCGAAAAATGATAATAACATTACTTTCATTTTTGTTCTTCATTAATTTGTTTCCTATTGTTTTAAAGGGAAGGAAAGGTGAAAAAATAATTTGTGAGCTTTCTCATTCTTTTTATGTTAGTTTGGGAGATTATCATAGTAGATATGTCCCCTGAAAAGGATGGCTCTGCAAATGCCCTCACATTCAAAATATGACAAGAAACAGCTGAAATGTTTGTGTGTAGTCCCATATACGCATTTCTTTGTGCAGTGCATGTTACTCTCAGCAGGACTGAGTCAATTTCTTATAATTTTGGTGATTCCAAAACCTCAAAGCATGCGCCAATTCTTATGTTAATATAATCAACCTTTCCCAATTGCTTTGAGACAGTTTCCTTCACAATTCAATCTCTTAACCAGAACTCAACTTTATCTTTAATTCAAAGTTATAACAGATATTATGACAAAATCTTTAATTTTCTTCATGAATGCGTAAAACATTATATGATGTGATAAAAGAAACATTTATAATGATTTGTTAATGGTTTAAACATTAACTGAAACCGACTAATGGTTAAGCAATGTATAAGTGAATCTAATATCTATCCTGTTTGTCACACATATATGTGACCAGTGGAGGATTTGAATAAGGGGAAATCCGGTCCGTGCCCCTTTTGAAACCCAGCTGGCATACCTTGAGTACACAATAAAAGAAAATGCCTCTTTATTAAATTGTGTACATTTCCGACATCCTGGATCCGCCCCTGTATGTGATACTGGCAAACAAGAAGATGTGATCATTCTTATAAATACACAAATCGGAAAATCAAAACTCACAAATTCATATAATCATCATGATATTTATTAACTTAAAGAAAAAAAAATCTCCATTCTGTTATTCAATTTAAATTTCTAAATCAAGGTTCCTTTCAGTATTTTGAAAGAGAACATTTTGTGCAAGGAGTATAGGAAGGCTAAGAATATAGTCCACGTATCCAATTTAAATCCACATAATCTAATACTGAATGATTTATTCACTGTATGCACAGCAATAAGTACCTGCTTTTGTTGACTATCAACTACATATGTGTGATATAATATATAGGAAGTGTTGTAGTCCGAAAATACGGGAAAACAAATTAAAACCATGGATGACTGATGGGTTGCTTAATTTAATAGAATATAAAACCAAGTTATACGAACAAGGGGTGGAAACAAGGCGGAAAATACCACTTTGAGACATTAGTATACCGGTACATTCTGATCAATATACAACCGAGGATCATTTTCGACAAGCTATTGTTTCTAGCTTAACATGGTTCCAGATTTTAAAAAATACTTTGCAGTTGAGTGCAATGGTCAGATTATTCATTTGCACGCGAGCAAGTAATTTAGGATTTATTTCTAACGCTGAAGGCAACGGTGTTTAATTGTATACAGCGATTTTCTTGATATCATAACAAGATAATAGTAAATGCGAGCGAGCGTTGCGAGTGAGCTTTGGAAATTTTTTAGAAAAATTGTCCTCATTCCTTTTATAATTTAGGGGCACTGCTCGTTCTTGTATAATTTAGGGCATTGTGCCCCTCCTACCCCCATCTCCACTGCCTCATTATTGTGCTGATATCAGAAGGGGAATTTATTATTATGAAGCCTCTCTGATTATTTGGAGCTATATGTATAAGGCTCTTTTGTGGACTCTATACATACCTATATATATATATATATATATATATATATATATATATATATATATACTTTATATACATACCAATATCTACCGATGTCGCACTTATCAGAAAACAAAAGGGGCACGAATTTCTGAGGTTAAAAGGGGCACTCATCAGAAGGTAATAAAGAGCACTTATTAGAAAGAAAAGGGGGCACTATACGAAGAAAAATGGGCACTTATCAGCTATGAAAGGGGCACTTTTCATAGATAAAAAGGGGCACTTTTGGGGTACTTGCAAAAGTTAGGGGGCACTGTGGCCCCCTGCCCTCCGCGAGTGCCGCCTCTGAACATCATAGCATTGATAAAGATATGGTAATTCGAAAATATATCCTACATAACAGCAAATTGAGGAGAGAAGATATAACACAAAATGATAGAAAAAATAAACACTAATAAAAGATGAAAAAGAAGGGAAAAAATCCCGAATTAATTCTAACTTTGCATTGAATTATGTATGTTCAGATCATTTTGTAAGGTAAATAGTAGCCTTCATGTGTTTTTTAAAACGCCTCTTTTTTTCAAAAGCTTCTCCACGGTTACATGAAGCAGTGAAAATTTGAGAATTTGAAGTCTGGTCGTGTAATACCTTTTTGTATTTCATTGTCTGGAAGGTTTCATTTCCCGACTTTTCCTTATTTTACTTTACGACTTTATCTTTCTTATTTAAAGAAAAATGATACTGAAACTATATTTGTAATGTATAAATCCTTTTCACAACATATTTCTCAGCACATTACTGTCACTCTAGAGCTGCTTGAAAGAAAATCGTGCAAAAGAACTAAACGTATTTTATGGACGTGATCAATGTGAGAAATTAGGGTAAGGCGCTCTTGTACAGAATTGAAAGGTTATATTGATTGCTCACATTTTGCATCAGATTTATATTTCAAAAACGCTCAAACGATGAAACAAAAGCTTGATACTTAGAAGAATTTCAACTTGCCTTGCAATTGTATCTTGTTTTACACATATTACAGATCTCATGAGTATAAACACGTATGTAATACAAATGCAACTTGCACTGTCTTGTCAGTCTTAGTCTACAGCTCCACATGGATTTTATCAGTTACCGATTAAAGAAGTAACACAGAAAGTGTCTAAGAAATCTAACTGCTTTTGATATTTACATAAACGTTGCTTGGAAATTGCATTAGAAGAGTTGTAAATCCCAAATCAGTCTAATCCAATCTAAATTAACAATTAGAATTCACAACTGCACAATGAATTCTGATTGAATCACTATCATTTTGGGTGAATGTATCGGCCAACTTTTTTTTTTTCAATTTGCTGTTTCATTTAACATCAAAAGAGTGCCTGTATGATATTTAGGTAAAGTATGATTACAAACATGAACTATTTCTAGCAGATATGCCATATTAAAACTATAATCCCAAATAAAGTTTCATTTTCCATTTTGAGAATCCTATAAATTAAAAGGCTGTCAGCAGAATATGGTTGATATATAAAGATACAGCGTTACTAATGTCATTTGAAATATTAGTATTAACTAAGTGGGTGCCAAATATAATGGATAAGTGGAATAAATCATGCACAAATTAGCATTAGATATCACCATTTTACAAATAATGATGGTATTCATTAAAAAAAACTTAATAAATACTATTCACAGCCAAATTCTAAGAAAACAATGATCGTGTAATAACGATGGCAATGAATCATATTCTAAGAACAGCAGAAATAGATGTGACCTTTATTTAATGTACAAGAAAAAGAAAGGGGAAAGGGATGTGGTTTGCAATCAGTGGCATCACCAGTGGTAATATAATAGTTGGGGGAGGGGTAGTCTGAGGGCAAGGAAAATCATGAGGGGGTACACAGTGGAAGACAAAGAATTATTTCACTGATAAAGTTGGACTCTCCCGCCCATCTTCTCGTGCCTGGTGCCTGGTGCAAGCACTGTTTGCCATTAATCATATCTCTCCAAATTAATCCTAACTGTACATTGACAAGTTGGATGTGCAATCGCCCCTAAAATTAAACTGTTATGCTCCTTTCCTTGTATATTTGCCATGATATGATTCCATCAATAACTGTTTTGGGGAAGTGGTTTGCACAAAAAAAAGACAATCATTTTTTGAAACACAATATAAGCATAATTATAAGTTTTACCACTAGCCTGCATCCAAACGAGTTCATAAACAATAGTAGCATGAGAGGTATCTCTTGATTTCTGGAAAATCCATGGATCCCATGTAACCATGGTAACGTTATAAGAAAACCTTGCAGTACGTTCGCCACCTCAAATTTCTCATCATTTTTGTGTCGTCATCACCATGTCAATTGGTAGGAGATGCATCTCATGTATTTCTTTCTTGGCTGCTTTCTTCACCTTCTCTCCTTTTGTTCCTTCTTCCTTCTTGGAATTCATGTGACTATGATCTAGTAAAAAAGGGGGGGGAATTGTGATTTACCTTAATGTCCACAGACAAAATGAAAAAAGGAAGGGGTACATTTACAGGGCATATTTAGCTAGTTTTATATCTTATATGTTTCTGGAACACCGAATAAACAAAATAAAACACGCTTAGTATAGTTATCACAAATAGATATAACAAAAATACAAATTTGTAAAGTGGATGTTGCATATTTGACTAAACCCTACCTTCCAGTAGGTTTAAATCCATATCTACCCTACTGTAGCGATGTCTGCAGTTTCGTCTCATGCACATCTTTTGTTGAACGTATTCTCCACCTATCGCACAAGTCAAGAGACAGAAATCAAGAATTTTTTTATTGGGCTTGATAGTCAAATATGATGTTGATATCAACAACAACAACAACAAAAATCTTTGAAATAATTCACGGTCAATTAAGTGTATCAACATGATCAATTCTGGCCATACTGGGATGTTCTTAGTTTAAGACTATCTTAAACTTAGGGGTCTATGCAGACTTGCCATGTGCCATGAAGTGACAATGTAAATACAAACATAGATCTACCTGTTTTATTTCAGCTGTATCAGAATTTATTCACAATTTCGTTCAAGTCCTGCAATCTCTTCTGCATTTTCTCTGAACTCCTGTCACTTCTTCCTCCTGAGGCAACATCTTCATTTTCTTCCATCCTCACAAGCAAAGATGAGACCTTTAGAATTGGCAAGATTACACAGAGCTCTCATGGTTTTTCTCTCTGACTTCGGAAAGTAAACAAAAATGTGGAGTAGATCTAATAGTTTGTACATTCATGTGGTGTGATATTTATTTATTTTTTTTTTTTTTTGCGGGGGTGGTCTTTCATCGGTCTGAAAAATCAGTTGGAATTGGAGAAGCATTAACCAATGACATGGGTCATGAAATAATTTTTTTTAATCCAGCAACACAATATGCCAAATGTAGACTATACTTAGGTCATTGGTCTAACTCTTTGATCTACTGAACAAGAAAGTCCAAAGAAGACAAGAGACAAAGACAAAGGCAAAGCTGGCAGTAGTATTCTCAGAGCACATACAATTCACCCAGTCCCAGCCATGCAGACTTACTGTAAGAAAGGATATATAATAAACCACTTCACTTCACTTCAATTCTTCTTCACTTCTACTACTAGTCCAAACATAGCGACATCTAACGTAGATAGCAATGGTTCGCACAGTTCGTATAGCAAGCCCACCGCGACACCGCGATAAGCATGCAGTGACAATAACCACACTGTAAACTTCTGCGTCGATAAATACTTATTAAAATCGACAACAGAATGTGTAATTGTAGATTAACTTACCGTGCTGACATCATAACAGTCGTTAACATCCATTTTGGTGAAGTTTACAACAAAAACCACTTGACGATCACCAATGATCGCACACAAAACCCGCGGGCTAAAATCTATTTTAAAAAAAAAAAAAAAAAAAAAATCTCATAAAATTGACCCCCAGCCTCCTTCAAGAACTGTTTATGTAATGAAAACGCATCGTTGCTGCGACGGGTTTTGTGAAATCCTTTGATACAACGCCACGCAGCTGCGATGAGAAGGCTGCGAACATCGAGTCTTTCGAGTAATCGCTCGTGAATGTTAGTGAAATCCTCCCCTGGTCTATTATCAACACATTGTTGAATAGGAAAGTAAAGAAGAAATTTAGTGCTAAAAATGAAATGCAATGGCAGTACTACAAACAATGCAAGAGAAATAGCAAATTCTTTTAATACTTTTTATGTGACAGTGTTTCTTAGTACGGGTGATCAATCTTACTGCAGAGTTCTGAATTGCTTGGAGTTTTTTTAGCTGGGAATCTGACATATTATACAGCAAACTATTACAGTAGTCTAAATGACAAGTCACAAGAGCCTGTACAAGCTTTTTACACAGAGCAAATGATGCTGATTTACACTTTAATAAAACAAATTTGTTCATAACCATATTCTGACCAAATATTACACAGAGGTTTCCTGGCTGTTGTGCTGAGCAAAATTACTGAATGTTGCACTCTTCTGCGGAATCGAGATATCAGATTTTTTTTTTTATAGCATCTTATATAGAGTTCCTCAGGGATCACTCCTTGACCCTGTTTTGTTCTTAATCTACAAATCTGCCCCAGAATTCTCGTTTGTTTTATTATGCTGATGATACACTGTACTCTGACACAAATATTAACTCCCTATGCAATATAGCCAATTGAAAGTAAAGTATGCGAATGGCTGCAGGCCAACCGGCTATCTGTCAAGTCCAGGAAGTACATTTTTATTATATTTAGCAAAAAAGATAAAATTCTTGGTAAAGATGAAATAAATAAAAAAGCAAACAATAGAAGTGAGAGATTATTTATGGGGCTTCGGGCATGGGCATGTTCAGAAAGTTCAATGATGTTACAGGGAACAGATATGGTTTGGGTGGATAATTTATCGTATCTGGTGAAAATTGATAAAAATAGAACTTTGCAAGTAATGTCTTGGGTTTGTGTATGCAGGGTGCCCACTGCCCAGACACCAAAACAATGAAAACAAAAACAAAAACAAAAAAAAAAAACCTCCCCCCCCCAAAAAAAAAAAAAAGAAACACTGATGAGCATACTTCTGGTCATGCATGTCACGTAAAATACGCCCTTACGATCAATTCGAGAAGTGATATTTTGGCACCTTTGACATGTTGTAGGTCTCTAATTGCTGCCAGATTCAACACTTTGCACTGCAGCGTCACTGTCATAACAGTAATTCCCAAATCCATGCATTAGAGAGCAATTATGGACCTATGATGGGCCAAAAGAGCCCCAAAATTATAAATTTTCACGTTGATCAAAAGAGCGTATTTTACAATGTGACATACCGGTACCTGTACATGTACAAAACATGTGCCATAAAATGAAAACTACTCTAGGAATTTTGATACTGTTCGAATCATCATTCCCAGAAAGAACAATTTGCTCTTTTCGTTGATGTAATATTATCCATTCATGCATGACTGGAAGTATGCTCATCCATTTTGGGGTGTATATTAACGTGATCTACACTAAGTAATACTGAGTGGGTATGTCTCATTGAGGCGGCCTGTACATCAAGGGCTTTGAGGAAAACGCGTAAAAAGGGTATTTTTTCCGTCATCAGATGCATATCACGTTTATGGTATTAAAAATGGGGAAAATAAGGTAAGCTACAAAAAATGTGTGAGCCAGCCTCAGGGTTACCCGTAATAATTTCCGATGCTAAGAAATCAATACATTTCCCGAAACATAAGGTGTTCACAAAGTCACCAAACATATCTTCAATGCATCAGGGAGCAGTTTTTAAAAAATCCTGTCTTCGTAGCCTTGTCCCCTTGTAGGTGTTGGTCCCATTAGGTTACGCTGATTTGATGGAGAACTGAACGCATGCTGGGAGCTGTACACGGTTGTCTCGCCCAAGCCATCCCCAGTTTGTCTGTCTGTATGCAGTATATCTATACTTCCTGCATAGGAAAAAAAAGAAAAAAATAAGTGTGACGGTTTTGAATTTTGAATTTTAACAGCATGAAAGACACAACTATTTGAACCAACATGAAGACCACTGGACCTTTGAGTTTGACCTCATGGCCCCTAAATCTAGTCAAATCGGTGTCACACCAGCATGCATGTTTTGTGCCAAGTTTGAAGTTGAACTGTCAAACGTGAGAACGAAAAAGGGATGGAGAGATGGACGACCCCAAAACATAATGCCTCAGGCCACTTTGTGGCGGAGGCATGAAAATATAAAGTAGACACATGTCAGTAGTAGGCCTTTAGTTGTTGTGACTAAGAATAAGGAAAAAAACAAACATAGGAGAAGCATTTTGCCATACATGTCCTTCGCAACATAGTATAGATCTCTAGGCCTAAATCATCAAAAGAAACGTGCATGCACTTAACAACATTGAAGATAAGATTTTTTTTTTTTTTTTTTTGAACTCTTAATGCTCTGTAAAATGTTGCCAGGCAATATATAATGTGGCATTGTGGCTCCATTCAAATTGACAGCATCATAATCTTCTGCATTTGTGATGGATGTAACACTCTGTCAGTCTGCTTCACTGGCTACCTCAGCAATCTCCCGACAACAATGCAGTCACCGGGCTCAAAAGATGGCATCACGTGACAGTGACCACAGAGGCACCTAAATGAATAAACCAATGAAATTTCCAAAAAAATGTGAAATTAGCTGAAGCAAGTTTCAAGCACATCTAGTTTAACACTGTGTGGTTAGGATTAGGATTAGAGTTAGGATTAGAGTTAGGTTGACTAGGGTTAGGGTTATAGGGTTGGAGGGGGTGTGAATTTTTTCAGTATTAAACCGAAGGCGTATTCTCCGATCACCCCGCCGGCGTTCCCCCGTTCCCGAGACTCGGGTTCATGCTGGTAAGGCAGCGGCTGAAATTCAGCATTTTCCTCACCAACATTCCCTTGATTTTCAACTTCTCCCACGTCTCCATCGTCATAATCCGTCATTATCTGAGTCCGACGAGGAACTGGATGTATCATCTTCCACTTCTATGTTTAAATCAAGCAGTGGAATATCTTCAGACGCCGACATTTTCGATAAATTTGGCAGCGTTTTCGAGTGTCGAATGGAGAAATATTTTTTTTTTTAAATACCTAATACTAGTATCCTTTAAAAAGTTTAATTAATGAATTACAATACTTGGAATCCAGTCTGCACACATTACTTGTTGCTATGTCTAGCAAGCTTTCAGCTTGTCAAGAACAACCTTTGTTTAAAAAGTATGCATAAAATTAGTAAACAGGCCTATTAGTACACACACAGTTCTCAATACATTACAGTTCTCAGATCAATGACGAGACCAAATCCAAGCCGCGCCGGGCATTGCGGGGCCCTGCCGAGTTAAACGTTCGCCGAGTCGAGAATGGCTCGGGGACAACAACTAATATACTTCGGAATGGAAGATAAAACTCATCATTCAGCATTTTCTAGACGATTATCATCAGCTTGTGCCAGCAAATCGTCTAAATTTTCCCCTACATCCCCGTCTTCTACTTCAGTCAATAGCTCGTACATCCCAAATTGGATGCCAGCTGCTTGAGCCTGCGTTTCATCCCCATCTTCTTCCCGAATTTCATCGCCTTCTCTTGCATACACCTCCCGTTCTAATTCATCACTTTCACTGCCCGAAGAATATTTCAACTCTAAGTCACTTTCTTCTCTGTTTTTGATCTTTTTTTGCGGGTTGATTGACGATTATGATAGTTAAAACCCTGAATTTTTGCAAACAACTTTTTGGGTGTGGATAGGTATGTACCCCGCGATCGATGATATAATCACACGGTAATATATATCCAGTGAACCGGAAGTGGTGATTGCTACAACCGTTGACGGTATCTTAGAGGCGGCTGATTTGAACGATTGCGATTTATTTTTAGAAGGCGAACCCCAAAATATTAGTTTTTTGCTCAGATAAATCTACTAAGGCACCAAAAAAATCTCAAAAAATATTTTTGAGTTCCTGAAGTTACAAGCTTTCCATTCATACAACATCGTCAATCAATCAGGTTCTACTTTAAGTAAGTGGTGAGCGATAGCCAAGAATTGGCATTGTCTGCCGTGTTGCGCACATTTCTTGTTTGCACGAGCGTGCGGGCTGTGACCAAGGACAAATTAAATAGTTACCGCGCGCTAGCCTGGCGGTTCCGAATAGAGGAAGGAACATGCTGCTTTACACGATCTGCTAGTCCTTGAGTCGTACGCCCTATGTACCGAGATTCACATTGGCACTTGAATTCGTAGATAACATTGTTAATCTGCGTGATAGGGAGTACACCTTTTCGGACAGACGAGATCATTCTATTTGTGGTAAATACCACGGGAGGCTGAACGGTAGGGAAAGCGCTACATACGGCTTGCTTGACCTGTTTCTCAAACTTTTGGGATTCTTTCCCGCACCACGACAATTCGAGATAGACAGGACATTTGCTTGCCCCAAAGACCGGCGTCTTTGTCGATTTGTTCAATTTTCGCGTGTCATGGCATTCGATAACACCCTTGACCTGATCTCTGCTGTGAGTTTGCACGGAGAGCAGATTCTCTGTGCTCTATCAATTAGGATATTGATAAGACCAATTTTGAATCGGGCGGGACTGAATGATTTTAATTGTAATTTTCGTAATCATCCAACGAGATCTGTGAGAGGCATCCATATTCCTAGACATAGAACAGTTTCATTTCAACAAAATATTCGTTTTTCTGGTCCCAAACTCTGAACAACTTAAATGACTCTACTAAGACATGCCCTTCAGTCCATACATTTACTCGTAATGTAAAATTAAAAGGGGGAAAAAAAAGGGATTTACTTCGTACAATATAGTCAGAGGCATGTATTGCAGATTTCCTTTTTCTTTTTTCTTCTTCTTTTCTTTTTTTTTTTTTGGTTATCTTTTAGATTTTTGTGTATGGTATAAATAGTACAATAGTATATAAGTAAATATGTATTATCAAGGCGCAAGGCGACCCCGCTACAAGCCATGTGCTTCCTGGGACCCTCACCTCCTTCCACCGTGTTTTTTGTGTATGTACATTTCATTGTTTTATCTATTATTTTGATTATGAAAAAGAAGTAAATGTATATTGAATCTGAATCTGAATCATTGCAGTTTGATCAGCTTTGTGAGGGTCTGTAAAATACGCCTGGCTGGAATGCTCCCTCGGGAGTGGAGAAGGTGTGTAGGCCTACATTGCGTGCGAGCAAGCCATGAATTAGATTAATATATCTGTAAAGCACAATATATAAATCTCGAATATTATTACAACGGTTTCCTTTTCTTTCTCTTCTTATGCAGTACTGTTGAGTGGAACAGCGTCACCCAAGTCTGACATCCTTTTTATCGCAATGGCATCTACGGTCGGAAATAACCTGACAAGTTTGACGATACCTTCTCCGACCACGGTCTTTAACACCGCCATCCAAGATCAACAAGGAGGCGGGGGAGGAGCTGTGCTCAACGAACTTTACCTCAAAATCATATACGCCCTCATCGGTTTGCTTGGGATAGTCGGAAACGGTATCGTTTGCCTCGTGTTCACCATTAAACGGCAGCAGTTTCAATCGATCACAAATTACCTTATACTGAACCAGTCGATCATAGATCTCGTAGACTCTATCTTTTTTATCCTCATCCACTATGCATCTCCCAATGGTCCCATTTCGGAGACCGCCTCCATACCGAACCGTGGCCTAGCCGAGTTCTTCTGTCGTATGTGGGATTCGGAGTACCCGCTGTGGGCGCTCTACATCGCGTCCACGGCAAATTTAGTTATCCTGTCTCTGGAGCGCTACTTTGCAACCTGCCGTCCGGTTATCCATCGAAACTTCTTCACGGTCCGTCGGGCCAAGATGGCCATGTTCTGTGTCTGGCTTTATGGTGCCATCTATCAACTCTATTGGCCTCTTGTGCAGACATTCTCTAAAGACTGGAGGTGCCATCCGAACTGGCCAAACCGTGTCGTCCAGATGTGCATGGGTGTTCTGATCTTCACGCTGGAGTACCTGATCCCGCTTATGATAATGACGTTTTCCTACGTCAGCATCATACTAATGTTGCGTAAGCGCACCAAAAGCCATGGTAAGGTGCAAGTCAATGCGTTCCAGCGTGCGAAACGAAACGTAACGACAACGCTCTGTATAGTGTTCGTAAGTTACGTCGTATGCTGGACACCCACTGAGCTATCCTACCTTGCATATAACCTAGGGCACGCCTACAACTTTGAGAGTGCAGTTCATGACGTGGTGAAGGGATTAGTGGCATGCAATTTGTGTGTCAATCCATTTATTTACGCATTTAAGTACGAGCACTTTCAGTGTGAGTTAAAGAAACTGTTCTGTACAGTGTGTAACCCAGGAAATCGAATAAGTACTGAGGGTCGCGGAACTGTTTTAAACCCAACAAACAACTCTTCAAACAACACGCCTTGACAAAAATTGCACTGTGAAAATGAATTTATGTTGATGTATTTTTAAATCTCACAGAGGTACTGATTTTGTGAAAGTTCAGCTGCTTTTAGCTGAGTTTGATATACGTCAAGTTTGTACATTGGGCAGTCGTGCTTCATGTTTATTTTAAGAAATTGGAACGCAATGAAGAACAAAATGCAAACGTGTATATACAAGAACTATTTGGGGCAGGTATTTTCTGCAATTGCCGGGGGATAGTGACTATGCAGTGAAGGTATTGGTAATGACGTCTTTTCTAATAAAACATTTCAGCTTTTTTTTTTTTTGCCCCTCCATTTACCAAACGGGTTGGAATAATTGATAAGACATATGAAGTGACGGTTACCCAAAGATGTACATGTGTCAGCTATAACAGGAAAGTTACCCACCATCAGTGTTTATTATCTGATCTTCTGTTCGTTGAAATAATTTTCATAATTTCTTTTTATTTGCTACTCCTTTGAAATAAATAGAACATATTTTTGGTGGTCATTCAATCATAAATTACATGTATAATGGCCTAAGCTTTGGCCATATTGTTTATGTTCTAGTGACAATGACTAGCTCTTAAGTGTACAGACCATTTTATTGTTGTTGTTTTTTACTATATGATAACCAAAATCTTTCTTTGGACAAATTAGTTTCATTGTTAATTCAAATGTAAATTTACACACAAATCAATGGTGTTGTCTTTCCTTGGCAAATACTAGTATATTTTTTGCATTCTTTATGCTTGCATAGAAGCTCTAGGAATTTTTTACAGTTGATAATTACGCCTTCAATAATATATATATATCTATATATACAGTGCATCCCGGAAAAAAGTTAACAGTCAGAAAAAGTCTCCCCAAATAAATATTTCAAAATATTTGAAGCAAAATTTCATATCTGTGGATAGCTTAGGGTCTCTTCTATTACATGATACCTAAAGATCTGGCGATATTTTACGCTTGAGTGAGCAAAGACCACTTCTGTGAAAAGGTGTAAAATCCAGACTTCACAAGAATTGGTATTTCTTCTGACTCGTATCAGCAAAGTTGAGTGCCATGAAAGGCTTATAAATATTCATATTTGATCGAAAATAGACTATTTATTAAAGAAGAGGTTCTGTTCTCTGTATGTCCTTACGTATCTCATCAATATTTTCATACTTTCAGTGAGCAATTAACTGCTTTACTGAGTGTTTTGAAATATTAGTTTCGGCAAGGTTTTAATTCAAGCTGGTTTTATCAGTCAGCCATAAAGTTTCGATAGGATATGTCAAGACATACAGAAAACAAAGCCTATTCTTTCATAAATTGCCTTTTAATGATCAGAATATGAAAAGTTTCTAAGCCTTTTCAAGACTCTTAACTTTGCTGATACCAAACAGAACCAATACAAAGTTTTGTCAACCATGGATTTTGCACCATTTCACAATAATGGCTTTTGCTCACTCAAGCGTAACATATCGTTAGATGTTTTGGTGTCATTTGATAGGGGAGACCCTAAGCTTTCCAAAGGTATGAAAATTTCATGAACATATTTTGAAATGTTCATTTGGGGAGACTTTTTCCAACTGTAAACTTTTTTACGATTCTCAAATTTTTTAACACTAGCCGGCACAAAATACCAATTCTTGTCAAGTCTGGATTTTGCACCCTTTCGCAAAAGTTGCTTTTGCTCACTCGAGCTCAAAATATTGCCAGATATTTTGGTGTCATTGATAGAAGAGACCCTAATCTATCCACATGTATGAAAATTTCCTACAAATATTTTGAAATATTTATTTTGGAGGCTTTTTCATTCCAACTGTTAACTTTTTTGGGGGGGGGACGCACTATATATATATATATATATATATATACATATATATATATATATATATATATATATATATATATATATATATATATATATATATATATAATGATTAAGTAATTTTTATGTAGCTTTTTCTTTTCAGGGCCGGGGAGTATTGAACAATCACAAGCCGCATGCCTAACTAGATCCATGGTGGATTCATCTACTAGAATTCATTATGTTCAAAATGTGAGAAATTTTTGTTCTAATAATATAGCGTTGGCAACTCTCGTGGGTAAATTTACATTATGTAAGAAATCAATAGACCGGTTCTGTAATGTATTCAATTTTATGCACATTTCTTCTCTGAGCACCCATTGACGAGCTATTCTATATATCAACCTGCTTTTTTTATTAATGAGTCTCAATGCTTGGAATCCAGTTTCCAGTTTGCATACATTACTTGTTGCTATGTCCGGCAACTCGGGCAAGCTTTGAAAGGTATGTATAAAATTTGAATAAATTACCGAGCCGGTCTATTGAATAGACTGAGAGAAATAATTGCGTAGCTAAATCCATTGTTCCTCCTTACAGATTTCCTTTTTGTGGAAATAACTGCAGGGGTTACAAAAACTGTCTCCGCTGGGAGTCGAACCCGGTACTTTGGTACTGTGCGCCAAACGCCTTAACCACTATACCAAGGAAGGGGGTTGACTAGTATTCGTCTACACCAGGTGAAAACACCGACAGGCAGGCAGCCCTTGCAACCCCCTAGCAGTTAATGTATTCCTTTTTCTTTGAGTAACAGAGGACTATTTACACGATCACAAACCGCACGCCCATAGCTAGATCAATGCGGATTTATGTATTATAATTATGTTTAATATCATAATGTAAGAAATATTTGTTCCAATACTGTAGCATCGGCAACTCTCGTGGGTAAATTGACATCATGTGAGAAATCAATTACATTTATTGAGAGAAATAATCGCTTAGCTAAATTCATTGTTCCTCCTATTACTGACTTCCTTTTTGTGGAATTTAACCATGCAAGGATATTATGTCTCTCATTCAATTAAATTGATTTCTCACATTATTTATCTATAATTAGGAAATGAGTTCAATAGGTTATGAAGTTAAAATCTCTGTTGATTTTTTCTATTGCCATTTTTTCAATTAATATAAGTTTTGATTTAGTAAAAATTCGGGTGATCTAACATATTTCAATTTGGAAATGCACCAATACCCTACACTCTTAAAAAAGGATGTTGATGTTTCTTGTCAATAACTGAATTTTGATAAATTTCAGTGAATATGTTTGCCTATTACATTAAATAATATTCATGAAAATCATGACATTGGTTCGAAAATGTAAAGCTCGTTCTGTTTTGCACTTTAATTGTATAATAATATGCAAGAAAAATCCTTTAAAAAGCACATGACAAACGTTCACACTTCAGTCATTTGCAACATAATAAGACCTGAAATTTTGGTGATAGTTTAGTCTCTGGGTGTGCATAGGCAGGTCTTGTTTAACATTTTGTCTTTAATGCAGCATGGAAATAACATTTAGGGCCCCCAGAGTGACTCTCCGTCATGAGAGCTACTATGAAAGTCTGGAAATGTGAAAATCGCAAGAGGATTGCTTGCTGCAAGACTCCTGAGCACAATGCCATTTTAAAATCTCAAGTGGCTTAGTTTCTGACAAGGAAAGATTCGATCTTCCTATAAAAAAAACTACACACCCTCCTCCCGTGATGACCTTCTCAGAGAATTATTGTAAAGGTTGCCACAAGTTCTCGTCCAAAGATCGAGGCAGCTGTGATAAATGTTAGTGTAAGCAGCTTTTACTAAACAGTCGGGTAGCGGCGTGGCGCGGCGCGGCTCGCTGGGTAGAATTTTTCGAACAATTTTTTGCATGGTATGTTTTTTTGTTGTTTTTTGAGAAGCAAAAAAAAAAAGGGATTTTTTTTTCCCCCCCGAACATTTTTCAGGAATTTTATGTATTTATATTTTTTATCTTTTTATTTTTTTGAAGCAAAAAAAAAAGGGGGATTCTTTTATTGTCAAACATTTTTCAGGATGGTATCTTTTTTTTTTAAAGCTTTTTCTTTTTGGACAAAAATGCTGCACCCCAATCTCCAAAAACAAAAATAGAAATAATCTAATCTCTAACTCCCCCCCCCCCCCCACAAATAATAATGACAGAAAATCACACATGTAGAGATCTCGATCATACAGGCCCATTTTCGCAAGAGTTCTGACGCCTGATGCCCGAATATCAACTTTTCGATTTTCAAAAGCGAGCGAGCAATTTTTAAAAAAACTTTTCGAAAAGAAAATGTACAGAAGTTTCATAATTATCTGGGAACCTCGCTGCCCAAATATGTGGATATTCTGGCACCTCACTTCGCTGCCCGAATATGAAGTGGTGGTTGCCCGAATATCGGAACTTTGAAAATCCTCGGGGGGGGGGGGGCGAGAAGGGGGAGGCGGGGTCTCGAGCCTAATGCCGAAGGGGTACGCCTTTTGCCCTAGTATTAAAGGGGGAAAATGGAGCAAAACAATTGACCAGTTTTTTCTTCTTTTTCTTTTCTTCCCTTTTCCATTCCTTCTTTTTTCTTTCTATTTTTGTTTTCCTTTCCTTTCCTTTTTCTTTTTTCTTTTCTTTTATCTTCTGCTTTCTCTTTTCTCCTTTTCCCTTTCCTCTTGCCTCTCCCTTTTTTTCACCCTCCATTTTTTTTGCCGACAGAGGTGGTGCATTTGCCTACGGAAATTCTAGCGCGCCATTAAAAAGAATGGGACGTCACAAGATATTTTGAAACGAGTAATAGAAAGTAAACAAGAAGAAAGAAAAACAGCTGAGCAAAAAGGAACACAAAATAATCATTATAGGAAATGGGGAAAATGGAGTCATTTGCTGCTCTCGCTGAAAACGCAACACAGATGAGATTGTGCATCTACGTGGGGAGGGGGGACCTTGGAGCTACGCGTGTGTGGATGTTTGCTGGTTGAGGGAGGTGATGTGTTTAGGTGGGTGTTTGCATGATGTGTGGTGGATTGGGGGGGGGGGGGGGCAGGCCCCTGGAAACTATTCTTCAACGCCCGGGGCAAACAGTGAAGTTGCGCCCTACCCCCCCCCCCCCCCGAGGATTTTCTAAGTTCCGATATTCGGGTAACCACCACTTCATATTCGGGCAGCTTATTTCTTCTTCTTCTTCTTCTTCTTTTTTTTTTTTTTTGGAGAGAGAGAGAGAAATTAGGGTGCAGCATTGAATTGTCACCCCCCCCCCCAAAAAAAAAAAAAAAAAAACTTTTTATTTAATTCCATACGTATTAAAAATTCCTTTTTTTTTTTTTTTTTTTGCTGCTCAAAAAAAAAAGATACCATAAATAAAATTTAAAAAAATTGTTAGAAAATGTCTACCAAGAGAGCCGCGCCAAGCCAAGCCGCGCCAAGCCAAGTCGCGTCCCGACTGTTTAGTAAAAGCCAGTGTAAGCATAGCTCCATTTCTTACCGTTTGAGCAATGAATAAGCTGCTATGAATGATTGCTTTAAGTTTGGTTTTTCTTTAGTTTCATATTTTTAATATGGATAGTCTTAACTTTTGCCAAGGACTGTACTTCGGACATTTAGTAAATGGTTCCTCAAGTTCACCCTTCTGTTTCGTATCATATATGTTTTAAATTCTACTAACAATCGTATTATAGATAGTAAATGTTATAACGCTCATAATTATTCCGTTAATCATTGCAGGGAAAATTACGGTTATTCACCTCTCACTAAAAGTAATCATCAGATGAGGGAAATCTCGAAAGGGTGGTATTGTCCCTTGACATAGAGCCATCTATATAGATAAGAGACAGTCCCACGATATTTCACTTTGAAATGTCAGCATTTACATGAAAACTGTATTATGACATTTGTAGCCAAAGGGCATCGGAAAAGTATCTACCGCGGAATCGCCTCTTGACAAAATTGCTTCCGAGAGTGATGCAACGTCAAATTTCGTTTTGCTCGCGCTAGAAATTTGGATTATAATGATTTATAAAAGTAGGGCAATGACTTTTGAGATAAAAACAGTCCAACCTATAAATATACCCGTTATTTGTCCTCTAATAGCTTTTAAGCCTATTTCAAAAGCTCTATCATAGAGACCAAGTAGATACTCAAAGAGGGGGGGAAATCATTTCATTATTAAAGTTCATGATGTGCTGTGCATTACATTACAAATGATGGTTACCATGGTTACAACGCAAACGCAAAAACCCAACGCTTGGAATTTGTCTTTTAGACAAAATGGAGCACTGTCAAAATACGTATATAATTTGTTACATGCTTGAATATGAAATGTGAGGGGATATTGCAATGGTATAAAGATTTGTAATGAATAAAAGTATTTTGGCATATTGCTCAAGATACGGACATGTCCTTTTCCATGATGCTGTGTTTATATCTGATGTTGATTTGATAGTGTATCATTCTAACCACATTTCTTTGTACATACTGGTTGAGATCTCAAGCCACGCAAGCCGAAATACACACATCTAACACTGCAAGGTTAGTCAGTCATTAGGAACAACATTGAATTTCTACTTTTGCTTTAAAAAATAGCAAGCTGTCGCTATTGTCCAAAGCACTGCAGACAGAGGGAGCATGCGAACCTACTATCAAGCGTTGTGGCAGTAGGGTTACTTACATACCAGCGAATGAAATTGCTTTTGAGGGAAGTGATTAAAGTAACGATATGGAATTTTTATACCCTTCGTCAAAACAGGTAATGTCACCTGGTGCGTAGGCGCTCCTTTCGACAGTGCCGCGACAATAGTCATGATAGTGACAAAAACTGTTTTGGAATGTATTGAATAACGGTTGAAAATAGTCCTGACTGACAGTATAATATCTCAATTCGGTGTTCACACGATTTTAAATACTCGGGGTGTAAGAAACCGTGGAGCTCACAGCTGAATTGACATCGATAACAGACATCAAGGATTCAGCTTGGAGTCAGCTATCGGCGTCTACTAAGGAATGTCTTGCCCTATACCGTGCGTCTCAAAAAAAAAAAATACACTTTTGAAATGGCTGCCAAATAAAAAAAAAAAATGATTCTGGGGGAATGGTTTATATGTATCGATAGCTCATGGACTCAACCTTCATATGACACCAAAAAGTCCGAAAATAATTCATGCTTGGGTGAACACTGCTCACTTTTTTTTAAAGGATATGAAAATTAGGTTGCGCAGGAATTAGCCTTCCAATTTGTGAGAGGTGAGTCCTTTGGAGCTTACAAAATTGAGGGTGATATGATAAATTCATGATCAATTGCGACCAGTTTGGGTTTGCTGAGTGAATTTTATGGTTTATTAAATCAAAATTTTATGTATGGGTAACCAGGAATTGCATTTATTATTGTAGCATTGTAACTTTCCCTGGTAGACTCAGTGGTGTGTTCATGGGAGTCAGGATGGGGTGATGGTACATGTTGCAGGGGAGGTGAGATAGGGTAGGACTTTGTTGGGTGAATGGGATAAGGGTCAAGAGAAAATGACTGGTGGGTTGGTAGATTGAGTGATTGACTGAGTTATTGATTAATTATGATTGATTTATTGAATAATTAATTGATTAAATTAGCTGAATGGTGATTGAATGCTTGATTGATTAATTGATTGACCGATTGATTGACTGATACATTGTTGATTAAGTGATTGATAGCTGAATGTTTATTGTCTAATTTACGGTATTGACTGATTGACTGATAGATTGTGATTGACTTCAGGTGTCAATGGGTAATAGCAACAAGTCAAATTTGGGAAATGTAGGTAGAATTCGGGACAAGGGAAGGTGATCTGGATATTTGGAGTGGACTCGACCAACGAATATGAATTGTCAAGATATGCACAAGCACACCCAGGAAGAGAGAGAGGGGGGGGGGGCATACATGTCCTCTTGACCCTTATCCCATCTACCCAACCCAAGTCCTACCCTACATCTCACCTCCCCTGCACCATGTACCATCACCCCATCCTGACTCCCATGAACACACCACTGAGTCTACCAGGAAAAGTCACAATGCTACAATAATAAATGCAATTCCTGTTCACTCATGCATAAAATGTTAATCCCATAAACCACAAATTTCACTCAGCAAACCCAAACTCATCACAATTGATCATAGATTTTTCATATCATCCTAAATTCCGTAAGCTCCAAAGCACTTTCCTCTCACAAACTGGAAGGCCCATTCCTGCGCAACCTAATTTCCATACCTTTTACAAAAGTGAGCAGTGCTCACCCAAGCATGAATTATTTTCGGACTTTTTGGTGTCATATGAAAGTTGAGTCTATGAGCTTTCCATACATTTAAACCTCCCCCCCACCCCCAGAACTATTTTTTTTTTTTTTATTGGCAGCCATTTCAAAAGTGTAAAGTTTTTTTTTGAGACGCACGGTATAACTCACCGTGACTTGTATTTGAACGTTGCTGATTTTTCTCTTCACAAAAATAAGCTTTTAATTTGGTCCATCTTCAGTCTTGTATTTAGGACGCTGTTCATCGGCTCCAATCTGCAACCACACTGGCAAAGCTTAATGAAAATGATAATCCTAGGCGTAAACGTTGTTATATGCATTCGATGTACCCTTTACACAGTTAAAGTAATTGTTTTTTTTTTATTTGATTTGATTTATTTTCCTTTTCAAAATAATTATACATGATACATATCAATCAAATGATTAAACATAAAACGATGTAATAAGTTTAGTTTATTATCAAACTAACATACAAAGATTAAGGGTACTAAGAAGAGTACAAAAAATAATTTACACAAACGGATCATTATTGACCTAACATATACAATGAAACGGATGGGGCATGCTAAGAAAGAAATGCTTGTATGATGCATGCCCCAAAGACTTAAATACGTAAAAGAATTTTGGTCAAACAAAATTGGTATGAGGGTATGAGCACAGTTTATAAGAAAACATAAATTAAGTACTGACTTAATGACTGACAGTCATCTTCTTAGTGAAACAAAAAGTGTTAAGTTAAGAGGGAAATTGCTGTAGGCGTATATACCACAAAGTTATACGAAATATTTGGGGGAGACAAACTCGGCCTCACTGAAAACTGCATCTTTATATCATGTTCCTTGCTATCCACGATATTTCTATTTTCATAAGTATTTGTTTTGCTTTTAACGATTTAGCTTCAAGGTCTCGTCAACGTTTAAAAGAACATCCCGAGGTTAACGTCGACTTTAGGAAACATTCATATCAGTAGTCAAATCGAGGAATACTTTAGGCAGATTAAGAAAATGACATGACAAATACATGTTTTAGCATATGAGGACCCCAAAAAAAGAGGTCTAGGGGAGGAGACTAAGAGATTTGGATGGAAAGATTTTGATAAAGATTAACATACTTTCATCGATTTTCGAACAATAACGGAACATTGGCATCCACTACCGTAGTAGTATTACTATTCATGACAAACAGACGCTGAACAAAAATATAAATATGTTAATCATATGAACATCTCTCTAATACCTAAAGCAATATCAATTGAAGAGGGAAGGGAGAAAAGGAGGGTTCGCATGGACGAGCTAGAGATACGGGGTTAGTACAGGAGTAGTCAGGTTACCAGAAATTACCATATTATCTGCAAAGGGAGCCAAGAGATGAATCAGAATACAATTGGGAGGAGAGGCGGTAGAAAGAAAATAGAATACAAGAGACTGGGTGCAAGAGAAAAGATGTAGACCGATAGTGAGAAAAGAGTGGGAGAGAGGGCGGGAGAGAGAGCGGGAGAGAGAGAGGGAGAGACGCGAGAGAGGGGGCGAGCGAAAAAGTATAGGAGAAGAAGAGAAAGGAAAGGGTTTTCATAAGCAACTGAAATGAAACGCAGAATGGCAAGGACGTAGAAAGATAAGTAAACGTGAAAGAACAGGCGACAGTTATACCAAGTCTGCAAAGAGAAAAAGCGTAAAATGAATATTGGTTATGTCACGTATTATGAAGAGTACGTGTATAATCTTGGCATAGCTAATATGAAATAAATCCATACATTCATTAACAATTAATAAACTGTTTTTATTAATCTGTGTTCACCGACCCGTTGCAATTATTTCTAACATTTCATTCAAATCAACGCTATGTCAGGGTAGCCTTTCCCTTTAAGGGTTTTAGGCTGGATGTTAATTCCCGCCCCAAACATGCTCGAAGCAATGGCGTGTAGTGAGTCCTTTAAGATGATGGATAGCTTGGGGAAAAAAACAAGTTTTTCGAATCACCGTCGTCAGATGAAAGCCGCATAAACAAAGGTTTCCTCTGCACGTCGAAAATGTTGATCCTTGGCATTTTACTTAATCTTGTCCTTCTTTTACATCAAAGAAAAAGCTCGATTTGCTGTCGCTTGTCTAGCTTGTGAAATAAAGCGGCGAGGTAGCATCGCAGCCATAACCTTAAAATGACAGATTGTAAAGTTCACGTTACGTTAAGTGTGGTTGTTATATCAATCTCCTCAAGCTCTCTTTTTCTTAAAGTCACACAATCTTTGCTTCTCATGGGCAATTTTTAGACAGTTCTTATGTAATATACTGTGCCCTCAACTTACCGCCTTGTCAATGTCATCATCATCAATTTTCCTCAACCTCGAGAAGGGCTGCTCTAGTAATTTTCAGATGGGACAGACCCATCTTCCTGGTTTCACTGCTTACGCCTATGTGGCTGCCATGCTGAAATCTAATATTCATGTGATAATTACACAAATACCTTGTAAGCGCTTTATTATGCCTTCTCAAACAGGCACCGATGGACAATGGGTGTGTTTACATAATCCTGACGATATAATTTGACTACTTTTGAGAAAGTAATACAATTTTCACCATTATTTTAATAACTTATTATTGAAATTTTTATTTGACACCAAATTGCACCCCAAAAAAGTTACAGTACTCAAGATTGTACTACGTAATATGACCTGAACTGAATAACACACTTTGGAGTTATTAAAGTTTGTAATGCCATTTTTTTTTTCTAAATTCAGAGCATTTGGGGGCGTCAAAGCTTGGTTTAGGGGGACTTTGGGGGTTTTCAGGGGCGTAATACACCCCCTTCCCGATGGAAATTTTTGTCAGTTTTTTTATATTTTTGTAATGTACACCCATACCTCTTCCTTCTTACTACATTTAGTCCATGTGCCTTAAGGTAAAAAGTTGCCCCAATTTTTAGGGGCCATCTTACAACCTATCCCGACGGAAAATTTTGTCAGTTTTTGTGTTTAGTAATTTTATCATCATACGCCTTCCTTCTGACAAAGTTTAGCACATAATGGGTTGAAATCGACCCGACTTGTGGGCCCTTTCGGGGGCTCTGGGGCCAAACCCGGCGGCTTCGTTCGGGCTGACAGACTGTGAGTGACATGGGTGGTCCAAGTAACTTTAAGGGATCATATCTCATATGTGAAATGGGGTCACTATTTTGGGACAGGCTCCTGGTCTAATACATTGTGCAGGTTGTTCCCAGAGAAGATACAAAAAATATGAAGTTAACAATGAAACTAAAATCTCAGACCATGAATCCTACTCACGACAGTTCATTTAAATGAAAAATCTCTGCAACAATCCTAGTGGCAGAGAAGGGGTTAAGACAATTAAGTTATATTATACATCCAAAAGGGTATTTACGAGCACAGGTATATTTGTTTGGATATGTCATTAAACTATTATCATTATTATTAACCAATAACCATGTTCTTTTTACCTTGTATATAAATTCTGCGGTCGGTTGATTGCGAATGAATTTCCCAATAAATCATTACTATTACTATTACTACTGATGGAGTGATGGAGTGATGGACAATATCATTTGACTACTTTTGAGAAAGAAATAAAATTTTCACGATTTAATAACTAATTATTGAAATGATCTTTTGACACCAAATTGCACCCCAAGAAAGTTACAGTATTCAAATTGTACTATGTATATAAGACCTGAATTGAATGAGATACTTTTGAGTTATTAAGGTTGTAAAGCCAAAAACTCTTTTCTCTCTACATCCAGAGCATTTTGGGCAACAAAGCCCGGTTTAGGGGCACTTTAGTGTTTTTCAGGGGCGTGTTACACCCACTCCCGATTGACATTTTTGTCAGTTTTCATATTTTTGTAATGTATACATTACAAAAATGTATGTATGTCATACATCTTCCTTTTGACAAAGTTTAGCGCATAATGTTAGATGAATTGAAATCGACCCGACTTGGGGGCCTTGGGGGTGGGGGGCATTGGGGGCCAAATTCGGCGCTTTTGTTCGGGCTCACAAGCTTTTTGTGAATGACAATTGGATGGTCTAAGTAACTTCAAGGGGTCAAAACTCATATGTAAAATGGGGTGACTATATCGGGACAGGCTCCTAGCCTAATTAATAGAAGGAAGCAAGCACAAAGTTGAGAAAATGACCTGAAATATTAAAATCCCAGAGCTAATTAAAGCCCGTTGCAAACAAGACGTCATTTCATTACGCCAATTGACTGTTAAGTGCAACATAATTCATGGAACATTAAACATGTAAAGCCCGGCTGACATGAGGCGTCATTTGCTCACGTAAGGCCTGAGTCTGTTTTGTGTACTAAAACACTAGCCCAGTGTTTCATCGAAGTCGATTTTTGGACAAATCCGAAACCTTGCGCTAGGCCGCCACATCGTGCATTAAGGGGTTCTGTCTGTGCCTATTGACCTGCTCTGTGCTTTTATATGCCTGAATGTCAGTGAATGTCGCAGTAGAAATAACGACTCGTGTGCAATGGGCCTATAATGCCCGTCTCACACGAAGGATCATTTGCTGACGTTAGGACCACGTCAGTGGCTTGTACGGTCTTTTGCGAGTCACGAAAGTGTGATATCGTTTAAAAAGTGATTGCAAAAAGAGCAGTAGCAAACAATACTTTTCATAACATAGGTTCATTGCCTCCCCAGGTTCTATTAGCGCACGTACTGCCGCGACCAGAATGAGCTGGGCTTTAGAACAGAGGGATAATTTATTTAGACTCAACATTCTAAGAGCGATACCAATGTATATTGCTCATTTCTAGTAGCGGGAAAGGTGAAGTGAAACCTGCTGACAATGTTTTAAGAATTTTGACTTGATTAAAAAGTGTCAGATATCTTGATTTTCATAAAGCTGTATCAAAAGAACTCTGGTTAAGCCTAAACGCAGACACCGTGAGACAATCTTACAGAAGTTCATACAAATCGGTCTCCGCTGGTTTTACACAATCCAGTCGCTCAAAGGAACTTACATCCTGGCAAAGAAAACAATTATTTCAGTTTGGAGGAGAGCATTTAACCTGATGTTAATATTGTTTGAGGGGTATTTTTTAGGGGGTTCCAACAGTGACAAATTTCCGTTAATATCTCATGTCATGTTCTTGGAAATTGAATGAATAAATAAATAAATGAAAGTAAATAAATTCTATGACTTATAAAAATTTCCAACAGAGGAGAAAAATATCAACAATGTATAACCGTAAGTACTTAATTTAACAACTTCACCCAAAGACATGTGGCGGGACATTTTGAAGACTTGGTAAAATGACTTTATTTCGTCCTTTCGTTCTTTAAAAAAAAAACAACAAAAAAAAACATTAGATTCTGGGGTCACTTGTCAAAGAAAGTGACAACCCAAGATCCCAGACCGTAACCTGAACAATAGTTCTAGAGTTCACGATTTTTTATGTTTTATATAATATATATATATATATATATATATATATATATATATGAAGTGTTGTCGTCAGAGCAATCTCCTCAGGCTAGCATATTCCCGGAGGCAGGGTCAACAATTTTCGACAAGGTATAGACCAAACAAAGATTTATAATAATCTACATCAATTATGTATATCTATAAAGCTGTCAATTTGTCTGGACACTAAAAACCAAAACAAAACGACAGATATCCCCTTATCAGGCTTATGGGATTTGCATTTTCTATTTGATTTATGAAGTTGTTTCATCTACATGACGTAGGGTAGCAGAAATTGACAAATTTCGTGAAAATATTGAAATCCCTAGGCTAAAAATGCAAAATCTTTTAATCAGACTTAACTTGCTATGAGCAACAAATATGTCATATAAGTCACAATTCACCCTTCGTTATAAATAGAAAGTTGGCATGGGATTGAGTGCTAAGAGAAAAATAAGAAAAAATTTGATTTGATTTGATTTGATTTATTTCTTCTGCATTCATATAAGTACAACATTTTTCTGTAACATATATAAAATAAAATACGAAAGTACTTTTTGACAATGAATCATAAATAGCAAGTATATGTAACAATCATTTTTCAAAAACAAACACGAAATGATAAATTCTCAAATTATTGTAATTCATCAAATATAAAGTCATTTGAGGAAGAAGGACTGCCATTATAAGCAATATGCTTGAGAATATGGCAGCCCCAGACAAATATTATGAAATAGCTAAAACATGTTTAAATAAGCAGAATGGATAAATAATTGAAATCCTAAATTAAAATCATATTGATGATGATGTTGATGATGAAATGATGATGATGATGATGATGATAACGGTGATGATGATGATGATGATGATGATGATGATGAAGAGTTGACACAGAATAAAAAAAGGGTTAAAGATAATGATCATCTTGCAATGATCATCTTGCAATGATCATCTTTCCATTAGAAATAATCAGGGATAAGTAAAGTATCTTGTCAAGTGGTTGAGGATATATGTATCTGTAAATATATTCATATACACACTGCATGAGCGACCAATATTCCCATATTACGTTCAATAATGAGACCCAGATAACTTTTCCGCTTTTCTGAGAGGCAGCACCCTTATAGATTATTTAAAGGGTTACCGGTAGCATTTTTCGTCCATTATGCTTCATTATAATACTCATCTACATTACATTAGGCTATCCAAATACTACAGGTTTTTTAACCTTTATGAAAAGCCCCGCATAATTTTGTATATGTATTTTAATTTATTGTTACCATGTACGGTATATTGATTTTATCTTGCGAAATAATTTGAATTGAAATTGAACTGCACATGGAGCTGAGCACTGGCCTCATTATACTCGTTGGTGATCATTATATCCCCTATTTTACCATTAATTTTATTCTGATAATAGAGGCACATTGGGTGATTATATTAACTGCCGTAGACATGGACATGCCCCAATGTTTGAAAGTCGCTTTCCCTGAAATGAACATAAATGATTTTACATCATTACATTACTTTTGTGATACATTCGAAAACATCATGCGGATCATGTGATGCGCTTGTCAAAGACCGCCGATGTCCTTTACTTTTCTTTGGTCGGAATGATTTACGCCCACCGCACACTGTGCGATTCCACTGCGATCCGATTTTTAAAGAAATCGCAATTGCATTAGCTATGGAAATTTATTTAACTAGAATCCTCCTGTTTGGGGTTCTGAATAATGAAATGATTACTAGAAATTGAAAATTTAGTGAATTTGAAGCCTTCTAGTCACTGCGCTTCGGAGCCAATTTGATTTGTTGTTTTTTGGTTGTTTATTTACAGGGCGGCTTGCAATACCTCGAAATTTCGATCTTAATCTCATACGATTATTTAGAACTTATATTATTAAGATTTTTCATGTTTGAACGTTCCTATCAAATGCTATTTAAAGTTATTCCAAATCGGATTCAGATTCAGATCGTATAGTATGCGGTTGGCCTAAGGGCAAAATCTCAGCTATTGTTACAACAATTCAAATACAAAGAAATATTTGTAGACGGTTAGATGATAAGGATTTTTTTTCCAAAGCTTGATATTTCTGCTTAAAAAAAAAAAGAAGTAAGAAAGTACATGGATGTGATTTCCATAATAATATTTTACGAAAAATAGGAGACGAGGAATGATCTATGCAACCAATGCCTGAAATATTTGTTGTACCCACCATGATAAATTTGTAGGATGGAGGTCATGCAGTAACCTTTAGATATCTCTAAAGTCTGACCCTCACGACGGATTAGTTTGTTGGGGGTTTTTTCTCAAATCACTTTCTTATCATTTTAGCTTTTAGTCAGGAGGAAATCAAAAGCTTAGATGAAGGAATTCCATCCGACCTTGTTCATTTGAAGAAAGAAATTATTGATGGCTGTTGATGACACGTCAAAGATGTAGATTAAAGGATCCCAGTAATTTTTTCGAGATCCGTTGAAGGTCATTTTTTTCGAAATAAAAGGGACATATATTGTGACCTTGAACAGTAACCAATGGTATGGAAATGAAAATTACATCATTTGAAATGTGGGTGTATAAGAGAATGATGAGAATAAGGAAACACAAGAAAACCAATAAAGCACAATAAGGTATAGCATAATTTCAACAAACTATCCTGATAGGACTGGTAAAAGAAAGGAAGGAAAAATACTTTCGCAGCATCAAAAGGCATCACAGTTTCTTGAAAGATGACCATGATAACAGATAAGATCCTCGTTCATTGGCAGTCTCCAGGTGGCTTTTTTGTCATAATTAACTGTGCAAAGGTGCGATGGGATTTACAATTAAGGACAAACGAAAACTAAAGGTAATTGATACCACGACAAGGAATCTCTAGCAATTTATCAACTGTAAACTGCTTGTTATAAAATGCAATTTAAAAGCAGCTTAACCTTTCATGTTCCACATTAGCTGACTGGAACATTAGCTGGTGCCACGATTGCTGATCGGCACAAACGGTATATGTAACTGGGAGGTGTACTCATTTTTATTCTTTCCCTGAAGATTTGTAATTTCAAAAGTTCATTATCTTGAAGGTTCGTTCATCCGAAAGTTCATCATTCCGAAAATTAGGGGTCGTAATTCCTAAAAATGATGGAGGCTTCTTTTGCATTATTGGAATTATTGGAATTATGTAACCAACAGGGTGACTTAATGAGGATTGAAAAACTTTAATTGCCAGCTTTTTAATTTTTCTCGCAACCACTTTCTCCTTCCATCTCCCGTTCCCTTCCTCTTTATTTTGCCCCCCCCCCCCCCATGCCTCCGTTTACTTTCACTGGAATATTCCAAATCATACATTATTTCAAACATTTTATTTTCACTATCCCTCTTTGTGATTACGTTCCTCATAACTTTGACTTGGCATCATTATACATTAATAATACTCTATTTTTTAAATAGAATCCTGTAGAAGATTTTCGAAAATTTCACAGTGACGATCACTATCCCCGCAAGCCACCCCCCCCCCCCACACACACACACACACACATCCTCTCCTCCAAGCGGTTCCGCTATTCCCGTTTGTGATTATTGCGATTTCATCGTTTGCTTTAAGCGTCCTCAAAGTATTTCAAGGAAAGACGACAATCCAATCATCCAGGCTGCCAGAAAAATCGATCAAGGAATACATAATTGCTCAACAATCGTGTCTGATTTAATATCATGCATTTTGGGGGTATTTTATTCCCCCAACTCAGTCAAAGTCTGTCAATTACACGCCTTCGCCAACCCAAATACAAGTAAATATGACTCCAGGGAGATCGGGTACTTGTCATCATCATCTGCCAAAAATGGATTTCGTGAGAGGCAATCTTCTGAATTAAATTGAAAATAGGCAATAAAAAAGGTTAGGCTATTCAAACGAGGGGCGTATTGGGTTTATTTTTATTTCATAAACGGTTAAATGACGACTCAGGCAGAATTCTTATGACAGCAATGAACGACGAGCATTCTGCATATTTCTTTAAAATGCCAATTTACTTAATCAGTGTTCACTTTTTATGCAAATTTACACTCAGTTCAAAATATAACGATTTTACTAACAAGAGTGATGATATTTTTCCCCTTTCTGCGCCTTAAGATTCAAGGGGTCATGATTAGGATTTGAATGCCTAGGCTAGAGCTCACCGAATAAGAGATTGAATTTAATATCTTTCTAGCATTATCGCATACTTGGTTTCCTTTTCGGTGAGTCCAACGAGAGAGTAGTACTTTATATTTAAAGAAAGTACTATTTTTGTTTCTACAGTTGGAAACTGCATAGTTTTATTATGACCCAAATTGAGGCTGACATGTAGGTAAAGGGCAAAGATATGTATAGCTAAAAGAAAAGTGTAATATAGAATTACCCTTGCCAATGTCACAAATGTATATACATTATTTTTGAAAGTGGTAGTATGGTGGCGCTTTAAGTAGGATTTACATTGGTCAAAAATTTGGTTGCGAAGGATTTAGTTCAATCATGGTAGACAAAACACAAATGGAGCAAAATGTCTGACGAAAATTAGCATGGTTGTGAGGCCTCCTGGGCAAATGGCATTACCCATCAGTCCATTCTTTTTTCTTTGATCTATTATAAAGGGGAATCAATCCTTCATGGAAACTGGAATTAAGTAGACGCAGAAAAATCAAGGAAGCAGAAAAGTGAAAGTTTGACAAAAACTGGACAAAGAGTAAGAAAGTTATTATTGTTATGGATGTTCGTTTATCCGACGGTTCATAATTTAATGGGGGAAAATGAAATGTGGTTTACAGTTCGAAGATTCGTAAGTACGGAAATGAAGTGAGGGTCATTCTTACGAAAGGGGAATAGGGTTCATTATTCTGAGCGTTCGTAATGCCGAAATTGGTTTAAGGTTCTTTATTCATTTTCATTTTCATTTTCGGAATTTTGAACTTTTAAAACGAAACGAACCTTCTGAAATATGAATCTTCGGAAAAACGACATTAAAAAGGTCACGTCTGTTCACTGATGTGTGTTTACTGATTCGTTAACTACACCGTTAACAGACTAAAATGGCGCCTTTGGAGGACATCCTTGTCTTGCAATGACGCCACACTACGTGACTGGTAAAAACAATTCTACTCAGGAGGTTCGATGAAGGTGTAATAACTAAAAATTATGGTAGGTAATATAACAGTCAATTATTATTTGAACAGAGTGTTAAATGAGATGTTCTCTGTAGGTTTCCATGGTGAGTGAGTATTCACAATTGAAGGTTTCACTTCTCCTAAATTCCTCTAAATGCCCCATAAGTGGGTTATTTTTCACGAAAGAATATATCAACAGCCTTTTCACAGAGGCTCCCACATGGTGTTACCGAAAACCTTCAATTGTGAAGAGTGTTAAATGTTGTCAAAATCGATGCCGATGGAACAAAATTAATGTCAACGGTTAATTTAAATTTGAATTTAAATGGATAGAATGCTTCTAGATGATTAGACGATCATTTAAAAATATTAATTGTATGAATGTTAAAGGAAATGAATGATTTCAAGAAAAGTGTCAATTAGGAATGCTTTTTTCATTGTCACGATTTATATCTATACAAATTCACGTTGGATTTCGTATTACAAGCCCAACATGAAGTTTTGTAGGTTACGAATTCTGCAGTCTCTGGGCAGGTTCATGCTTTACCTTGTGAATTTGATTTACCCCTAAAGTGACAAAAGAAATCCTTCTAAGATATTTCGGGATCTAGAGGGTTATTTCAAGCCCACCGCACACTATGTGATCGGTTTGCGATCCGATTTCAAAAGAAAATGCAATATCATTTGACGAAAAATATCTGAACATGTAACAGATGTTTGATTAAGGTTCTAAATAGTCATATAGATCATAAAGAACCCGCCTACTACGAGCTTTCTAGTCGGAAAAAAGGCCAAATCTGTCCGAGTCGTAGTGACGTCTGAGCAATCCTACGACTGTCTACGATTTTAAACTGATTTGACCCTTATTCCGGGTATAAGGCTGACAGCGCATCAAATTCCTATGTTTAGTCTTCATATCAGGCGCGTAGATAGTTGGGGGGGGGGGGGGGTATGCATCCCCCAAAAAAACTTTTCAGGTGGGGATGGTATGTACAAACATCCCCCAGGTTTCACCCCCCCCCCAAAAAAAAAAAAAAATAAATAAATAAATAAATAAATAAATAAATAAATGAATAAATAAATAAATAAATAAATGATGGAAAATATACATTTCTATTATATGTTTTAGATAAATATAATTTGATGTATATTATATCTTTTAATATTATTCAAAATTATATATTCTTTATTTCAATATAGATATTATTTATTTTTGTACAATATTGTATATTTATATGAATTTATTAATATTTATCTGCAGTTCTGTCGTTGCTTCCGTTTTTTCCCGATATATTTTTAGACTACTAGAAAGTGAAAATCATCTGCTAGACTGCTTCAAATCTTACAACATGGGTGGTGATCTGGGAGGGATATGGAGATATAATTTTTAACAAAAATTTAAGTGGGGGTGGCCTGTGTTACCATCCCCAAATATATTTTGAGGTGATTTTTTCAAAGCCATAATGCAGAAAAATTATTTAGATTAAAAGTACATATATACTTATTCTCGATTTAGAGGGTTCAGTCGGTAACTTTCCTATCAGTCAGACCCAACTTCGGAAAACCGAGCACAGGTATATACTCCGAAAACGGCATATGAATATAGAGCCCTCACCGTTCAGTGCGAGGCAGTGTGTATAAAAGGAATGGCGAAACCTTGCAAAGTCAACCTGCCAACGATATATGTATTTTGAAAAATAATGCTGAGTGTCAAATATCTTCAAAATCCTTGAATGATTCGTCATATGAAATGACTTTCAAACATTTGAAATAAATATATCCGCAGCATTATTTTTGAAAAATATATTATCAACAGCAGGTTGACATTGCATGATTTTTCACATGCCTTTTGTACACACTGTCTCGCACTGAACGATGATGGCTCTATATTCATCTTGCTCCATACGCCGTTTTCGGAGTATATGCCTGTGCTCGGTTTTCCCGAGTTGGGTCTGACTGCCTATATAATGCTATTCTGCCACAATCATGTTTATGAAAATATAGTCACAGGAATCGAATGTGGTGGGGAAAGAGGGAATATACCACCCCCAATATTTATCGAGGATGATGACCTGTGTCGTCATCACCCAACTCTACATAGAATGATGAAATGACAATCATAACAAGTAGACCCGGTTAGAAGCACCACTCTGGGGGTTGCATGTGGGCAAAGTACCCCTAGTTTTCCCTTTAACTTCAGATAAGTACCCCCCCCCCCCGCCATTTTTCTTTCGAATAAGTTCCCGTTCTATATTCTTATAAGTGCCCATTTTGATGATTAAACCTCATTCCTCACCTTACCTTTGATAAATTCTCCTATTCCAGCAAGAGCATTTATCCCTTTTAATCCCTTTTTAACCCTTTTATTGTAGCAAGTCTTTTTTTTTCTTTGTAATATATATGCAGTGATTTAAATTTTCTACTTTATAAGAATATTTTTCGTTCTTATAAATGCCCCTTTTCAGGTATGATTAGTGCCCTTTCCACCCCCGAAAAATTCCTTTTCTACCTTTTCTACACATTCATTTATTTTTCTAATAAGCGTCTTTTCCCCCATGATAAGTACCACGTTTCCCTTTTCCATAACATGTGCCCCTATAATCCAAAGTGACTTAGAGCCAATATTGCCAAATGCTCGCTCACTACGCTCGCTCGGATTAAAAGTATAGCTTATTAAATAAATTTTCAATGTGAAAAATTGCAAATGAAACCCCATCAGAATTGTGTTTCCCCGTTTTTATATAACAATGTACTTGCAACCTCACAAATTTTGAATATTATTTTTCGCTCGCTTGCTCAATATTCAAATAATACTAAAAAACTACAAAGCATGATGCTAAATTTGTATCTTGGACATGTAAACAGAAAAGCCATATACATGTTTACTTGATCGAGTGGATTTTGCGCCTTATAAATCTTACATATTATTATTATTATTATTATTATTATTATTATTATTATTATTATTATTATTATTATTATTATTATTATTATTCATATATACATATATATATATATATATATATATATATATATATATATATATATATATATATATAATTGTAAGGATATAACATATACAACAGCTTTGGCAACTCTCGTGGAAATAATTATAATTGTGAGAAATGAAAATGAGAGAATAATGGTTGCGTAGCTTAAATCAAAGTTCCCCAGAGCTGTCCTCCCTTTTTGAATTTTTGCAAAGGTTGAAAAAATGTCTCCGCCGGGAATCTGGTGTCGCCGAAATCACTGGCCCGTCTCCGTGGTCTAGTGGTCAAGGCATTGGCGTTCTGAGCCAATGACCCGGGTTCGATTCCCGGCGGAGACATTTTTTCAACCTTTGCAAAAATTCAAAAAGGGAGGACAGCTCTGGGGAACTTTGATTTAAGCTACGCAACCATTATTCTCTCATTTTCATTTCTCACAATTATATATATATATATATATATATATATATATATATATATGTGTGTGTGTGTGTGAGGGTGTGTGTGTGTGTGTGTGTGTATGGCCCTTGAGGGAAATCATACCCCCCCCCCTTCCCCCCCCCCCCATTTATGAGGACTTGTCTACGCCAGTGATTCATATTATTGTTCAGAACCTGAATCAGGTAGATTTTATTTCTTGAAATGCCCATATTTAATATTACTGCGATTTATTTCCAAAATCTGATCGCACTCGATCGTGAGGTGTGTGGTGGGCTTTAAAGGACTACTGATACGGGGTTCGAATCCCAGCCGTATAGCACTAACGTCCTTTTGCAGGAGATTGGTAATTATTACTGTTCCACCCATGTCTTGTGAAATTCAGAACGGTATTTTATTGAACATAATTTACACAATAGAATTCAAGACTACCCGAGATTCTTGGTGTTTTTCTCCGATGTACAGGGGGGAAAAAGAAATGAAGGCACAGTCTAAAAAATGCGGGCTAAATAGTTACATGATACAAGAAAAACAAGAAGAGTGTAATTCAGTCCTGTTTCATCTTTTTCATGTTAAAGATTGTCTCCTTCTTCATTTTTTTTATGGTGATTGTGATTTTATTTTCATAATGATGATGATAATGATAATGATTGCGGTGGAGGTGGTGGTGATAGTGATGATGAAAATGATGATGAAGATGGTGACGATGATGATTATGATGATGAAGATGATGATGAAGATGATGATGATGATGATGATGATGATGATGATGATTATGATGATAATGATGATGAAGATGGTGACGATGATGGTGATTATTATGATGATGAAGATGGTGATGATGATGATTATGATGATGATAATGATGATGATGAAGGTGGTGAAGGGGATTATGATGATGATGGTGGTGGTGGAGGTGGTGGTGATAGTGATGATGACAATGGTGATGATGTTGGTCGTTCTGAACATAACTGCACTGTAAGTAAGTTTAACTTTGAGCTTTGAGCCAGTCCATACAGTTCAATCTTCTTGTATTACTTTAGGAACATATCAGCTTGACCCCTGATTTCATATATCTTTTCCACAACAAAAGTTTTGACACTTTATGATTATAGGAGAAGATAATGTTATCATCAAAATATATGAATAAGATTCATGAAAGACATACACCTCTTCACAGCCTAAATATAAGGAGATGGTAGCCTGAATTTGAGGTCACCTTTGCCCGAATATGGGTAATTCCCCCCTCGGGGGGGGGGGGGGGCTCTACGACCCCTTACCCCCCTCCCGCTTCGTACAACTGCTGCTGTGGAGTCGGGGGGGGGGGGGGGTTCTAGGTATTACGTCAGTGCCCATCCATCATCTCTTTATTAACTTCCATACTTTTCTCTTCTAATACAGCAAAGGGTACCAAGAGATTTTCGCTTTGTATGAAAACTAATAACGTTCTTTCATTTGAAAAACGCCAAGATGCCGATAAGTTAAACTCCAATATTAAATTTATATGTTCGTAACATAAGCATTTGCCCCCTCTAAGGTTCAAGACTTATGCATGGTATTGTCTCAAACGTATGCAAATCTAATAACTTTATGCAAATTTCTTCTCACTCTGAATTCTAAATTCTTTTAAAGTGGAAGTCCACCCTGGTATTTAGTTGATTCGAATAAAAGCAAAAAATTCAAAGAACATATTAGTAAAAACTTGAGCAAAATCCGGTAAGAAAAAAGTAATTTTGAAGTTGTAATCAATTAAACACAAATTGGCATTGTTTGGCAACTCCGTGACGCATCTTGCGAGCTTCCCTCTCTTTTGCTCTGCACAGAAAATTTCATAAATTTTCATTTTCTTAGTTTTTGATGAAAGAATAGATTTCTTTTTCCTAAGGTTTGGTGGAAACACACATGTGCAATGATTATATCTACGGTACACGTATAATTAAATGTTTTCTATTAGAGGAAATTGAAATCTATGATTCTTTTTTAGCACAGGCCGAATGAAAGAGGAGCTATCCAGACACGTCACTGAGTTGCCAATTTTTGTTTAATTGATTACAATTTTAAAAATTCGTAAATTTCTTGTTTTCATTGTGTGATTTTGATTAAACTTTCATTGATCTTTTTCTTTAAGTTTTCTACTTTTTTTAACCAACTTGATATCAGGGTGGATTTCCCCTTTAAAATGATTTTTAATCAGAGGGTAACGGCCGCTCAGTAAGTTCGTCCAACCACAATGATTGAATGATCATGAAATTCAAATGAAATTATATGGTCCTCGAATTTGAAATTTAAATGACTAATGTGGTGGCAAATGTCCTCTTGCCAATAAATCTCAATGAACGTGTGACGAACTGTTCATCCAAGTCGTTGGGACATTGGCATGATCATTAAATGCACTGTTGGAAACCGATATCGAAAAGCTAGTCCTGAAATATATAGGAAGCAAGATTAAAATGCTATGAATTCTTTTTAAAAATACTTCTCTAAGCTATTTACACTGTTGTAAAAAATAGGATTATTGTATTTTTTAAACCAACATTTACTTTCCTTTAATCATAAATATGAAAATGGAAAAGAGCGCCCTGCAGTTGTAAAAAAAAAATACAATTTCGTTGACTAGTCTGTAAACCCAAAGGACAAACCTCGCTGTCCACAGTTTTGCGTATCATCTTTGCTTACGGCGTCTGATGGTTAATCTTTGAAGTGGCGGCTATGGAAGTCAGCCTTTGATCTTTAATTGCCCTATCAAATATATATTCCATATCACAGCTCTTTGATTGATTTTGAAATTTCTCAAAGAATAACCTCAAAATGGAACAGTTTGATGACCTCTGAAGATTCATCTCACAAAGAAATTACCATGCCTTGCTGCCTTATTGTTTTCACTGCACTTTTATATCAGGTACACCTACTGTTCAGTAGGGTAGATATACGTTTCACCCTAGCCCCCCACCCCTACTGAATGGTTAAAAGAAGTTAACAAGGAGTGAAAGGGCGAAGAGGAAAGGGAATGGGTCGTCAGTGCAAAAGGAAGACAATACGACCCCCTTCAACACCTTCGCATTTACTCTAATGGCCTTGTTCTCTCGCATTTCATCAACCTGTTTTCAAAAAAGCTTACTCTGACGGCACAGCTATGACAAATAATAATAGGGCTCTTCATTTAGTTTGAGCACGTAAAACTGCTCTTGAAAAATCCATTTACAAGAAACTTTCTATAAGATAGATGATATCAACAACATATAAACATGACAACACCACAGTTTAATGTTTGTCCACTGATGACATATAGTTACTTCTCCCTTTTTATCCTCACACTCGACAAAAGAGAACGAAACTTTGTTTTGCCGCTGATTGTGAATTTCATTGAGAGGTACTACTTTTCTAATACACTCAGCCAAAAAGGAAAGTAAACACTTATTAAAGTTCAGGTTTTTTTTATACAAGACTACATTAAAATACAATAAATTATATATCAAATTGAATGAAAAGTCACTATTTTTCACTCTTTTAGGGTAACATAAAGATAAATTTCAGGCATGAGTGAACACATTTGCCTTTCACTTCAAGATACAAAAGTAAAAATTGCAAAAATTGACAATTTGCCATTGATGTTTAAATGCCCTTCCACATAACAATGGAAACAAAAGATCAAACTTACACGATGGCTTTATCTTTGAATGAGAGATATGATTGAAACTGCATAGTCGAGCTCTCTCTCTCTCTCTCTCTCTCTCTCTCGCTCTTTCCCACACACAAAAAAGAAGAAGCTTCTATTACTTCCAAATTAAAATGGGATCTGGAGTTGCCACAAGGGTGATTAAATGTCCAAAATTTAAAAATTGTATACAATTGAAGTCTGAGTAAAATGTAATGACAGTATATATATATGGTTACTCAGTGGCGTAGTGTGTGAGATTAAGGACACTGCATTTCCAGGCAACTCTATTGTTAGGTTCAATAGCGTACCCCAAAAGTGCAATCTCGATCTCCCGTGCTATGCCACTTTAACTACTCCTTGGCCCGTTATTAGTTTTGAAGATTGATTTTCTTTTCAAGTGCAGTGAACGATGCAAACTTTTACCATGCTTTGTTTTAATTTTCGGAGCAATATGAGGGTGAATTTCGAGAACAGATAAATGAATGTGTTCACTCATGTGTAAAATTTTGACTTTGTGTTCACCTACCAGGTTGAAAGACAATTAAATTTCCTTTAATTTGATTATAATCTATTGCTTTTCTTATGCCTAATACTTGGCTGCTTCAGTCCATCATCATGATCATGATCATGATCATGATATAACTGCCGACAAAGGGATCTGGCTCTCTTGCTGACGGGCCGCCGGATTCCGTCCTCTTTAGACTGTTCCCCTAGGCAGGATGTCCGACCACACAAAATACGGGCATGAGGGAGAAAACGTTGCACTTCTTCTATAGATTGGCGTACCATCTCAAACAAGTCCCCCTGAGGCTTGGTGCTATGCCTAATATCGTTAGTTCCCACGGGGATCAGTACAAAATCGGGCAGCTTACTCGTAAACGAGGCAAGGACTCTCCCGATGTACTGTTTGAAATCCGCCAGGTGAAGCCCTCGTTGGCCCTTCCACCCACCTCAGCTTCCAGTCCAAGGTCTGCGATCTCCAGCGGGAAGTGTCTACCCCTGCCCAGTGTATGATCGAGTCGCCGACGAGCCAGATGACGGGCTTCTCCCGACCTAAAGGAAGAAAAGAAACAAAATCCTCCGGCAGTCTCATAGTTCTTCATTATCATTCCAACTCCGTAATTCAAAACTCAATAGAAAAATAATTCTCTCTTCAATTCCATAGATGCCTAGCTAATTTTTTTCTTTTCTTTTTTTCAGAACATATAGCCGTTCATATCATTCGACATAAATCGGGATTAATGAAAACGCCGTATGTTGACTTTACTAAAAAATTAGCTTAGCCAAAATGACTACTTAACATGCTTAAAGCAAAGCAACACAACTTTCAAAACAAAACACTAAATTAAACCAACTAACCTACCCAACCAAATTGCATATGCATGTTAAAGGGCAATCCAATCTTGGTGATAAGATGATTTGTGTGAAAGCAGAAAAATAAAAAACAGGATGGTGAAAGTTTGAAAGAAATCGGACAAGGACTAAGAAAGTTATGGATGTTTGAAAAATGAGATCACTACATCTATGCGAATCTCAAATTGGCAGTTTGGTGAGTCAATTGTGACATTTCTGTGGACAACTCTCCCATTTGTCGTGCACAAAAATATCATTAATTTGCGGTTTTCTTCGAGGCGCTTTTACCCTCGGGGCTGTACTCAAAATATATTGGAGATAGCATATTGTCATAGGTCTTCATGAACAAAAAGATCCTACTGAGTAATGCATTTGGAAAAAAAGTGACATTTTAGTCACTTTGTGTGTTAGAGCGAATGGGGGAGTTGTCCACAGCTACATCACAGTGACGTTACCTATTCGGCCAATTTGAAATTCCCATAAGCATAGTGATTACAACTTTCAAAAATTCATAATTTTTTTATTGCTTGTCCGATTTCGTTCAAATTTTCACCAATCTGCTTCTCTGATTTTTCCTCTTTCTTTCAAAGCAACTTGCCATTAAGGTTGGATTTCCCTTTAATAACATTTTGATGACACCGCGGGCGATGAGACGACGTAACGAAATAAATCACTTCATAGACTATCACAATCTAATTTCGGGAGGCCAATTCGAATGTATTGTGCGTATTCGAAGCCCATCTTCCCATGTTCTGGATATCCTCCCCAGTGAATCCATTGCCGCCGAAGTTATGGCCGCTCTTATTCTAAACAACTCCTCAAAATCCTAGTAACATGCGCTCCATCAAATTGGCAGAAAAAGGCTTTGCCAGTCGATGGTCTGAGAGCAGAATAACTCAGCACGGCCCGTATTGGAGATAAGTCAGACCTTACACCCTCCAGAAATTCGAATCCAGCAGCCCGTGCATATTGATCCTTTCTTGATGAAGGAATGTGAGGTGTAACAGCTGTCTAAGCTGCCGTCTTGGTTGAGATCCAACCACGACAACATCATCTTTCCTCAAGCTTACCTCACCAGTATACTGAAACGTTGCTGTCAAATTCCCTACCCGCAAACATGGCAAAAAAAAACCAAATGCCACCAGGAAGCTAGCGCTGAAAAGAGCAGCGTCATATGTTTACACACTGGAGGAAGTACCGCTAAAATCCGTATGAGAATCGAATCGATAGAGTAATAGGACACCGTGCTTCTGCCTTAGAATGCCGCCTGCGACAGCCTACCAACAGCAGACTGACGATAGAATGCCGAGTAAATTCTGGAAGGCCGTCAGAACACAGATGAAATGACAACCCAGCGATATACTAACGATCGATCGTGGATGCTGCATAGCCCTGTAGTGATAGATATGACACGAATAATGCTACATGTATATGTTCAAAAGAAGAAAAAAAGGATCACTCACATTTCCATAATAAATCAAAGAAAACTTACTAAAGGTCTTCAAAGCCCGCCTGTATATAGCGTGTGTATTGCGGGCTCTGGATGCCGTTAGTAGGCCTCTCCATTCCTGATCAAGTTCGTCCACAGATGGATGGGTAGCCGAGTGGCCACGAGGTCGGCCTCTGGAGCCAGTCTGCGTCCTGCAATCGAGAGAGAGAGCGTCACCAACATCATTCTTAGACCCTGTTACTAATCCGAATATTATGGGAAAGGCAAGTCGCCACCATCTTCCTCACTAAGTGCATAATCAAATGGCATACAGTAGTCTGGGAGTTAACTGCTACCACCGTCTGATTATCCTACCAAAACACGACGCGCCTATTGGCCAGTTTGGCCCCCATATCAACAATCCAACTACAATCGGAAATAGAAAACTGTGGTGTAGAAACCCCTTCTGGCCATCTACCTTGTGTCCACTCGCCATCAAAATAGATACCCAAACCCACACTTCCTGCTGCATCTGTATAGAATTGCACCTCCGAGTTCTTGAGTGTGACTTGGTCCACAAACTCGACCGTAACAATTGAAGTCAATGAGAAACTGCTGCCTTGCCCGTAGGTCATCCTGTGCCCTCTGTGAAAGTCTAATCCAATGGTAGGGTTCACTACTTCCTTTCGTCACATCAACAATCTCACTAAGGAAAGCTCCTATTGTCAAGCTCAACAGGGTCTCCTTTCCCCGCTGATTCTGCCAAACCCGTTCCTTTGGCTGCGGCAACTTTCCTACATCAATGCTCTAAGAATGTACTAAACCTCTCGAAAGCTGCATGCAACTAAACAATCCATAGGTATACAACGATCACAACAGAACTTGCTGTCAGTCAACAGTCCTAATAAATCAAAGTCTTGAGGCAACAGGGGGAAGGCCGATTTTACCAAGGAGATACTAGGCAAGCCTAGTACCTCCTTGATTTTACATCCGCTTTCCCCATGCATGCGCCAACACCCAGTCTTTGAACAAGTGATACTGCGTCGTCAAAATAGGCATATGCAACCACACAATCTCGAGGGTCTATCTGTTCATTAACCGAATTAGCTTTTTGGGCCTAAAGATGATGGATCATAACACCTGGAGCCCTATTGGGTACCAAACCCACTGGGGAACATCTAAAAATTCTTAAAGGGAGGTGACTCGAATGGGTCCACTATACGCCCTGACTCACTTTCTATGTTTAGTTTAAGTAACAAGATATCTTTTAATTCTCTACCAGAGTTCATGTTCTTCGGCATAACTGTAACCCGAGGGCCCCTGTAACCTGTGGAGATTTCCAACTTCCCTTTTCACTTTTCTTCGTGGTCTTATTCGAGTAGCATGATTTGAGTTTCCCTGCTTACTTCTACCAAATTTTGGTATAATTTTTTTTTTTTTTTAATTGCTTGGTACCTTTCCTTCCACCAAAGTTTTGAGTTCATGTTTTCTTTGGAGCTGAAATCGGTACATGGACTGACTGCTTCATTTATTTTAGAGCGCTTAAGTCAGTGTTTCAACACAGATTATGGAATTTTATAGAGCGGATTCTATCTTCGATAATGCAACTCGAATTATTATTTGACCACGAAATACCGCGTACAATTTCATTTTGTTCTCATTATTTGTCTGGAATGGGATAATGACATTGATTTAAATATTAGAATAACTGACTTTCTAAAAAGGCACCCTAACTTTAAAGAAATATTGAAACTAACTTCAAGCATGAATTATATCACTAAAAAAAAAAACACAAACATATAAAAAAATAAAATCGAATATAAATCATACGAACAGATGTAAAAGTGGTTGGGTGTTGTCAAACATGTAAATAGCTCAAGAGTGTGAACTTAAATTATTATAACGAAGCTATGCCCTTTAAAATGCATTAAAAATTGTTTTCAGTCCCTTCTTCTTGTCTTTGAAAGTCATCGCTTCAAGTTTTTGATCTTGAGGAATGGCAGACAGCCTTTTTCTGCTAATTCCTTATGTTATTGAGGAATAATACGAGGTCGCTTTTTTTAAAACGTTTTTAGCACTAACTTTAATTTCAGGAAATGATATAGAACACAGGAAATTGAAACACGGTTTAGAGATACAATAATAAGCGGAAGTCGGGTTCTAATTTTGTTCTAGTTTTCCTTTGTAATAGCTTTTGCGAGGTATTCAATATCAGAAGATAATTGCTCCTTACGGCATGACTTTGAGGAATTTTCTTTTCTCCTAACATGCTTAAATTTTGAAAAGATATGGCTGAGGAGTAATAATAGTCCTCTTCAAGCCACAAGACCAATTTTTTTTCCAGACTAAAAAGAAATAACCACACATAGAAAAGGGAGTATATACGGGGGAACAAAAGAAAAAAATTCTTTTTCGCATTTATGATGGGGGTCCCAAAGCTACGAACTTTGTTTCCAGCCGCTAAAAAGTCATTTTATTCAGGGGTTTATGCGGATTTCTTCAAATATCTAGGTTATACATATTCTTAAGTTAGATCGCTGAGAAAATAACGGCGGACGAATGTGAATAACATTCATTTTCAAGACGATGTCGATGCCCGTGTCAAATTTGTTCACAAAATGAAAAGGTTCTAAAGCTACGCACACGGAATAAATGAATGCAAATCTTAATTTTGACTGATGTAAATTTCACCCCGACTTCCAAATAGTGACAATAATCACAATAATAATATAGGGAAATTACTCATTCTTTTTGGCAAACGTAAATGATATTCTCGTTGTTTAGTCATAGCAGAAATGTGGCGCATTGAACGCGTCGCATTGAGCGTATTTGCGTGTTGTGCAACTTTAGGACCCCTTGCCCTACATTTATAGAAAAAAAAATAGATTAAAGGAAGCACTAATGTCATTGAAAGGAGCGGCGAAGTTTTAAAACTGTGTTTTATATATATAAATAAATAATAATCAATTTATATACCGCAAATTGCAAACTTGCCTCTAAGCGGTCGAAAAGACAAAAGAATGATGAAAGTTGACTAGAAAGAAACCAAATACTTTGCACAACAAATTACATCAAATCAATACCCTCCATTACATAATAATAGTAAAAATTACAAAGCACAACCAAAATATGAAACTTATCACAAATTAATAGTAGTAGTAGGCCTTGCATAACTACACAAACATAAAGGATGGAAAGGCCATATAGGGATATCAGATTTAAGATTTATGATTTTAAAAAGATGGGTTTTAATCATAACTTTAAAAGTATTAACAGAACTAGCATTGCGAATTTGAAAGGGGAGATTGTTCCAAAGAAATGAAGCTGCATAGGAAAAAGAACGTTGACCATACTGTTTATAGGAAGTATGAGATCGAGAAAGGAGAGATTGAGAAGCAGATCGCAAAGTCCGGACAGGTTTATATCGAGGAAGGAGTGCAGAAAGATATGAAGGAGCGAAACCATGATAAGACTTAAAAGCAAGAAGGAGAATTTTATAGGTAATACGAGAAGTGATAGGAAGCCAGTGGAGTTTTTGAAGAACAGGGGTAATGTTAGAAGAACGAGGAATGCAGGAAACAAGACGAGCTGCTGTGTTCTGGATACACTGGAGCTTTGAGATCATTTTTGCAGGTAGACCAAAGAGAAGAGAATTGCAACTATCTAGCCGAGTTGTGACAAAAGCGTGAATAAGACGATGGGCTGTATTCTGGTCGAGAAACCTACGAATTTTGCTTATTTTTGTTTTAATAGTATTTGTGCATGTGTTTCCAGTTTGCATTCGATAAGTTGCAATTGTAAATATTATAGGAAGAACAAAGAAACATTTTTGCAAGGTCTTGTCTTTACGCCTCTTACTAAAAATGCGTTTAACCCCCTAAATTCACTTTGTTACTATCATTTCCATAATCGTAAAACCCTGGTCAAAAATGCGAAAAAATAAATTAAATAGAAAATACTTGTAAAAGCTTCAAATTTAACTATTAGAGAAGTGTGAAGCGGACTCTAATGAAGTGTGAAATGTTATTTTTTAAGGAAATTCAATTTCATACTGTTGTTAAATTGACATTAAAAGACACCTTTAAGCGTCGGAAATTAATATGTCAAAATGTCAAAAAGCACGTTTATGTATAGTGTAAGAAGTTAGATTTTTCTTTTTAAATGTTGAAATGGCACATATCTTTATAGTAGTGAAATGGGGCAAAAAAATTGTTTACGAGCTTTAGATTAGATTGTGAGTTTTGAGAGTTTTGAGGAGGTTGTGTGGTTGTTTCTGGGTATTTTTGGACGAGTGTGACAGGAAGACCTCCGCCCCACTCCCCCTCTTCCTCCTCCTTGCCTCCAAAACCCTTAAGGTGACCTATTAAATGGTAATGCTTCATCCCTGCTCATTAAGAAGAAAGAAAGCAGGGTAACTACCTCAGTTAATGTGATTATCTAGGGAAGAATAGAACGAAGAACCACCCGTGGCTCTTAGCTTCATTTTTCGATCATCGTATTAATCGGTTAATCAGTCATGTACTATGTTTTGATCTCTTTGATTTTTTTTTTTTTTTTTAATGCCGTTTTCGAATCGTTGGGCATTTGAAGAGGAAGGAACACCATTGCAGCCTCTTCCTCAGAATATACATAACAAAAAAGAGAAAGAGAAAGTCGTTAACATGAGGTTTTATATGTTTTAGGTTTTCCATCTGTTACCATGGATACTATTATTACTAACACAGCGAACATGATTATTTTTTTTAAATGGCATAAAACTAGCAAAACTTGAACAGCGCTATCTTACAGTAACTGCTAAATTAAGATAATAATTTGAAAATTAATTGTATTTTATTTTGAATTTCGACAAACATCTGTTTGGAAATAGGCACTATTATACAAATGTTGACTGCTTTGAGGGGCACGGTTAAAACTATGGCCCGAGGTGAGCTCGCAACTGTGCTTTGCCCCGAGACGACAGTCGAGGGGCATAGCACAGTTGCAAGATCACCGAGGGCCATGGCTTTTAACGTGACGCGAAAAAGAAGCAGTCAACATTTGTTTTATATACCGCATATCCTTTGTTAGCTCAGAAATTCATTTCAAAGACAGATGAAATACGGTACCGTAACGTAATTCTCATCGATCTCTCTTTCGAAATTTCGTTCGGTGTACACGTATGGTGCCGGTCGAGGGCCCGCGTATCTAAATTGCCATAGCTACGTGCGTGCGTACAAAGCATAGGTACAAAGACATAAAGGTATAAATTTGCATTGTACGCGCGAGCAGAACTATGCCCGGTTAGGAGTTTTCACCATACCGACCGGCAGTGCGTAGTGAATTTCATGCCTGCAAATTTGACCAATCAGAGGCCTAGAATCTAGACAATGCAGTATATATTTCAAACTATTCTTTTTGACGTTTCACATGTGCAAAATTGCCTACAGATACATTCTACATTCTACGAACTAGAATGGGGCATGATGAGAAAATGAGAGGCACAGACACTCTTCAAATCCTGTTGAAAGATGGCGCCATTAGGAGCTTAAATTTACTGTCACTTTAATACAATGATATATATTATTCGCATCAGTGTAAAAAGGGGATAGTGCTCATTGACAATAGATGGGCGTTATCCCCCTTTTACACTTATGCGATGTAATGTCATTTTAATGATCTCTGAATCTAAAAGAAGTTTCTCTCAAATTGATAGGTATTTAAAAAGGAAAGAACACACGATTTCAGCCTACTCCTCACAACATGCATTTCAAAAAGAGAAATGGAAAGCCGTAAAAAAGAGGTTTTAAAGGTTTTGGATGTTTCGAGAAAAGCATTTCCATCTGTTATCTGCAATAAAATCATTCTTAGCATTACGAACATGACTACACTTTTCATTATAATTTAAAAAATTGAAAAAAGCAAGAAAAAGATCATAAATCAAATTATAGGGGTGGTTTTCTAAACACCATTTCATCTCTATTTTTTTAAAAATACATTATACAGTTTTATGCACGATACGCGGAGCTTTAAACGCTTATGCCCATCATATTTTGCAGGAAAGATAAAATTAAGCTCAAAATAGGGTAGGGGCTACTTTATCCGGCTCTAGGACGCACGATGAGCGCAATATTTTTGGACAGGTATGGTACTAATCATGCCATCAAAATCAAGAAAAATATATAGTATACTGACTATATTTTTCAAGCAAGATTCTCATATGATCATCGAATTCAATTTCAAGAGTCTTGTCAACTAATATCACACTTGCAATGATGCTTGTGATGGTGTTCTAAAACCTCTGAAAGTACTTCAGTCATTTTCAAGGAAATCCTATAGCAAAAGCGCGTTTCCGCTTTGAGGCATGTATAGTGAAAATTGTAAAAATAGCGCATCTTGCCCCAGAGACTGGCAGAGAGCAATTCTATTGGGAGAGCATGATGAAAGTGAAATCTAACGACATTTATCATGGGTTATCGCATCATGAATGGGCGTATCTTAGATGAGAAAAAATCTTGCTATAACGATTCTCAGAATACCGATTTTTTAATTATTTTTTTTTTAAATAAGGGTATTTTATCTCACTGACTTAAAATCTCAGATTTTATATGAGATAAGATAAATCTCAGAATACACCCTGATTTGTTTTCTTCTTTCTAATCATTAGTAATGATCAAGTTAGTTTGCAGGCACAAACCCTGTCAGTCGTAAAAGAGTGTCTTCACTTTAAGACCACCATAGGCCATATACTGTAACTGCTCCTGACACGACCAGTAGGTAGCTGGGCTAGGCTTCTCCCAAGACAAAATGATTTTCTGATAAAGTGTCAAATTAGGGTCATGCAGACTATGTTCAAGTTAAAGCAGAATGAAACCCTGGGAAAATATCCATTTTAATGAAAAGAGAGGATAGAGAGAAGCAATTTTAAAAAAAGTTCCATCACAATCTGTTACGAAATGAAAAAGTTATGAAAGTTTGAAAAGTCTCAATTTACTTTCTATCCTCAAATTGGCAGTGTTGCTTCAAAGTGAAAGGTTTGTTAGTACAACTCTCAATATGTTTTGCACACAAAATTTTATATTTTCTTCATTATCTCTGAAATTGCTGCTTGTCTTTTAGTGAACTCAACATCTGTTGTGTCAAATACATTTTCCCATGATATATCTTGAGCTAAGAAGGAGACAATCTGCACCTTGAGAGATAATGGGGAAAATATGAAATTTTGTGTACAAAACATATGGAGAGTTGTGGTTGTACTACTAAACCTGTCACTTTGAAGCAACATTGCCAATTTGAGGATCACCATAGAAAGTAAATTGAGACTTTTTAGACTTTCATAACTATCTTATTTTGTAACCGATTTTGATGAAACTTTTTTTTAAATTGCTTCTCTCTATTCTCTCTTTTCATTAACATTGATCTTTCCTCAGGGTTTCATTCTCCTTTAAGATAGCTTAGCGATGACACGTATGCAAGCAGGAACGCAAATGTCCAAATAATTTGTTTAAAATCATAATTTTATTCCAAAGAGGCAGAACCAAAATATTAGGATGCAGAATAGGTATTTAACTCTAATATCACTTCTAAGCAAAATGATGATTATGAGTACTTTTATTCAGATAAGTCTGATTCTACTTTAAGATGTACAGCTAAAACTAGCAATTTTGCTCTTCGCATCTTTCCCGCTTCTTTCCGTGCCATTACGTTTCGCTAAGCTACCAAAAGCAGATCGCGTTACATGCGAGGATGTGTGATTGACGTTTCAATGTCAGTTTCAGTTTATTGTTTCACATTTCACATTTTACAATGTTTCAATATAGATGCTACAAACTACATACACATTGTACAAACAAGATAAATGGTACAAACGAACATGAAACCTATAGTCAGAGAAAATAAAAGAAGGTGAGTACCTCATTATGTTTACATGCAGTATTAAGTGAGAAGACCAGGCTAAAAAAGAAAAGTCAAATATGAAGGAGCCTTTAGGAGAAAGGTACGCTTGTGAGGCAGACTCCAAAGAAAAGAAAGATTTATGATAGTCTAAAAAAAATATAGAGGGAACGAGCAATGAATGACATGGGCAGCGAAACCGGGGGGGGGGGCTGCAGCCCCCCCCCCCCCTCTCCACACACACACACACTTTTTTGAGTAGACACGTTAAAATCAAGTCGGAAAAAAGGCTCGACAATTGTCAAGTTGAGTTGGAAAAGGAAATGTCTCTTTTATTGAAATACTGGACAAGAACCAGAAAAATAGCCAAATCGTCCTTCATCATAATGAAGATGTGGGAGAGAAAATAATCATTGTCTTCGCTGACTTTTGGTAGGGGAAATTTCCTACGGGATTGTGAAAGGAGATTGCCTCAAACCACATGAAGATTGTCTGCGGATCAATGCTGGTCTTTCGATAATTGAAATGAGAGGACCACACCATTTACATTTCTTTATTTCTTTCTGGAAACGTTAACGAGTCCATGCGATTTCGACATTGTATTCTTGCCTTCGTATTATTGCTGTTGGAAGAAAAACACTGATAGGCTTTTAAAATGGACGACAGAAATTGGAAAAATGACAATGAAAAATCGATAATAATGATAATAACAATAATAATTATGATCATAATAAAACTCATAATGCTAGTAATAATAAGAGGAGATTCTTGAGAACCTATGTCTCAAGATTCAACACAATGTCACCGCAACCGCCACCAAGCAATGGGAAATAGATGAATAAACAGATAATTAAAGAACCTAGTTTATTTAATCTCCTTTTCTGTTTTCTCACAATTAAAGGAAAGTTTAAAGGCCGTTCAATGTATTCAAAAGTGATATAAAGCATATTCCTTTTTTAGAAAGACATCAGTCATTATGATTATTTTGGGGATTAAGAAACGGAATGGAGGAAAATATCCTTTTACACTTAGTTTTATGCTAGGATCATCATTAAAGAGGTTGAGTTCTGGGAAAGGTGAAAATTAATATTGTGGGCTTTCTTTTTCCATTGATGTCAGAAGATTTATGTTTAGAAGAATATCATAGAAGAAGTGTCCCCTGAAAATAACAGGTCTCAAAATCGCTCGTATTCGAAAAATGACAAGAAAAGCTGAAAAGTTTGGAACAAACACTCATGCTTGAGGGTGTGTGTGTGTGTGTGGGGGGGGGTGGTTGTGTAAGTGTGTGTGGGTATCAATTTGGCTTTTTATCATCTAACTTATGTTCTTTCTGTTGAAAAGAAACTGAGGTTTACAATCACTTGTTTATGAAGTGTCAATTTTTTTTTTTAATTGTGGCAAGAAATAGGGGAACAAATGAAATTTATGCACTTAAATACTTTTAAATGGGAGGAAATTTTAGTTGGGTTAAATGGAAAATCATAATATATATGTACATTAATCACTTAATTATACTCATAAAATATTCGATAAGCAATGCGAGATCAAAAGGAAAGCCCTCAACAAAGAAAGAAATCTATAATGCACTTTTAGAAAGTAAAGATAATAAATGGAAAAAAGCAATAGCTCGAAATAAGTTAAGTCTACATCTGAAAAATGGAATTATTTTTAATGTTGGCCAGAAGGAGGACATAACGATAATATTGCAAACAGCTTCAGGAAATACATTCATTGTTACAATTTCCTTATATACTTTAATTAATATGCACCTATCGGGTTTTAATCAATATCTTGTTCAGTTAAATTGTACTATGGTTGTTTATTTATGGATGACATGTTAAAGAATTATATCATTTGTATTGTGTCTATTGCCATGTTGAATCATGTTGTGTAAATGATGCTTAATTTGTAATATTCATTTTGAAAATCTGAATCAAGGAATACAAATTATGAAAAGAAACAAAAAAGTGTGTCGTGCCATACACACATATCTGTGTGCAGTTCATGTGACTTTCAGCTAGACTGGGTCAATTTCTTCTCTTTTTAACGATTACAAAAGCTCACAGTATACACAAATTCTTATGTATTGCTTTCAGACAGTATATTTTTCACAATGTATTTGCATGACCAGGACCCCGATTCATAAAACTTTTTATCAATAACAAGTTGTAATAAATGATATAAGCTAATGAAATTCTTGCATCTGATTGGCTGAGAGCAAATTTGTTACATAACTTTGTCATTTGGTGTTTATAACAAGTTTTATGAAACAGGTTCCTGAACTCAACTAAATCTTCAAGTCCACAAAGTTCAATCCATTTAATCGTAGAGATTTAATCCATCAAGTAAGAAGGGAAGATTCTCTCGAATCGAGCAGCATCAGAACATCAGAGAGCTTCTTCCTCACACCTACACGAGAGCAGAAAACAATCTAAAATCAGGTTGAACCCGCGAAAATTGAGCAATGTTGATCCGTCTGATACCATGGCTACTAACAACAGAAACATTGCGACCATGATTATACTACAATGCATTATTAGAAAGTGAGAAGAGCAAGACAATCTCAATCAAATCAGATCGCATTTCTTTCTTTCTTCTTTTTTTTTTTGGGGGGGGGGGGTAAACATTATTGATCATGATCAGGTGATAGTACATACCAGTTTTTCCCCCAGTTTACACAATTCAAGGATGAGATGTCTGTTAAACTAAATATAACATGTGGTGTCCCTCAAGGCTCCTTTTTTGGACCACAATACTTTTGTTACTTTATAATTATAAATAATTTAATCTCCACAAACATTTTCAGTTTCAGGTTATTCGCTGATGACTCAAACCAGTTTCATACTTTAAATACTAAACGAAAAGAAATTGATTTAAAGATAACCTGTGCGCTTAGAAACGCCCGTATAAAGCGCCCTATAAATGTAGTTATTATTATTATTATTATTATAATAGATGAAAATTTAGAGAAGGTCCACGAATGTTGTAATGCAAATAAAGTTATTAACCTACAGAGTTAAATGGTTATAAAGTCAAAAGTTAGAGCAATACATCAGACAGGATCTGTGAGAATATCAGGATCAGACATTAGTGAAGTCTCTCTAGCACCATTTTTTGGCATTCAAATCGATTGCTTCCTTTCATAGAAAGAACATATTCAGAAAATAAAAACGTGCAAAGAGTATACTGGTGTTTTTATATAAGAATTGTAAACAGCCTCATATCTCTTCTGGAATAGAGGTATGGGGGAGTACTTACAAAAACAAACTAAATCTAAACTGTATATAATCTTTGTCAAAATGGCAATGAGAGCAATTACTTTTGGTCCACTTAGAACTCCAAACCTCTTTTACAAAGCCGAGGAATGCTAGATATTTTTCAACTCGATGAACTCTTTTTATCAGCATTTATGTAGATCTGGTGAAAGGTATATTATCACGCTCTTTAGTAGATCTTTAGTAGATCATACAGCAAAGATATGCAACAATTGGGAAAGAGAATGGCTTACTCTATTTAGCAAAATGTAGAACAAGGCAAGGACAGTTTTTGCATTTCGTTATTTGGACTAAAACTGTAGAACGGTTTCCCAGATGAAATCAGATTAAAAACTTCAAGGTCATCCTTTCGTAGACAACTTACAATCTACCTTCAATTCAAATAATGTTGTAAACTAAAAACTTGCCATTTTCTATCACTCACAGTTGATTGGTGATATAGTTTAGGCTTCAGCCTAAACATTTGTTTATTTTGTATCTACTTTTATTTACCTCTCTGTTTTCCTCTTTGTGTTGTTGACTACTTAAAACACACATTGCTGTACGATTATACGTGTTATACTTCAACAATTTTCACTTCACTATTACACTTCATGCACATAATAGCGATTGCCGTTGTTAGAATTTTTTTCTTTTGTGTAAATTATCATTGTTATTATTGTTTGAATAAAAAAATCTCTTTTGGTGTTTTTTCTTCTCTCTGTAATAAATGTAAAACTTCAAAAATATACTATTTGTATATATTTTTAAATACTAAATAAAAATTCTACATGTACCTACAAAAAAAAAATTAACAAAATAAAACATCCTGCTAAAAGAATGGAACTAGGCTCGACTAGCACTTGTGATAACTTCTAGTTCCAATTAACCACTTCACCTCAGTATTATTACATTTAGTTAAGTGTACGTCATGTACATTCGACTTATGTTGATCTATGGCTACATATCATTTCTGTCCATTCATGTATATATATATATATATATATATATATATATATATATATTTATTTATTTACGTATATTACTTTTTATTTTTTTTTACACATGTATTCATGTAAAATTATTACTCTTTAGTATACTGTATGATTGATCATGTGTGTCTTGTATGTGATGTGTTGTTAATAACTTACGGAGAAGGTTGAGTTCTGGGAAACATAAAAAATAACTTGTGAGCTTTCTCATTCTTTTTATGTTCTTCAGGAAGATTATTATAGTAGAAATGTCCCCTGAAAAGGATTGCTCTTCAAATGCCCTCACATTCAAAATATGACAAGAAACAGTTGAAATGTTCGGGCCGAATATTTGTGTGTAGTCCCATATACACATTTCTGTGTGCAGTGCATGTGACTCTCAGCAGGACTGAGTCAATTTCTTATCATTATGATGATTCCAAAACCTTACAGCATAGAGCAATTGTTATGTGCTATATAGGTGACACGACATTTGCTCCTGCGACATTTGCTCGTCAGTCCATATCTCGAAAGGTCAAAGGTTAAGGTCAATGTCATGATTTGTTTTTTTTTTTTGTTAAGGACAATGTGAATATTAAGATTAGGGTTAAGGTTAGGGTTAGGACTAGGATTAGGTTTAGGTTTAACATGGCAAAGTTAGACAGGAGCAATTGTCGCAGGAGCAAATGTCATGGAACCGCTATATAATCAATCTTTCCCTATTTCTTTGAGATATTTTCTTTCACAATTTAATCTCATTACCAGAACTCAACTTTATCATTAAATCCAACTCAATTCAATTCAGTACCTTACCATCCCTAGAAATGTCGATTGCCTGAGCTGGTGTGTGGTTAGGGAGACTACCTACCGCATTTTGATGGGAGATTACCATAAACCAGTGGAAGATTATCTGCGGATCAATGGTGGGGCTTTCAGTAATTGAAATGAGAAAGGTGAGTTTTCGTGCTCTTCCCCCCCCCCCCCCCCCTCTCTCTCTCTCTCTTTCTTTCATTCAATATATTTCTTTCTTTCTCTCTCCCTCTCTCTCTCTCACTCTTTCTTTCTCTTTATCTGCCTCCCTCTCTCTCCCTCTCTCTACTTATCTCTTTCTCTCTCTCTGTAACCTCTTTCTCTCTCTCTCCCTTTCTTTCTTGCTCATTATCTAACTCTCTCTATCTCCCTCTCTCTACTCATCTCTTTCTTTCTCTTAATCTCTCTCTCTATTTATCTCTCTCCCTCTCTCTCTCTCTCTCTCTCTCTGTTTTAGGCAAACGTTACCAGTTCCTTATTATTTTCAGGTTGTATTCGTGCCTTTGTAGTTTGTAACGTCGATATTGGCAAAAAACATTCAAAGACTTTGAAAATGAATACCGTTAGAACACATAACAACAATATTATCCCCAACTTCCGATTGAATTAAATTATTTTTAAGGAAATAAAAATAAATAAAATAGGATTCCGTATTAGCTTTTAATTTGGTTGTAATTAAAAAATGAATTACACCATGTTCATTTTTAACATCTATTAAAAACATACTCGTGTGTATGTTTTTTTTTGTGTGTGTTTGTGTGTGGTTTTTTTTTCTTCATTAAATGAAAATAGCATTATAACAGTGCACATTATTTCTGTATCTGTATTCTGTAATGCAATATCCCAATTCGAGCGATCGCCAATAGGGTAAAAATGCCCGGATGTACCGTTTTTGGCGAATTCTCATTCAACTTCCGGGACCTGTGTACTTCCGGTGTATACGGATGCTAAGTTACAGTAACCGCGGTACACACTTCAGGAATTTTTCTTCAAACTTATCTAATAAAAGTTAAGGTAATCGTAGAATTGTCATGGCGAGCGTTTCTCAAGACTTCAAGAATATGACCGTTCTGCAGCTGAAAGCTTTTCTGACAGAAAGAGGCATTCCATGCAACGGAAAACGCAAACTCGAATTGGAATTGCTAGTACGGAGAGCCGCTGAATGTTACAGCGTTATTGAGCCTTGCGACCGGGAGGCGTCCGGCAGAAAGCGACGACGGGTGCCCGCTGCGGACGGCTCTGTTCGAGACTTAAATGACAAAGCCGTATCTTGGAAAGCTGATTTGAGAGGTTATGCACGGCCGCCGGGTCATTCACCGACCGGTCAGATTCCGGAAGTAACTAGGTCACAAAAGCTGTCCCACATTGCATAGCAAACGCACCCCAATACCTGCATCCGGGCATTTTTACCCTATTGGCGATCGCTCGAATTATTCTAGTGTCCACGTATCATCTTGCACGTCTCTATCCCTTTCGTATTATAATCAGGTATTTATGTGACAACTACCTGTGTACATCCAAAAATAAGATGAGAAATATCGCTCAGACAAAGTGACAATGATAACCTGTTGTAATATTGCAGGTGAAAGCATATTATTCGCGAAATGATGTCAGTGTTTATTGAGGAAAAAAAGTAACAATTATCTCCGACATGTCCGATGTGTGCAAATACAATATTTCTTTTCAATGTGGTATAACATATATATATATATATATATATATATATATATATATATATATATATACATTGTATATATATATACTGAGAGAGAGAGACAGAGAGGGGAGACAGAAATAGAGGGGAGAGAAGCAAAGAGAGGGGCAATCCTAGAGGGAGTGCTGTTTATTTTTCTTGTTAAATAAAGATTGAAATAGAAAAAAAAAACTGGTCTCATTTTCTTGATTCTTCTTATTCAAACTGATATATCGATAGCCCATTGTTTAGCCCATGAATATAGGTTAACAGAGAACATTTATATACATGTAACTGTCTTTTTTCTACATTGTTCTTTGTAATATATCATGTCATGTTGCCTTTGTATTATTTTATATCTCCGTCTTATTTACGACTTTCATGTTTTTATCTTGGATGGAAATAAAAGGCCACATAGGCCAATTCATCAACCAATCAATCAATCAATCAATCAATCAAACGACCAGTGTTCTCCCAGTCTTTCACATTTATACCCAAGACGGCGCTGTTCAGGATCAAGACAGGCCCAAAACCTATTCCAGCCCCTGTGTTCTCATTCAAGTTCTTGAGTTTAAGAGGATAAGCGGCACCGGTCTTACTCGTTGGAATTATTACGAATTTGATACCGCTTACGATGAGGGGAAGGAAGTCGGAGAGGTCCTTTCACTTTCTTTTCACTCCCCTTTCTCATCCTAGTTTATCTCTCTTTTGTTTTGTTTTCTTTTGTTTTTGTTTTTGTTTTTGTTTGGTTTTTTTTTGGTTTGGGGTGGGGTTTTTTTCATCTCTCTTTTTATTTCTTTTTTTCTTCTTTTTTTTTCTTTTTTTTTTTTTGGGGGGGGGGTCTTTTTCGCCACTAATTTGGGGGCAGGTGTCCCCGTGCCTTCGTAGCTACGCCAATGAAGAGGATCACAGTATATTTGAGTTTATCTATACTTAATATTTCTGGAATTCTCTTGATGAGTCATTCAAACAGTCACCAAGTTTGTTTTCGTTCAAACATAATCATAAGCTTAGGCAAATAAACGGTTACAGTATGTAAGCTGCAGAAGGCTATTCAATGTCCCTTGTGTTGTCTTGATGTATTGTCCTGTTCTCTGACGTCTTGTATCGTGTGCCATTTTATATCCTGTTTATGCTCTTGTTTTATTAAAATGATACTCTCATATCTAAGTTAGGGAACCTGAATTACGAGCTTTGCTTTCCAAGGTTTCCTCCACAATACAGCTAGCATTTATTTACTTACCAATTACAGCGTAAATTTCATTTTGTTTTAAAACCGAATTTATGTTCCAGATTTCAGTTTTAATGGTTTTTCTATGCTCAAAGTAACCTGAAAGTCTTTGTAAATTATTTGCTGTTATTGTGGAAATAAATGAAATGAAATGAAATACTGCTCACATCAATACTTATAATTTCGTAACCTAACCCTCCCTGTTGGTTACTCACAATTCAATGTCATTTGTTTTTTTTTCCCCGAGCAAATAAAAGGAGAATTCAATTTCGATTTTTGGACACTACCGGTATCGGAATAAATTGTGTTTCTTATGTTTTTAAAGGGTGACTAAATTAGAGAGAAAAAAGGTGCTGTTTCCATGTATTTTTGCTTTCAAATCACGAATCTGGCAATTGATTGTCAAAATTATGTCTCGTTTTGGCGAAAAAGGGGGAAAAGTAGAGGTTTTGGGACCGTTCCTTAAAACTCGTGAGCTGATTGGCTAATTGACGTCACACCCCCAAGTGACGTATGAAGAGTAAGAAGCACAAGATCTGCAGGCTGCGGCAATGTAACATTGTACACATAATGCGGTATTTGACCCCTCTGTTCAACGAACAATTTATGAAAAAGGGAAATTAATCAATATAGTCTTAGGAGTGAATAATCATTATCAATATATTTTCTAAAAGATCAGTGAACACGTTTGCACCAATATACAGCTCTTGTTTTGTTTTTTTTAACTTTTCTTTGAACAATGTTCTCATCCATCTGAGCTTGCCGAACGATAGTTTTGCATTGGTCTTAAACGCGTACACAGCCGTTTTATGCGTCTGTGCAATGTACTACACATCTTTAGTACGGCAACTATGTTCCCCCTCGTACTAAGCGACTGGTGAACGCTTTTGTTTGGTTTGTTTTTACTCTTGCCTTTTTTGTCTTCGCTTTACATGTACTATACGGTACAAGTACTGACTTAGATTTTTGGCTGAATTCTTCGAGTAACTTAGAGAGATGGATAGTGATCGCGAGTCCGATTTGGAGGACTTTTTTGAGCCAGATACGAACTTTGATTTATCAGATGATTTATCGATCCCGAAAGAGAAGAAGCTCAAGTGCAGTAACAAGGGGAATTCGACCATATTATGTTTGAACCCCTCGCAGAAGACGCGCCAGGGCATGGTGAAGGGGTCGCGGGGGAAGGGGCCGCGGTGAAGCTGCTGCAGCTGCTGGAGAAGAAAAGTGATCACTGCAAGGTACTCCACTCGCTTGGCCCTTGCCACTCTGCCCGCGTGAGCATACCTTTGCGACCCACAATTTCCGTAGATTTTCATCTTTAGGAAAATGATGTACGTAGGCTTACATCATCTTTAGGGGTCTTGCTACAGCCCGCAACTATGCACCGATTTGGTATTATTGAGGAAATTGTGTCCCAAAATCAAATTTATTGTGAGGAATTAAACACACGAAGATATGCGATGCAAATGGTCGATGCGGTGAATGTCATGCTCGGCACCGGGCTGGGCCTGCCGGGGCCTGCGGGCGCGCACGGTATATAGGTTGGTGGGATATTTTCCCTTACTTCTCTTACGTCACAGATCACGTGATCATGATGTCGCTTCGATGGGTTTTTAGGGGCGGGGCTTATGACTGTGTAAATCGGCAAAAATGTACTTTTCAATTGATTATGAAATACGACTGAATGCATAAAAAAGTGTGTGATAGATATTTTTTGGCTCCTGATGACTCCTTCCTACGAAAAATGGGCAATTAATTTTCTATTTTAGTCACCCTTTAAAGTTAAATGGTGTATCTAACTTTCAGTATCATATCTTTCCTGCGGGCGTTCCTGAAAAATGGACACCCAAGGTTATTGTAAAATTAATCAATAATTCAAAATCATTTCTTCATAATTGTATTGTTATGATTTCGAGAATGATTATTATACCCATTTGTTGAAGGGTCAAGTAAATCTTTAAAAGTTCGTTACCCCTGAGTCGTCGTGACGAGTTGGCCTCAGAATCATTAATGTTTCACGAGGACAAAGAGAGCAAAGGAATCAGCTTTCGTTGATTTGTCTTCATTTGTCGACGTTGTCGCGGTCATCAACCAGGAAACTCTTCAACTGAAAGTCGCGATATAAGATCGTCGGGGCCCAACGCAATAAATATCCGAAAGTATTATGACATTAGAGAACATAAATTTGGTTGTCTTATGGTTTATTGTTACAGAGTACTGATTTGTAGAGGTCGTGGGGGTAACAATATACATCATCAAAAGGCTCATTTACTCTCCTTTCATATGACATCAAAACCATGATCAATAAATCAAACATGACTTTATTTCAGATATTCTGAAGTGGCAGTGTGAGAAACCAAATTGTCCAGTATAAGTGGATGGCAGCTATAATTGATTCATTCTCGTTTTAAAAAAAATATGAAATGATTTTGGATTTATTGTTAGAAATATAAAAAAAATTAAAAACTATGTTCTTATCATTCATATGAGACCATAATCATGATGGCAGGACCACGCAGGCACATTTTGTAATTGGTAATGCTATCGTCACAAATCTCGTCGCACATCTCGGCATCTCCTCATAGGCGTCTTGCACCTTTCTCATAAACATACCCCCTCTTACCTGTAAGAACTCTTGATGTGTACGTAAAGCCCTCGTACAGGTACCGTGCAACTGACGCGCGATATGTAACGGCTCCGTGTTGCAGTGTACGGCGCAATTGGCTTCGTGAGACCTCCGGAAGAAGCCCGTGCGATGTTCGCAAGTAGCTTGTGCAAGAAGTATGTTGGCTGCACGTTTCACCTGCGCTCATCAGTACACGTAGCCACATGACCGACAACCTTCTTGCGTGTCTTACGTGCTCCTACGGGCTTGGGAAAAACGTGAAGACCCGTGCGTTCGACGCAAGGAAATCTGTCGTATACCACATGCAGAGAGGTGCCCGTCCGGTTGTGACCAACGCTTTAGCACATTGATATTTGCCCAAATGCCTTTACTTCCTCGAACAAGATGTTAATTTACCTAACCAATTGCAAATTGTGCTGTCTTCCCTCATGATTACGATGTCATATCAACGAATAGAAAATGAGTTTTTCAATGATGTGATAATCCCAAAGTTTGTTTTTTTCTGTCAAAATCTGTCAAAATGAATCAAATGTAGGAGGCATCCACTTATTTGAACAATTCGGTTTCTGATTGAGCCACTTCAGACTATCTCAAATCAATCAGAGGTAATATTTTGATTGCATTTTGATCGCATTTTGATGTCATATGAAAGAAGAGAAGATGAGCTTTCCAATTATGTTTTCATGAATGCAAGAAGTAATTTTGAATCATTGATTTCAGGGACACCTCCATGTATTCTTAATGTCTTCATAATGTCAATATCTAAGGCATAATTTATTATTATGTGATCCTCTTCATTACTTTACCATTCGTGCAAATATAGTATCTCTGCCCAGGCCTCACACTTTGAATGAACGTCATCATGGTCATCATAGTGTTCCATAATTCATGTCTAAATTGCATTGATCGTTTAATGTGAAACTAGTGCGAATGCCTTCAGTTTTGATCATGACTATAACTGTATCCATTAACAATTTTAACGATTTTCAAGGATACACTGTATTCAACCCCTCCAATATTTCATGCTACTCAGCTATTTCATTCACTTATCCTGTACTTTAAAAATTATAGGGGTGGGAGCAAAACTATATATGTATATATATATATATATATATATATATATATATATATATAATACATCAAGGGGTAAATATAAATCGTTTCGTCCTTTTGCCCAAAATCGCCATGACATTTGTATTCATTTTGTATAATACCTGTATACGATGTGAGTCAATAAAAATGCAACACTCTTTCAATTTAAGTGTTCATTGTTTTAAAAGCAAGAGGGTGAATGTAGATGTATGAGCCATTTTGTGGTATGGAGTTACTCTTTCTACTTATTTTATTCCATTTTTAATAGATGTTATTTTACCGATGACATCATAGGGGCAGTGATTGTGACCGAGTTAAAGCCGCCTTGCGCCAACTGGTATGGTATGACACAAGAAGAACAAGTGGGGATTCATTTCAAGCATTTTTAACAGAAACAATTTTTTTCTTGCAGGCCTTACTTTTTAATGTAAACAGCAGAATGTGAGATTCTTAAGTGTCCATTAATTTTAATCTGGTGATGATGTTTTCCATTGGAATGTTACATCATTCCAAGTCTGACAAGGCCTTGCTGGGGTTGGCACATGTAGTTTTGATCTGGGGCCCGTTGCACAAAACTTGCGTTTGATCGCAACTCCTAAAAATCAAACGCAAGTCCTTAATGCGCACTTCTGACTGGCTGAAAATAAAGTTGCGTTTGATTTTCCTGAGTTGCGTTCGAACGCAAGTTTTGTGCAACGGGCCCCTGATCTCTTTATTTGTCCCCTGTTTATTCAACCACGGAAAGAGGCTCCAAAATATGGTCCAAAATCAAAATAATCATAAAGAGTAACTCTACCTGACTTTGTATAGTCATCTATAGTTGTAAACAATTAACCCTTGAAAATTCTTGCATTTTATTGACCGACACGATAGTTATCTGAACACAGATGTTTGAAGTTTCTGTTTAATAATTAAAAGAGAGGCCTGCTGACGTAGTAGCAATTTCCTAAATACACAACAGTGTACCGATGGGAAGTGGAAATACTCGTGTTAGCCCTATACCAGCATGCTAAAAATCAAAATTATCAGAATACTAAAGGGGGCACTCTCTTCTCTCACATTCGCCATCTGGATCCGCGACTGTATAGAGAGACCAACATGGTGTCTTTTAGACGGGGGTTATGAAAATCCATCATTAAAGTGATTAAGATTTAAACGGAACCGGCTTAATTAATGACGACCATCATTTTTAATTCTTCAAGTATCTTAGCTTTTCATTTTCAAGAAGCTCTTAAACTTTCACTTTCGTTTAGTCTTAGCAGATATGAAGGATTGTTTCTATATTATGATGTTTTTTGTTGTGTTGTTGTGAATTATGTGGATTATCAAAAGCGATTTATGGGCTCCATTGCGAAAACTAAATGCCAATCAAATGCAGAAAATGAGAGTCATTTTCTTTCAGAGTAACACTTGAACATATTTATGGTAAACTAAATACTATTTGTCCCTTAAAAATGAATGATCAGTAATTGGAAATTCATGTAGTAGATGTATTGCCAATGTGGGCGCATAAAGGTATTATGATATTTTTAGGCCGCTTATTCTAGGCCTACTCTGACATAATGATGGAACAAATATGAATAATCCAAATTATGTATTTGCATTCATATTTCAAAATTCGGTAACTTTATTTAAAGATCCGCCCTATCAAGTTAACGCCGTAAGCTCGATGAGCTTGTTAGCGGCATTCAATAATGTGTAGGCGGTCAATTTGCTAACTTGTGCATCATTGCAATGCATAAACCTTAAAAACTGGAACTCGTTATGTTATGAGGGGGTCAGTCTGATATATTTTTACTTTATTTTTTTTCTTTTTTTAGAGAGGATGGTACCCGCTTGTAGCTATATATTGAATAATATCATGGAACTTATTTTTTACAGAGGAAAATGTGTAAATAAATCACAATAATCACGCTTAATGATTGAAAATAGGCATATATTTTTATCATTCTCATTATGGAAATAAAGAAGCAGTCGATTTAAATGACATCATCAATTAATTGCAAACTAGGGTTCTTCATGTCATTAGGTAATAACTCTTTCAAAAATCTTATTATTTCTCTGATTTGTAAGTTGATATTTCACCAATTACTTTTTTTGTGACTTTCTGCTTCCACTCTTGATAATTTTGTGTTAAGCATTAATTTCCTTTTACCTTCTCACTCTTTACCGTTAAGGAAGTATCATATAGCGTCTTTTTTTTCACTGATCTTTACAAGACGCTCTGATAAGCGGGACTATTGTTAGATTGCGTGTCAACGTTTGAAGTAGTTTTTGGTTTCGATAGTTTCCGATCATGCCATGACAGACATGACATGTTATAAGCTGCCTGTCTATGAAACCTCATTAGATTTAGCTATACAGGCTAACCGCTTCATTATACAAAATATTGAATTTCGGGTTACACTTCACTACCAGCTGAGCAGGAATATACTGCACTAAACGTATCTGTGGGAAACTAGGAATGGACTCGTATACTTCATCCATCCAGATGAGTGAGACAAACATACACAATTTGATCTGTCGTAGTCTTCACCATTTCTCCAGTCTTCTTTTCTGGAGTGAAGAATTTCTAGCGTAAGATGCCTGATCTTAAGCACGCGTTACTGCAGACATAATGGAGAAAAACGTATGCATTGAAGAAGTCTCATCTCCAAACATTTGCTGAAATTTCTACATCTCTACATCTGACAGACTTGTGCTAAAAGGAACACTGAAAGGATCTTCTGCTTCAATGAATCGTCATCAGAGATGTATCAAGGTTATACAACAGCAAAGAAACAGAAGAAGGTTGCTGACGTGTGGCGTAGGACTGATTAATCAAGGCCTTCACTAGATCCCGGAAACAGGCGCTTCACAGTTCATTTTTGTTTGTTTGTTAATTTTAAAAAGCCATGGCGGTTAAAGAATTTCTTCTCGTTGCTCTCGTGGTCAGTTTGTTTCAAAGTCCTTTGAAGGCTTTGCAGTCAGAATGGTCACCCTGTGTTAAAACCACTCACTGCGGACATCGAATTTGGAAGACCACTGCCTGTATTGACTGTCGCAACCGTGAACTGGACAAGCCTCCAAAATGGAGTACAACAACCAATATTGATGCAATCGATTTAAGTAAAAACAATTTAACGAATACAAACATCCATGTTGGTAATGACATCTCTTTGAAATACCTTTCATTTTCGCAGAATAACATAGATACTATTGGTCCCTTAGATGATCAGGGTTTGGTAACATTAAGGTATGTTTACCTGAGCGGGAATCAGATTAACAGGCTTCCTAAAGATGCCTTTGGGAATCTCAAGGTATTGAAGTGGCTTGATCTGAGTAGCAACTTGATAAATCCAGAGAACGTTGATCTTTACTGGGCCGGAAATGGATCGAAACTTGAAGGACTTGACCTGTCATCGAATAGAATGGATACTCTTACCAGAAACATGTTCCTCGGTCTCTCCTCCTTGAGAAATCTATATCTATGGGATAACAATATCAGTGTCTTAGATTCTGGGTGGCGTGATGGATTGCAGAATCTAAGGCACCTCATTATTTCCCACAACAGACTTTCAGAAATCTCTAATATCACCTTCAGTGGTCTTCAAAGTCTCCAGACGCTCCATCTTCAGTTCAATAATATCACGCACCTCGATGTCGGGTGGACGCAAGACCTGCATAATCTCAAGAACCTAGATGTGTCTTACAATAACATAGCACACGTTTATCCTGAAACTCTCGTGCACCTGAGTTCCTTAGTCATACTGAACTTGAGGCACAATCCGATAGTCGACGTTGATCTTCCTGTTTACCCAATGTTAAAGACTTTCTATATCTCTAACATCCAGGTTAAAAACATTTCCCTTCTGCTGGATACGATTTTACCAAAAATGAGTACACTATATGTTGATGAGAATCAATGGAATCTGACCGACGAAGCAACGAAGTCTAGTCTTTCTGGCAAAGGCATAGACGTTATAGTTGAAGAAATCTATGCGGAATATGTGTTTGACGATTCAGAACATGTCTCTATGAATGAAACATCAACCACCGCACCAGTTCGGCCTCAAAGAAATGTGTTAACTCACTGGGCTTTTTGGGTGCTGCTTCTTCTTGCAGTTGCCTTACTGGCAGCCAGCGTTGCTGCTGCATTTTGCTTACATCGTGCAATTGTTAAACACAGACACTATAAGCACCAAATTCACATGAGAAAGAAGCAGAGTATTGTTTATGTGCCTTTCACTGAATCGCTGAAGTTAAGGAACTCCGCCGCGAGTAGTAGGTGTGGTACCCTTGATTCACGTCATCAGGATGGCAATAACACTCAAGGGTGCAACGTAAAAAAAACAGGTCCTGTTATTAAAAGGCAAATGAGTGGGGTTGCAGCGGCTTTTTCAGAACTCCGTACCATTCAGTGTAGCAGTGATATTGAACAGTTAACTGTTCCAAAGCTTGGAAGCGGGTTTCTGACTGATTCTGTTACTGGTGAGGAGGGACTCATTAGTAAGGAACTCCATGAAAGGAAGCCAACGGCGATGATATCATTCAAACCGATTGGTTATCGTCAACGACGCAGAAACAGTCTACCTGATAGGCCTATATCCCATAATAAAGATGGCTGGATCTACGAAGTCATTTCCCCTGAATCTGATAATAAACTACGTATGAGTAATACAGGCAGCAATAGAGCACAGCTGAGTCGGGATTCAAAGGTGTTTTACCAGAACATTGCAGGTCGGTGTTGGACAAGTCGTGCGGAACGACTCTTTGGTCAGCCTAAAACAAAGGGTAAGAACACCACCAAATACAACCTCCTTCGAAGCCTCAGCACCCCTACAGAAATAGAATGCGAAACTGAAAATTTAGGGTCCGAAAGCAAAGATGCACCTCCAGTTGCCCCAAGACCGAGCATCACTCTCACCAGGACAAACAGTGATGGTTATAAAACACTACTATGCCAAGTATGTGGAAGACACAAAGATGGGTTTCATAATAATGACTCTTGTTCGGAAAGCCCCCTTGCTCGGAAAGGTAATGATGGTTGTCCTGGAGCTAGTGATGAGCTCTATGATGAGGTGTTTGATGAGGAGGATAACTACATAGTTGTGTTGTCTTCAGTGGCTGATAACTTACCAGAATCAAAGGAAACATTGGTCGATGTAAGACAGCATTCTTCTACTGCAGACGTGAACGATATCGAACCTCTCAATGAACATCGCTCCCAAACTTCTGAAAATCATTACGACCATGTTGACGACACCGACGTTGAACAAAGTGGCGATGATGTCAATGCTGAATTCACTGAAGGTCCAAACCACGATAATGACGTCGAATTTCTGGACGATTACGCAATGGCACTCTCAGAAACCGACGACGATATTGATGACAGAATACAGTTGTACAGCGATGATGGAAAACTTCTGCGGATACCGTCTGTGAGAGATTCAGTCTTGACCCAGTCGACCTTCGAGACTATTTCACTTTTGCTCACTTTGTCCGGTGAGAACCTATTTTCTAGTATGTCAAGTTTTGAGTTCGATGAGGATGAAATTGAGAAACCAAACCAAATCAGTGAAATGCATACACTTTGATCCTTGTAGATGTTCATTTGATTGAAAAGCCATAGAGTGACATCTTACAAAAGGGGAATGTAAATTGATCACACTCCGAATGTGAAATGGGCATAGGAGTTAATTATAGCTGGGTCGGTTAGGGTCCAAATTTTTACGATTATCGAGACACGACCGACAAAAGCACTATCATGGGTAGGAACCTTCCTTAGGGTATATCACGAAATATGTGTGTAACCGTGGTAACAGGTAAATATCCAAGATGACAGCTATTTGCGCTGGTCTTCATACACCTCAGACAAATCCTACTTCAAAGCTCTTACTTTAACCTTTTACTCAAATCAAGGAAGTCCATATTGTTACTGTTTTAACAACAACAAAAAAAAAACAGACAAATAAAAAGTTGCCATGGCGATGTTAAGTTTCATTTTTTTGTCCTGGAGCCGGTTTCCGGCATACCAGTGCTGGTCGTCGGCCACATGTTCAAACTCAAAGTGGAGTTCGCCTGCTGAACATAATTCCAGCCAGCGCCCTACGCCAGTGCTTTCACGCGCAATCCGGTCGAAAACAAGAGCAGTGATATGAGACACTGACATCGCAGTACACGGAGCTATCGCGACTGTCTTACACTGCATGTATTTATTCATTTAGAAATTGAAAGCATGTATCAAAGTATGATTTAAATATAAGGAATATGGGCCCAGCACATCCCTGAAAAAAAAAATCAAACAAAGAATTAAAAAATTGCCACCGTTTAAGCTGAAAAAAGAGTAACATAAGACATGATGCAGTGTGTTTTCAATATCTTTCCATATTCTTGATTCGTCATTATTAGTTTGTTAATGTGATTTTTTTATTACTAATGATTTATTTGTTCATTTTATCCATTTCATGTCACTCTATACCTTTATTTATAAGAACAGGTAGCCTGGGCTTATTGTACTCCTTTGTTAATAAAATGCGATAATGTAAAAAAAAAGTCATGGACTTTAATGCTTAGTAGCATCAGTGCCCGATTTTGCTACCAGAATGTAATACTGACATAATTAAAAACAAGCGAAATCCAGCATATGCACTACTGGAAGGCGGGGGGGGGGGGGGGGGAACAGGACACAGGGCAGGATTGGTCCAACTAGTATTCACTATATCGACAACTCACATACGCAAAACACAATATAGAGCTATTTTCACATATCAGGTTCGGTGCAGTATTCTAACTTATACACATCTAAGTAATAGAGTAGAGTGTGCAAAAGATTATACACTAAATAATGGTAAAAATCTATACAAAAATACAAGAAACCCCCACCCTAAAACCAACAACAACAAGAACAAACAAACAAAACAAAACAAAAACACGATATGACAAAATGATGACAATAGCAAAGGACCAACTTATTCAGAAATTAGAATATTTTGAAATAAAAAAATCTTCATTATACTTGAAGTTCATCATGACTCCCAAAAAGAACTGTCATGTTCGGGAAAAGGATGTCATGACTGAGTTTTATCGCTGTTTGCAGATGATTAGATTATATTAATTTTTCACAGACTGAAATGTCTTTTAACCAGTTCATCCTATTCGGTAATTTATTGCACAGGGAAGGCCTACTAAGAGTTGCTAAACTGGAAAAATTCTCTATAATTGTGAAGTTTCGTGTTATAACAGGAAACCTCTCAAGAGAATGGGGCTTTAATGTTGTTATAGAAAATATTCATAAAACTACCAAGATCATAAATTGTTATCAATATCGTTCATATTTTTGAGAGGTATTTCCCCTTTAGATACAAGGTATGTTATGTGAAAGTTAATTAAATGTAACCTCCTATATCCATCAACCAATATAACCTATGTACTCGCAGTCTGTTGCTCAGTAAGCAATCACTTCTCTTCAACGGCGGCAAATGAAAATGACATATTAGACGCATTCAGATTAAATTAGAAGGGCGAAGTAAAAACACTTCTCTTACAGCACTATGAAAACACCTAGGAAAGGGAAGAAAACCTTGCCTACCCCCCCCCCCCCCATTCTGTTATGTTTTTCAATTTGTGTCCTGACTGAAATGCAGCTCCTTTCCCAGTGACTGCTATCCAAGCAATTTCTATGGATCAAAGTGAGGACGCCCTTTGCAGACATTATTTTTCAATTATTCAAAACAAAAAAAATTATTTGCTGTCCCTATAAACGAGCTTTTTATTTTCTAATATGAAAAGTAACGTCCTATGATCTCGACAATTCATTTGACAACAAATAGTGTGCATCCTATGAACTGATTTAACCCGAAAAGGTTGTTTTTTATTATACTGGATGGCGGCCATTTCGGATTTTTCCATGTTACACTAGTATCTTCAATAAATAGTGAGGTCTCCTCGATTTGATTTGATTTAATTAAGTTTTATTTTAACAGGGTAGCCCCATCAGTATACAAAATACCGTTCTTCCTGGGGGCCCTGTATAAAGATCAACATACATTCAAATAACAAAGACATAAAACATATGATAATACAAGATTAACAAATAGGGTGTCATATATATATATATATATATATATATATATATATATACATACATATACATGTACTCCTGAGATACAAGTTGAGATATTATTTCATTCTTAAAGCAAAGAAAAGAATCAAAATTAAGTATGATAAACTAGCAGTTAATATCAATTACATATAGCCATAGATAATTAGTGTAATCTCGAAAATGGAATTATGTATATACCGTTCATTTATTAAGTATGGTATTAAAATTAAATGTAACCATTGTTTTGCATTATGAATTATAGAAATATTTTATAAATTTACGACACATTTAGACATTATTACATGAATGCATAATGTGATTTCACAGCAATATTTAAACTTTATATTATGTATTTACCGTTATTATAATTATGTATGATATTATACAAGATCATATTCTTGATATTGATTGGTAGTCCATATGGAGTGTTCATGCCCAATTTGGTGCTTTTGTCCGCTCTGCCACGAAATTCCCCTACGCTACCCCACTATTAGATCAGATTTTGTTATTACGCTTATAATCAAATTCTCTTTGACTGTAAGACTCCCATTCTTCTATCGATGGCTTTCATACGCCCTGAACCATGCAACAAGTTAATTGGGTGTAATATTTGGAGACCTCAGTACATTTCTCTTATAATGCATATTTACTAAACCTGTCATTATATTGTATTACTTGAATGCATGATAAGATGTATACATTTTTATAGGTGAACTCTGTCGTTAGCTAAGTATTTTGCTCAGTCTTTGATAAAAATGGTTTCTTCAAAGGAGTTAACATTCCCGCATTTTTTGTCCCATACTACTTTAATACACCCTGAAAATTGTCTGTGCAACAAGTTAATCTGGCGTAATATTTCGAGAACTCTGTATATTTCTCTTGTACAATTCATATTTACTAACCCTGTTATTATATTGTATTACTTGAATGCACGATAAGACGTATACATTTTTATATGCGAACTGTGTTGTAAGCTATATATTTTGATCAAGCTTCGATAAAGATGGTTTCTCAAAATAGTTAACATTTCCGCACTTTTTTAAAAAAATCACATGCTGGGTTCATAAATCTACATGTATAATATACTAAACTACTCAAGTTAACCCGTTAACTACTGAATTATTCAACTCTCATAGGCTTTATACAGGAGCCACGCGGTTCCCGTAGTCTATGGTTAAAGCGAACTTTATAAGACATTAGTGCCAAAAAGAACGACACTAAATTCATTTCGAATTCGTAATGACATAATGTAGTGAAGTATGCAGAAATCAGTCATTATAATGCAATGGATTAATCCAAGTTATAGTCACTATCATTGCAGACATTGCTATGTAAATGATGATGTCTGGGGGAAAATCACCGTTCATTATTCTCCCAATCAAACAAATTTATTTGATTTGAATTATCACAACTAAATGAATTATTGTCATATTTACCAATTATATCTATATATTTCTATAGAGTCATGTATTGTTTTGTTACTTCACCTTTCAATCTTTCTTATAAGTGCACACACACACACACCCACACACACACACATATATATATATATATATATACACCCTCCTCTCCATTTCTCTCTCTCACTCTCTCTTGGCTTATTTTTATCTCCTTCCCTCTATAAATATCTTTTTATATCCTCTTTCTTCATTGAATTCCTTCTATTCCTTTATCTTTCTCCCTCTCTCTCTCTCTCTCTATTCATATATATATATATGTATATATATATATATATATATATATATATATATATATATATATATATATATCTTGATCGTTCTTTTTTATTAATGTCTATCTCATATTCTCTTTTATTTCCCTCAGTCTTGTTGTCTGCTTTCTTGTTATCGACGTTAAACATAATTTCATACTTATCTTGCTGTAGGTCATCTCTGTCTTTTCTCCTTCGCTCTAATCGAGTTTTTATTTCACACTCTACTTGTCTCTACATTGTATACTTACAGTCTCTGTACCTTTGCTTTAATTCAAAAGATTGATCTTGTAATAAGGCTTTTTTCAAGTCTTCCTTTCTTTTATTTCATAGACACTTTCCATGTTTAATAACATTGTAAATAAAATCCATCTCGATTTCCTTTGATAATAAAGAAAATATAAAAATTCAATAATATCTTGTAATGAAATATCTGAAAAACTTATCACTGATTTTTTTTTTCTTCAAATGTACAAACTTTATTTTACCAAAATTCCTAGACAGACCTGACTAAACTATACATTGTTGGTTTCGATTTTGTCCAACTGAAATACATTCTAAATTTTTTCTAAAAATACATGCTTTTTAAAAAGTTTACTTTCGTTATATAATTTTGAATTAGCACACAAATAAATAAGCCTGCTTTTACAATACTGTTGCATGCAGACAGGAACAGCAACATAACAGTTTTCATAATGATCCATATTCAAAATAACTGTTAGATTGTATTATAGTCGGTTCTAAAAACATGTGAAGAAAACCCAAGAGGATTATCTTAAATTGTTCAAAATTTTTCATTTGATATTTTTGCCTCGATACCTAACAACTAAACATGGAATATTGCATACATCTTTTACAGAAACAAAATAACTTTAAGCAAAAGATAAAGTTTAAGTAGAAAGAAAGGTATACTTATGTTTCTATATAATTTGGATTAGACAAAAACTTTTTTTTAACCTATATGACCACAAGCGTTTATTTGACATGAAGTTTGAGTTATGAATTTAAAGGCAGTAAGCATTTTTCCTATAAGAAAAGAAAGTCTTCTGCATGCTCGATTAGGTGGAAAGGGAAATTTTACTTATAGTACATCCATTTGAGTATGATACTAGGACAATGGTAAATTGAATGGTAAAAATAAGAACAGATTTCATTCCATTTTAATGAAGTGTTAAACAACAAAATCAGTAATACCCTACCTATATTACATGTACCTGATCCACTTATAACATATAATATCTGTAGTCTGACAACGACGTTCTGTTTGAATATATTCATAGGTACCGAAATCCTGCATCAGTAGTATTTTTATGTTCATCCACTGTTTACAAGAAAGCAATAAAATTTAATGAGTGTAAGACTTTGATGAATTTTCAGGGGCAACAATAAAAAGTAAGAGTTAATTTAAACCACAGTTTAAATCTTTTTTGAGGAAAGCAATAACAAATTTGCACAATACGTTAGCCCAAGAGGCTTATGTTATTAATGTGTAGAAGACAATGTCCAACTAGGTTCTCATTATGTTCATTTTTTAACTTCATATCAAAGATTTATAACTTAGTACTATACTTTAGGTAACCATTTGATAAACAATGGAAGTTTAAATTTAGGTTTGGATTTTTTGAACCTCGCCTCTCTTCCACTTTAAAAAAGGATTTACCAACATCAGAATCGTAACTGTTTGGATTTTGGCATTATCTTGCCCCGACTTTGATTCCAAATGTGAACGGACATAAGTTGTTGAAGTTAATGAAGTACTGGACGGTCTCCGAATGACGGATAAGATCACGATTGTTGGGGTAAATAAACGTTTTATGTCAAGGATTATTGAGTATTGCTAGATCTCCCAGTAATGCAAGAGATTTATTCCGTAGCGAGGGCACCAGCTCCTCCTCCAAATCCAACACCTTTGGGACCGAAGCCTTTGCCATAGCAGGCTGCAGATACGAAACGGGAAAAAAGAGGAGAAAACGTGTTAGTAGTGAGTTTAGCTCATTGCATTTTACAAATGCAAAGCGAAGAAGGAAAGGCGTGAAGTTCATGGTCACCCCATAACGTAGAATATGACAGAATAATCTGAAATAGACTAATTGTTTACCACATAAATTAACATGTCGTTCTACGAAGTGACAGGAAATAGATTATTGTGAGGCGTATTTTCGCCCTTTAACAGCCTACACCAATAAATTAAGTAAGTTAATCTAACTGGAATTCGAAATTTATTGAATAAAATGTTTGATGAACTTTATTAATTGCCATTCTATTCTAAAAGGCTATCAATCAACTTTATAGCCAAATATGGATTCACGTCCATAGCAAATGATTTACAATCCATGAAAAGTATAATTATTCATCATTATTAAAACTACATATGGCACTTTAAAGAGAAACTTAAATGACTTTTAAATTAGAATAGGCCTAATGATAACAGTTTTACATAGCTGTTTGCACCGTCACATGCACATTCAATTAATCAAAGTGCTTCGTAGTGGATAACTGTCCTGGTCTCTGGATTCAGTTATTAATCTGCACTTCCAATGTATATTCTAACTCAACAAGGAAGCATTCCAGCCAGTCGCCATTGTTACAGGCACACATATGCTGTATAATCCAACCAGAATCACTTTCGCATATTGACATTGCCATTTGATATACAAAAAAAAAATGAAGACAAGATGGAGTTACTACCATGTGCAGTTACCATAAACATAAATATGCGTGATTATTTAGGACTTTCCATTCTATCATTTCGAATATTTTGCATGCAGTATTACTTCACCTCTCTTCCTTTTCAAATTGATGTAATCTATAAGAATAGCTGCAATAATCATGCTGATATACATATGCTTTGCATTCTCAAATGGTATCATGCGATTATAACAAGAACGTAACAAAGTGTCTTTGTAAAATAATCATACACCTCGTTGTTAGTGATAAATCGCCCTTTTAGCTCATTTGTTGGAACCTGTTGGAAAGTTGCAGTATAGAATTTTAGTTTTCTTCAAACATAAAACTATTAACAATTTCTCAATTTCTAATGTGTTGAATCGAAAAAAACATGTAAGCGTGTAAATTTTAGTTTCCATACTTTCCATATATACCCATCTTTCGTGATGGGTTATTTCTATGACTAGTAAAAAAAAAATATATAAGTCATAATGAAATATACCTACATAATAGAAAGAACTTCAAAGAAGGGGTATGGGGAAACTGCACAGTACAAAATGCGTAATGACATTGTGTGTTAAAGGACAATTATATCGCATGTATTATCAGATAGATTTCACTTTCGTCATACTCAATAAATTTTTCAAGAAATTCACTTTCGATGTACCTAATTTATATTCATCAGAATGATTCATTAATTATAAGTTCGTAAGGTAATTTCTACTCAACGGATATAATATGCATTTGATTCTTTTCTATATGCAGTCTATACAAAGGCATGTCACATTCGCCATCGTTGTTCATTGTAGTGATTATATTCTGGTGAACATTGCTTTAAAATAAAGACACCGAAATTTAGCTCATTTAAGCAACTTTTTTGTTTTTCTTTGGTTGTACGATGAGTGTATATTTTTAGAAGTGTTAAGTTTTCGGTGATGGGGGAAGGGGCATTCGTTTTAAGACTCCTCTTTATATTTGTGCCATTAAATTTCGCTTTTCACTTCAGGCCACTTATGTTCTATGACACCTGATGAGTAAAGCTGAATAGCTTACTTATGTTCAAATTTTGTTTTCATTAATAATTAACAGATCCTAATGGGCATCCTTCCAAGAACATCACAAGTTTATTTTCATTCTCATCTGGACCTGCATACACTATTCATATATACATAACGACCAGGGTGGGGTTACGACATAATAAGGGTACAACCTAAAAACGAATAATGTTAAATAAATATTTTGAATGACCGAGGTTTGACTGTGGTTTGAAAGGGTAAATCTCAAACTTTCAAAATGTTGGGTGCACATTTAATAATGTTGCATCCGAAACTATAAACATTAAACAAAGATGTTTTAATAAATCTTTCACTCATCGATCCTTTCATGTTTACTTCAGCAATTAAATGTTTTGAGTGCAGTGATGGGGGTGATTTTTTCGGCGGAGATGGTGATTTTGTTATATTATCTATTGACTACATGACATGGGTGACGAATAATGTATGTCAGATCACGAAATTCTGTGTCAACGTCACATGATAATCACAAGAACACAAAATGGCTGATGAATACAATGACGAGGTTCTTGGGTGATTGAATCACTTTTATATATATATATATAATACCAGGAATTTGCGTTTAATCTCCCGTAGCCAGCGAGCCAGCACCCATGCCAAAGCCAACTCCTTTGGGTCCGAATCCCTTTCCGTAGCACGCTGTGAAGATGGGACAAGATCGACCATGGTCAATACAATCGATACAAAATCCGAAAGCGGAGACGTTCGGCCGAATAGCCGATTTTCGACGAATTTAGCCGAATTCGTCCGAATATAGCAAAAGCCTAGTGAAAGACATTTCTAGGCTTTTGAAAGTGTTATCTATTATTTAACCGAATGATAATTGTTCATTTCGAGAGATAATTGATAAATTCCATTTTTTTTCCCTTTCTTTCTTTCTTTCTGTAATATTTATTTGTTTGTCTTTTAACGTTCAGGTACCCAGTCAGGAACTGTGCAAAGAATAAATGATTGCTTGTGTGACATTTTCGGCATTTTAGAGAAAATGAGCAATAGAAAATTGCATTTCCTATTTCTTTGCTTGCATCTTTAAGCATTCTTTACATCAAACAATTTATTACATGGACTGGGTAAAACATAAAAGCTATTGAATATGATAACTACAGTAATTTTGTCAATTGTCTTCCGAAACTGCAAATCTCTCCGCTTTTCGGATAATGTAGTGCAAAGATGAATGAGAAGAAAATAAAATGATAAAGAAGTTATTAGTGTAATAGCAAAAAGAAACATTACAAAAAAGCATCAATTAAATAAAGGAAATCATCTCGGAAATGTAAACCATGCAGAGAGATAAAGTCTTTTGATTAAAACTTCGAAAAAGTGGAAGCTTAATAGTGGTATAATGTACGGATAGGTGTGGTAAACATGAACATAAACAACAAATGATTAGAGTTATACCAAATTTCTACCAACAGAATTCTTGAAAGAGCAATTAGTCATAGCATATGTTCAAGATAAACATTTCATATCATTTGATATAATCATAGTTGGTTGAGTGTTGATGGTAGTGGATCGCTATAGATATTGCATTTGCATCACCTAAACATTTCAAAAAATATTTTAGAAGTCAGAATAGTATAAAACGATGACAATGTAATAATTATTTTAAATAATTATTTACCTCTTTCTCATGCTCTCATTTAGAAAGTAATTGATGAAAACGCAGAGCATTAATTAGTAAAGCAAATAATTTATATTGTTGTATTGTCAACACGTCTGCTTTATATCCTCAGCAGTCTCAAAAGGAAAGATAAAAGTGTTAGATTATCAAAATTGGCAAAAACTCCATGCTGCGCAAAATTGTTATCATATATAAACAAAATTGCAAACAACCGTTATGAAAATGTGAAATCAAGCATCATGCTAGAAATCCATTCATCCAATTTTAGAATATTAAACTCAATTACACACTTTATACTAAAACTAATTAAGAAGGTGGAACTTCATTATCATATCTGCTTATATATGTTCCTTTTTTTAAGTTTGCATGTTTGGTTATAAATGTATGGGGTTGGAACAAAATCACGTGACCACTGCCCATACGGGTCATAACACCCCAAGGACCATTTTTGATAAACACGGTTAAGTAACGATAAAAGCGCTGCCGTTTCTCAATAACTCTGGAAGAATACGTATTAGAAAAAGCCTATTAAAACTTAAGACTTTAAAGCTTTGACGCTGCTAACTTTAACTTTTCGACGGATTTAGGTAATTTCTTTCAATAAATAGCATAATTTTTGAAAGGCTCGGCTGATGTGAAATCTTTCCTTTTTTTTTTTCTTTTTTTTTTTCTTTTCTATTTTTGTAATTGGAATATTTGACAAATGAGAGGTGAAAATCAATTGAAATCCTGGCAAGGAATGTAAGATAACACGAGCCACCGTGAACTGAACATTAAATTATCTGTCTCTTCTACCTTCTGTAGCACTATTAAGAGTTGTCATTCCAATTTCGTTTTCGCTGCCATAACTAAACATCTTTAAAGTGCGCATGTTATTACCGCGTTGTCTGTAAATAAACATTGTGCACTGTCCGAGGGACAGAGGGTGTTTTCTTACCTTTGCAGAAGATCTCACCGTCCTTATCAGCCATAGTGGTGGAATCCAAGCGCTTATTGCACATGAAGCAGGTGAAACACTTGGAGTGCCAAGTCTGCAAAGAATAAATCACGTGAAGTAAGGAGAAGCAACAAAAATGATGACAAAGACTACCATGATGATGGTGAGGATGATAAAGATAATGACAGTGACGATAATAAAGGTAAATAATGATGATGATTACAATGGTGATAATAACGGCGATAATGGTCATGATTATGATGATGAGGAAGATAGTGAAGATGAAAATGAAGAGGAGAAGGATGAAGATGGCGGCGAAGTGTGTGATGATAACGATGATGGTGATGATAATAGTGATGGTGATGGTGATGGTGATGGTGATGGTGATGGTGGTGATGATGATTATGATGCTTATTGCATCTGGAACGAAAGAATTAATTAAAGTAAGGAGAATCGACATCATGACAATGATGATTATGATGATGATGATGATGATGATGATGATGATGATGATGATGATAATTATAATGGAAATATCTCCCTGCTCGCTTTCCAAAGGGGGGCCGAAAGCGATGTGGCAAAACAGCTCTATGCCTGGTTAAATTCACGTTTTCTTTATTTCTGTAACTGTAAACAGCCATCTATTAGCCTTAAGAAAAGATAGTGAGACAGTTCATCGTGCAAAAATAACACCTTTTTAATCTCCATCATATCCATAATCAGTAAAAGCTTAAGCTGGTAGAAAAAAAGCTTGCAAAATACCAAGCAAACGATGAGGATGAAAGAAAATTCCTCATTTTTAAGTAGGCATTTATTTCTCTGGCAAGCTGTGTGTACAAGAACAAAACCTTTCCTTCTCATGTTGAGTAGAATTTGAATATGAATGTAAGCTTTTGCCAGTCTGGGAAACGACTGCTAGCAAGAAAACAAGCCTCTGCTTCTTTTTGCTAGCACCAACTCGGTTGGAATGACTCAAGAAGCAAGCAAAAGGTTAGAAAAGGCATTTGTTAGGCCTTTACTATTTTTTTTTACCGGCCACTGTCTTTATAATCTGTACGGTATTGTTGCCAAACTGTATCAAGAGAAGGTGGGATTTGGAGATACACTGAAAGTCGTAAGGTTGAGATGGGAAAGTTTACTAAAGGTCGATTTCATCTTGAATTCAATATTTTCACCGTGAATTTTTTAACGGGCTAAATTGGACAGTTTTCCTTCTTCAAATTGGCAAAGTCGGGCTTTCCTTTCATATTGTAATAAAAACTCATGAATTTAACATAAACATAAATGGACAGACACTAGGTTGAAATGAATTTCAAATTCCAATTGGTAAAGAAAAACAATATTATTCAGTTTTATAACGGTTTGCCATTTTAAAGATGTCAACAATTTCCTATCTTTCTGAAATTCCTGGCGTCAATCGCAAAAAAGGAATATTTACAGTCATATATGTGGTGTGTTTTTAAAATCTCTATATATTATTCATAGCGCATTTGACTTTTTTTCAAAATGTTTTACCATGTTAGCACCAATCTTCTTTTCAGCGGCATATACTGAGCCGCCACACCTTGCGCAGCGGTCACCATCCCCGGTGACTCCAGTCAGATCGGAATGGGCGTACGCTGCTGCTACTGCTGGAGCTCCCCTGCAAGAAAGAAATGGTGTGAAAACGAAATATATGTGATTTAAAGTACGTCTTACGATCTGACTATGACCATATTTTCAAAGAAATTAAAATAGGATTATGTGGGATATCAAAAATATAAATTGCCTTTCTCTCTTACTCTCTCTCTCTCTCTCTCTAATACTTTCCCTTTCTCACCATCTTTTATGTTTACCTGACTGGGGTCTGGTACGTTTCCCAGTTGTTCTCCTTCGCCCATCCAAACTGAACCACCACCAATACCAAAGCAAATACATTGGTACCAAACAGAGGGGAGTGGCATCTCCCCTCTCCCCTCTCCCCTCCTCTCTCTCTCTCTCTCTCTCTCTCTCTCTCTCTCTCTCTCTTCATCTCTATGTGACCTACCTTTGACTATAATATGGTCTGGGGGTGTTTCATAAAGCTGTTCGTAAAGTTACGCATGACTTTACGAACGACTTGAATATGGAGTGCCAGATAGGATGCCCAAAGATTTTCCTGATGTATTAACAAAGTGTGACTGTATTTCCAATAACCTCAATTAAATTATGGCAAAAAACATTCTTTGCATTAAAAATGTTTCCTATAATAAGAATGTTAATCTACATCTGCACGGTTCAACCTTTAGTTGATGCAGTTAAAAATGATTGAGCATCCCATTTGGCTTGTCATATTCAAGTCATTCGTAAGGTCATGCGTAACTTTACGAACAGCTTTATGAAACACCCCCCTGGTATGTTTCCCAGCTGTTCTTCTTCGTCAATGCCCAATGGACCACTACCAATACCAAAGACAACGCCCTTGATACCGAACTTAAAGGCGTGGTACTTTTTCTCCCTTTCTCTCTCCCTCTCTCTAATCATCTCCGTCTCTATGTGACCTACCTTAGACTAGGGTCTGGTACGTTTCCCAGCTGTTCTCCTTCGTCCATGCCCAATGAACCACCACCAATACCAAAGCCAACGCCCTTGATACCAAACTTACGGGCGTGGCACTTCTTGCAGTACAGCTCATCCTCGTGGGGAGATACCGTCTTTGAATCCAACCCGGTTTCACAAAGGACTGCCAGGAAATAAGGATGTTTTTAATGTTAGTGATAATAATGATAATAATGATAATATTGTTTGATTTATTTAGCGCATAATAATTAATACTTAATTCTCTATGCGCTTTATATATATGTAATAATCTCATATTAATTTATCTAAAGGAGAAATGAAATGTTTACTGTAAGAAAAGGTAGGTCTTTAAGCCTTTTTTTTAAATCATCAAGGGAAGATGTATTCCTAATGGTTCAGGGTATAGAACTGCACAGAGCAGGGGCTAATGATAGGAAGGATCGGTTTCCATGTGTATGCATATTAATAGGCTGTACTGCCAGAAGTTGTGGTGATGATCGAAGTGTACTTACCGGATTGTATTTATGGATGAGATATGATTATATAGGATCAAGTTAGGATGGAACAAGATTATTTTGTGCTTTAAAACACATAATAAGAATCTTGAATACAACACGTTTCACTCTACGGGCAACCAGTTGAAATTTATTCATTTATTCATAGTGATAATAATCATGACAAAGAGGCTTTAATGTTATTCCTTGAAATGCTAGAGCGCCGTAAGTGCAGCCATGCTAAAGCCAGGGTAATAATTGTGGAGCGCCAGGAGTGTCACGTCTGACAGACATGTGCGCTATATAAGAACCCACTATTATTATTATATTATTATTATTCATAAAAATACTATTTCATCCTTTGACAGTATCATCTTGTCATTCATCCGGGTCATCCAAATGAATGCAGAGCCCATGAACATACTTGTACTTAAAATCAATAGATTGGCTGTCTAATTGAAACTAACACGGATGGCGTGCGCCTGTAATCCAGCTAACAGTGGAAGTTATAAACTGATTCAGGGGACCCAGGTTCGAGACTGAGTCACGTCTTTCGGATGGTGACGTTAAAGGTCGGTCCCAGACGTAAATAATCATATCTGATTGATACACGTCTGTAAAAACCCAATTACACACACACACAATGAGCTATTTGGGAACTACCATATGTGCGTCAAGCACGGTTTTACATGGCACTTCCCGGCCGGGATAATTATATTAGGGCCTTCTAGAGATTATAATTGTACCCATGCAGAAGTATCGTTTGGCTCTCAGAACCATACCTTCTTTGAGTCCAACCTTGTTTTCACATTCCGATAATATCATCCGCAATCTTATCTACTCTGATTAACAATTACCTTATTATCTTATTTTAAACATGCTGGGGCAAATCACTGACTGCTGTAGCGCACACATCCTGATAATAATATAAACTTGGAAGATAAAGGGACTTTGAATGTCCCAGCAGTATAGTCATTAAACCTATGTCCTACAAGGTTTAACTTTGGTGAATACGGGCCTATCTCGAAATGAGTTTTTTTTTTCTTGCTTGCTTGTCAGAAGATTTTCTTAGACTTGTTCCCCCTGTTTTACAAAATCCTGGATCCGCCCCTGGTATGCACGACTAATTGAAGAAAGGCCAAAATACTTCCAAAGTAGCTTATAATGTTCCCAGTAATCTGTATAAGATATGGAAGTAATATCATGATAATATCTTCTATAAAATCAGCCGTCCCAAGACAATACAGTGTGAAGGAAAAAAAAGGGTGATCTTAAACAAAGCCAGGAATCTATTTTTATTCACCCCTTAGTTTTGTTATACCCACTCAGAACGAAAAAAATTGGCAGCACCTAAGCATTGCCGTTACTCTTTTATTTATGAGTTTAAATTAAAGAAAATAATGAAAGATTTGGGGGAAAATAATTTTACATGAGCTAATGAAGCCAGAGTCCACCTTCCCCTCCATCTTTTGAACGCCGAGCGTAAAAAGAAAATGAATGTACTTGCAGTGTGTCTATGCAGGAATACACTGGTACATTCCAAAATGAACTATTACAGTATTTGCACTATAAAGTAATCTATAAATGAAATGTATCAGTTTCTACAATTTAAGTAATACTGCTTCTGACGATTACGGAAATAACTATCGCACTTCTGTTTATGAAAAGAAAATGAAACTGAAAATCATGTGCCTCTCAGTGTATTTTTCTTTGGGCCTTTACTCTCTTCTTTTTTTTTTTTTAATGTTAGCTCAGTATTCGTTTTTGTGCATTTTCAAATTGGCTTTTCTGTTTATATCGATGTATTGTGCATGACGGTAAGCTCATGATCATGCTACAAGAAACTGAAAATACTTTGGCATTGTCTGAAGATTCTATCTTTTTGCTTTGTTATTTAAGTTTCTCCCTTCAAATGTGTTTCCCAATAATTCTTATTTCCTATTTAATTTTTGTTTCTTGATGTTTTCATTATGATGTGATTAATGTTGTACAAACTTTTGTACAAACAAACATTATCAGCTTTCTAGCTGCAAGTCTTCTTTTTTTAATAAACCATCACAATTCAAAAACGAAAAATGGCGTTGAAAAGAGACGTACTGAAGCTTTTCGTCTTGCACTCTTCAGAGTATACCGCAAGAATGAACAGAAAGCCGAAATGGAACAATATAACTGGAAACTAAAGGAACAAAGCGCGCGAAATATATAACGGGTTTTGATTGGCTGCCTGAAAATATATTTCGCGCGGTTCAGTATGTCTCTCTTCAATGCCATTTTCTGATTTTGTAATACCAAACATCTTTACAATTCAAAAAAAAAAAAACTAAAATGAATGAATACAATTTCAACTTACAGCATCTATGACAGAGCTTATGGTAGGAGTAGGAGTTAGTTTTGATCTCTTCTGCAGCGTATACACTCTTTCCACATCGTGAGCACTTCTTTCCTCCTCCGAAAGGCATCTTGGAAGATTACTGAGATTGTAAAGAAAATAAAAATGAAAATAACAACACTTTAAAAATGCTGGGTAAAAAGAAAAATTACCCAATTTTGGGTAAAATGGTATCATGCAAGTTTGTTAGGAAGCACTGGACTCAATGTTGGGTTAAATGTGCCCAGATATGGGTACAATTTACTCAATATTTGGTAGCAGTTTACCAATCAAATATACATTTTTCCTTTTTACCAAATATTGGGTAAAATTTTACCTTACTTGTATTAGAGTGAATGACACCATAGGTTTCATGGTTTATTTTGCCTGACAGCTAAGAAAGCATGTAAGTAAGCAACCAGGGGACAGAGGGTTTGAAAGGGGAAGTCAACCCTGATATCAACTTGTTTTTAAAAGAAGCAAAAAAATTTAAGAAAGAGATCAATGAAAGTTTAAGCAAAATCCGATAAGAAATAAGAAAGTAATGAATTGTTGAAGTTGTAATCAATTAAACACAAATTGGCAACTCCGTGACGTATCTTGCGAGCTCCTCTCCCATTTACCCTGTACCCCCAAAACTTCCAATTTTCTTTAAAGAAAACATTTTATCATACATGCACCCTGATCATAATCATTTCACTTATGCTTACACACAAAACCTGTATGATACAAAATATATTCCCTCATCAAAAACAAAGAAAATGAAAATTTGTGAATTTTTATGTAAGGAGCAAATGGGAGAGGAGCTCGCAAGATACGTCACGGAGTTGCCAATTTGTGTTTGATTGATTTCAAAAGTTCATAACTTTCTTATTTCTTATAGGATTTTGCTCAAACTTTCATTGATATGTTTCTTTCATTTTTCTTCTTCTTTTAAAGCCAACTTAATATCAAGGTTGACTTTCCCTTTAAGTCCTCTCCGAGGGAGTTGGTGTTGAGGATTAATGCCTTAACCAAAGGGCACTGGCGCATCCACTTGGTTTTGAACCCGAGTCCTCCCAGTTACGAGACCACTGCTCTACCACTGAGCCAACATTTTAAAATTATTTAAAATGTTCGATTGTGTAGTAAATAGCTTTTAGAACCATCAGAATTTTAACATATGAAAATAACAAACAACGGAAAGCACTAGACACACAAATGGTTACATCTGACTCCGGCAATATAAGGCATCAGATTTGGTCCGAAGTGCTAAACTATACATTTCACGTCATATTGAAATATCAGAGCTCTTCAAGAGGAATCATTTTCATAGAACATGAAATAAAAGCATTTTTATATTCCATAATAGTTTCTTGACAATTGTGTAATGAAATTTGTAATTCAAAAATATATATATATATTAATAATGATGATAATAACAATAATAATAAAAATGAATTTTCAAAATGATATTGCGATGATAATGAGAAGGATAACCATAACAATAATCCTAATGACGATAAAAATAACGTTAATGATAATGATGAAGATGAATAATTATAATAAAAATATTAAGGATAATAATAATAGCCTCAACAAAAATCATAATCATAATGGAAATAACTATAATCATGTTAATAATAATTATTATTATTATTTTTACAGAAACAGTAATAATGATAATAATGATAATATTAACAATAATAATAATAATAATAATATGTAATGTTTATATATGTTCTTTCTTCATGTAATTCTTTGTTTTATCCTTCTTGTATTCTTTTCTTTCATCTTATGTTATTTTCTTTTTTCTATCTTCTTCTCTTTCTATTATTCCTTGTTATTCTTTGTTTTTGTCCTTCTTTCTCCTTTTCTTTCTGTCTTTCCTTATGTATTCTTTGTTTTTCCTTCTTTCTTCTTCCCTTTCTATCATTCCTCATTTTATTCTTTGTGTTTCCTTCTATCTTCTTCTCATATCTTCCTTAAGTTATTCTTTGTTTTTATCATTCTATTTTCTTTTCTTTCTATCTTCCCTAAGAATCCCTATGTTATTCTTTCTTTTTCCTTCTATCCTCTCTTTATGTTTTTCATTATGTTATTCTTTGTTTTTCCTTCTATCTTCTTCTCTTTCTATCATTCCTTATGTTATTCTTTGTTTTTCATTCTATCTTCTTTTCTTTCTACCTTTCCCTATATTATTCTTTGCTTTTCCTATCTTCTTTTATTCCTATCTTCATTATGTTATTCTTCATTTTTATCCTTCTATATCTTCTTCTCTTTCTGCCTTCCTTATGTTATTCTTTTTATATATTCATCTTCTTCTTTTTCTGCCTTCCTTATGTTATTCTTTTTATATATTCATCTATCTTCTTCTCTTTCTATCTTCCTTATGTTATTCTTTTTATATATCCTTCTATCTTCTTCTCCTTCTATCCTTCCTTATGCTGGTCCACATTAACTAGTGCGGATAGCGTTCATATTAAAAAATCTACGAGTCAACCCACTTCCGGTCACGGCTTAGTCGGGACTTAACCATGCTCGGGAAGTGGTTCGAGAAGTCGGCTTGTAGTCCTGACTAAAAGCGGGTTTACTGAAGTTAATAGCTTTCAGAATTATCAGCTTTGGTATCACGGTTTAGTCATGGCTAAGTCCGGACTAAGACCACTTCTACCCCTAATATGAACAGGGTATTCCTCATACATGCATTCCATATTACCATATATCCGTACTCCTTCCCACATGGAAATATTCAATACATGTTTACATTCATGTCGACAAATATCAATCAACAGAAAGGTAAAAAGTTATGGGAGTACCTCAGACAAAGGGACGGATTTCACCCTCTCCTTTTCTTATTTAAAACCATCGTGTGCAATAATACTATAAGTCTTGTATGATTATTTATTGTCAGTCTGCACGACTATTTCTATGAAAATGTTATTAGGCTCTTTTATCAAAATCAAAACCCATGATAACTTTAGTGATGCACGAAATCCCAAGGAGCTTTTTCCCAAGAACTTAATTCTCTCCTTCTCTCTATCTTTCTCTCTCTGTATCTAAATATTTTTTTAATTGCATTAAATATCAAGCTTTCGAAAAGCATAGTTATTATCAAATTTATTATAATCAGAATTATCTTTATTTCTTACTATTGTTATAATTGATATCATTATTAATATTATTATTGTTATCATCATCATTTATAATTATTAATATGATCATTATTATAATTATTGGTGTTGTTATTATTGCCATAATTATCATTACTGCTGTTTTTTATTATTGTTATTACAATTATCATCATCGTCATCATTATTTAAATTTCATTCTATCCCTACCCTCTCTCTCTAGATGTTTCTTTGCATCCCCCCCCCACCACCACCACCATTTCACTACTTCTCTCTGCCACGTAATCTCTCTTCCACTCCTCCCCACCCCTCCACCATAATCCACCGTGTCCACATACTCCCCGTCAACGGGTTAATCTCCACGCGTTACCTCTACAATCACTTTGGGGTTAAAGAGCCAGTGGGCGTAGGAGCATAACGCCCCGCTTGACGAGCCGCTCGCATACCGCAGGCGCCTCTTTACCGCTCTATATGGGCAAAGAATGGTTGGTACTTCGCCAGTGCGCACCCAACTACACGCGTTTTATGCAAGCGATAAGTCGAACAAGGTCGCAGCTGTGATACATCTATGCGCCCTAAAGTTTCCGTAGAAGCGTAGGGTTCATGCATTTACCCCCTACGAGATCGGAGGCCATCTGTGCACGCGCTGCCGCACGCTCTGCTATGCGCATAGCCATCGTGTAGGCTCACACAGTATGAGCTTTTGAGCTATTTACTACTTCATTTTCTTTTCTACAGTTTATTTTACATCATATTAATCCCAAGGCCTACCACGTTGTTTTTAATGGTCACACGTTTGAATTATTGAATATGACTAAGTCATATTTCACGAATCTTGACATTTCGTAAACTTGAAATTGAAAAATATTACTTTTATATCATTCAATCAAGTATTGTAAAACAAGATATGGATGTACAGTGTCAAAGAAGTTTCATAATAAATACCAAATACCAATTTACATATTGAATTTGGACCTTACAGCGTATGCTGAATGGTTTACACATTTGCCGTATTGATAAAAATTAGCATTTGCTTGGAAGCAAATACTACCTAGTAAAAGCTTGCGCTCAAGTAAATGCTCAATTAATAGCCTTGATACAACCTTTTGCTTGACTTAAGAGCTGATGCCTGGCCAAATACTTGAGCTCATGCTTATGTTCAAACAATTAGTTGGGATATCGAGATGTGCGCCTCAGCATGATCAGATGCCTCAGAGCACCTTGCAGGTGCACAAGCAATGACAAGGAAGCATTAATGTCACACAATGCCTCCAAATAACCTTTCCTTAACAGTTATTTTTAGGTCAGGCAAAGCCAGCGTGTCCCCTTTTCCTTTGTCATAGTTGTAATGTTTAGAAAACGTTTACAAATGGCACAAATAAGAACAGAATGGCATGAACATTCAGACGGGACACTCTTAAAGCAATTTTCACTCTGGGTGTAATCTTGATCGTGACGGTTCAAATTCAGAAATGGCTGCTCCTGAAAGTATTTGAGAGGAGCTTGATTCCTCTAACAAGCTCAGTCTGGGTGCGCTTTCAACCTCCTTGATTGAGGATCACAAGGTTCAACTAGACAAGAGTCAACTGCCCAGTCTCAAAGAAAAACTTGGGGGGAAAAAAATCGAAACTACTTTAGCCTGAACGAATAAAAAGGGGGGGGGGGGGACTCGTTTTTCCGAAGGTTCATAATTCCGAAGGTTCGTCATTCCGAAACACAATGTTCCCTTAGCAGGGGGTTCATAATTCCGAAAATTAAATAGGGTTCATAATTCCGAACATTTGATGCATTACTCCGAAGACTTGTTATTACGAAGGTTCGTAATTCCGAAAATTAAATAGGGTTCGCAATTCCTAAAATGAAAAAGGGTTCATAATTCTGAAGGTTCTTAATTCCGAAAATGCAATAGAGCCCTACATAACTTTTCGGAATTACGAACCTTCGGAAATATGAACCCTTTTTTTCATTTTCGGAATTATGACCCCTATTTCATTTTCGGAATTACGAACCGTCGGAGTAACGAACCTTCGGAATCATGAACAAAAAAAAAAAAGAATAAAGCAACATAAGAAAAAGAATGCACTCAAATTACCTGACAGTTTCAAAATTTGATTCGTGTTTGTCTTTCTAAAGCTTGCAAATGCCGTAAAGGACTCAGTTCCAGAATAAAATACTGTACTCATCCAAATGTACGGTAACTCATCGGTATAGATTTTCGAGACACTTTCACAATAATGTGCAGAGAGTGATCTTGGTAATACCATAATTAAAGTGTTATTTCACGGGTTTTACTTACTTTGAAATATAGAGTAACATGCAAAAGAGTGTCAGCTACCAGTCTAAAGAACGAAATTATGAAAAGCAATGGCAGATGCAAAGAAAGTGGCTAATCTTTTTCGATAAGTAAAAGCGTAAGCTACCATTGGAGGAGCGTGACAAAATCAAGATAATGCTTGATGACGAGAGCACATTTTTTTATTTCAAGTTAGCATCTGCTTGCCCGGTGGGAAGAAGCCTTTGTTCTCCAAAAGTAAGCCTTGGCTTTTTCTTACAAGCTAAGGCTTGTTCTTGTTAGCACTTTTCTGAATAGAAGAGAAAGTTAAAGCTTGTTTTCCAGGAAGATATTTCTAAGTAAATTCTTGTCTTCAGAAGCATTTTCTTTGCATATGCAAGTAACAGCCTTTTCTTTCAACTAGAACCTTTTTACTTGCTAGTATTTTCTTGTTACGAACAATTACGAACGCAAGCAAAAGGTTAGAAAAGGCATTTGCTCGGTTTTATCGATACCGGCCATTGTATTGAGTCTTGTATAATAGACTTACCAGATTTTTTCATAGTTCTAATTGGGATGCAGAAAGCCCAAGATGCAGCTGTAGTTTTCCCTATATTTGCTTATTTTATCCGAAGGAAAATAGAAGTCGACTTAGTAAATTACAATGATATACTGTTTGGAAATTGTATTGCATATATTTGGAAATAGATTTTGAGTGGGTGGGGTACCAAACTTAATTAAGCATTTTATTACCTCATCTAAACTTTTCACTTTAGATCATGTTGAGATTTTCCTACAAAAACCCACAATTACTCATTACAAATAATTCAGCAAATGACCCATATCGCATTGTACATTACCTTTACCGATAGTAAATCATGTTGACGATTTATCATTATCATTGTATATTCATATTCATATTTACCACCTTTATAGTTTTCTGTTTTATTTATTGTGAAATAATCTCAATTTATCTATTACCTGCGATGGTGTTTATATAGACTAAACTCTGACATATCAAAATAAATCAAATAATTTAAATAGAGTCGTGTCTGCTTTCACGTATCTTAAAATCCTATAAGGATTTGGTAACAAAAATATTAAGAATCTTTTCTTGTGTGAATCAGTCATTAATTGAAAAAAATATTACAAGTTTAAAAAATGTATCATACTAGAATGTTGATGTCTAATGAACTACCAATGCGGATATCAATCTTCAACAAAAAAAAGCGAAGCCGGGAATTATATCTAATAGCCCAACATGGTTAATGTGAAAGCAACACAGTGCAGTGTTTATTCCTAAGGAGAAAGAAAAATAATGTAGTGCATTATTTTAATGGCATTTAGTCAGTCTTTCAGAAGTGAATTAGAATAAATGCTTCTCACTTCATCTGATCCCCTGCCCCCCCCCCCCACCACCCCTCTAATAACACATCAGAGGAACATGTCTGACCTAACCTCTACTGTATAGGCAACGTCTCTGTCGTATAATACCCCACTTTACGAGACGACGCCTGAATGCCATTATTATATCATTTAATATCCTGACTGCCGTTTAATCGCCAGCCCTTGATTGAATTTGACTTAAGTCTGTCACCTTTGACCTTCCAATCGAAGGTTTTTCGCCAGCTGTCTGCCAGGCTTTGTGTACCAGAAACTAAGTCAACGTTAGCAGTGATACGAAGCATGCATTCGCCTGCGTATATTGGTATCTATCCCTTACTCCCAGCTAATGGTATAGCGGTCCATTGGTTTTTAAGCACCTTCATTGACCACACACTGGGTATGTGTGACATCTCTTTCAGTTAGTAGAACACGGAATGTCATAAAGCGAGGCCGGGAGGGATCAGGGGGGCGTTTCATAAAGTGTCTTGTCGGTGATTTTTATCGACAAATTTGCTCTCAGCAAATCAGATGCAAGGATTTCAGTAACTTATAACAGTTATTGCAACTTGTCATTGATGATAAGTTTTATGAAACAGGGCCCAGGAAAAGGAGCTGGGGGAGAGGGAGGGGTCCCCGAGGTGTTCAATCTGTTTATAGAAAGTGTAACACGTGACTGCACCAGGATATCAATATCCGCCTATTTTCGAGAAAACGAGCAGGAATCTTTGACACAATTCTTAAAGCTCTCTATTAAACCATAAAACCAAGGAAATGGTAGATTGCAAACAACCTTTTTACCATTTTCAATTTTCATTATCAGAGAATCCTATTTTGGGTATTTCATTGATACTCAGAGGAGGTCGAGAAAGGAGAGTCAAGAATCTGCTTCGCCAGAACGCGCTTACTGGGTATCGCTATTTTGTATATTCTAAAGAAACAAACCGCTGGTTCCATTGTTTTTAAAACTTTGCGAGAACCAAGTTACAGATTTTCAGTTTTGTGCGAGATGAAGGTCTTGAAATATTCAATTTATCAATAATTTCATCGGCCATATGCTAGCGCATAGAGAAATGCTTGTGATCTGTGTGGTATGAATAAGGCATACCAAATTTTATAATTTAAATAAGTAGCCTAGGTCAAAGGATGTATTTCGGGAGCTGTATGACCATGTGTTTTCATTCATGCGATACCTGTCTTGCGTGTAGGGGGATATTCCATTCTCTTCCAAAAGAATATTTCCCTAACCGACCACAAAATTTGAAATGATATAATCCAACCTATTTTCCTCCCAGACAATGCTCCGGCATACATAGAACAAGATGAATACATCTTCTTTTAAGATAGGTGACACATAACCAATTACTTTAAAGTATCATGGGCCTATCCCACTAACATACGTCAGTTAGACCCAACTCCGGAAAACCAAGCACAGGTATATATTCCGAAAACGGAGTATGGAGCAAGATGAATATAGAGCCCTCATCGTTCAGTGCGAGACAGTGTATACAAAAGGCATGGGGGAAATCGTGCAATGTTGACCTGCTGTTGATAATATATTTTTCAAAAATAATGCTGGGGATATATTTATTTCAAATGTTTGTCATTTGAAAGTCATTTCATATGACGAATCATACAAGGATTTTGAAGATAATAGACACGCAGCATTATTTTTAAAAATATATATATCGTTGGCAGGGTGACTTTGCAAGATTCCCCCCCCCCCCCCATGCCTTTTGTACACATTGCCTCGCATTGAACGATGAGGGCTCTATATCTATACTCTCAGAGCGCGTTGATAGAGAGAGTTGTGACACGCGCATAATAAGCATGCGCGTACGCGGTCTTTGTTTAAAACATGGCGGATCATGGAGCTCCCAATAGTTCCCTTTCACGTACATTCTCTATGAGAGGGAACTTTTTGAAGCTCCATGAAATGACTGACCAATGAGAAGCGACCTCCAGTGTCAGGACTCTCTGTATGGATAGCTCTGTATACGCTGTTTTCGGAGTATATATATACATGTGCTCGGTTTTACGAAGTTGGGTCTGACTGTACGTCATGTCAAGGATTGCTTAATTTTTATGATGAAGGATTGAGGAAGAAGGGGTGTTGATCAATATACGTCACTCTGATGTGTGCCAGTATCAAGGGTCTGATATTTAATAATCAAACATTTTTATATAGCGCATTACACATAAGCAAAATTGCATGTCTCTATGCACTTTAGGAGAGGAAAGAAAGGAAAGATGCACTGGGTTCATGATTCTGATTAACTATAAAGTGGTGAAAAGGTATGTCTTTAGAGAATTAATGAAGTTTTCATAGGAATTTATACTTTTCAGATATTCAGGCAACTTGTTCCACAAAAGAGCGGCAGAATGTGTAAAAGACCTTTCCCCGTATGATTTTGTCATTATTTGTGGAACGCAGAGCAGGGACTTGAAACTGGAACGTAACATTCTATCGGGTTTATATGGAGTTAGTACTTCAGAGAGATAAGTAGGAGCCAGCTGATGTAAACATTGGTAGGTTAACATAAGTATTTTAAATTGGATACGGGATTTGATGGGCAACCAGTGTAGATCTCTTAAGACTGGAGTCTCCAGAATCAAGGTGAGCGAAAGCAGACCCCCCAAACTCATACAATTCATTATATTTCGATCTAAAGTAGATGTGGATAGAGTGAGAAGAGAGCATTGAGACGTTAACGCAGATATTAACAGTTCAAGTGGTAAAGGTGGTGGCATTGTTACTCTATTCTTGTTTGAATTGTTTTGTTGTTGCTTTTTTTTCTCTTTGGTAAACACTTTCCAAAGGATTTCATTAATATTTTCATCAACAATATAATCTTGCTCCGATTCACGGTATGATCTGAGATTTCAACACATAGTGAAGAGTAGAGTACCATCAACATTTCATACTCGAATAAAAAAAAAATACTGCTATAACCATCAAAGATCCTAAATAATGACAATATAGTAGGCCCTAAGGTGAAATGCCTTCCTGTTTTTCGCTTGATGGTGTCTTCGTCTCCTCAGAATGTTATCCTTCAAATTCCGCTTTTGAAATTCCTCCTTTTAGATCACCTTGAAATTCCTCTTTTAACAAAATTCCAGTAAACAACTTAGCAGCTAACGCACTACCCGGCGGCCAATGCCTCGTTCAAAAACACGCTGTATTGATCAGACGAGGGTATTTTGAACTGTGGACTGATGCAGATTTCGCCAGTGCAGTAGCTACAGGGGTATTGGGGCACGTCCCTCCCCCCCCCCCCCCCTTTCTCCTCGAATGACGATAAAATAGAAATCACAAATAAGAAAGAGAGAGAAAATAAAATGGTAGAAGGGTTAAGGGACAAGAGAAGAAGACGATAGTACCCCTCCTACATATTTCTTCTGTTTCTTCACCTTCCCCTAATAATTAGCATTTCATTTTCGACTAAGACCGGTGCTCCCCCCCCCCCCTCCCCTCCCCCATGGACTCACGGTACACAACTGGATGTCGGGTAGGGGAAGAGCCGGGGTGCTAGAACATAGGGTGTTATTACACCTTGAGCTAATCGTGAGATTTGGTAATTGAATTGCACTTTCAGAGTAAATGGTTTAAAGTTATTCTGAACGCTTACAAAATACTAGTACAAAACATATATATATATATATATATATATATATATATATAATACTAGTACTAGCTCCTTTTTTGATAATAATTTTAAAAAATAAAAAACTGACATTAAGGATAAAATACATGACCTGATGAACAATTCGCTCCAATTTCTAGATTTGTATTTTTAGACATACACTATAGAAATGATGATTGAATTTCGTGTGTAACGAAATCTTATATATCCATTAAGTGCTGGTCAGACCTAGTTGAACAATAGCGATGACGATTTTCAATAAATTTTCAATAAAAAGGTAAACCTTACTATGTTGTGTGTATGTATGAATAATCTCGTTATCGTTGCCGTTTTATGAGGTGTCTGACCAGCGCTTTGGACTGTACAAACAAATGAACATAGAAGAAAACAACCCCCTAAAAATTCTCATCCGCCTTCAGTTAACACGCTTGCATCAAATTCGTCCCTTGGCCGTGATAACTCGGAAGTTATTTCGTCCAGGGTCACTTCTCAACCCGACAGCAAGTTCGGTCGCATACCACGGATTCCAGAGGTATGATTCAAGGTCCTCTGGAAAGGGAATCTACCATATCATGTATCATGTACAGAGTCGGTAACGAAAGACGATATTCGTGACGTATGGGCTCAGCAGGGGTCATATAGTACACGAGAGAGGGACGAAATGTCCGTTGAATCACATTTCGAGAGGGTATTTTGAGACTCTAATATGCAGACGGACCAAAGAAATAAAGAATTCTGCGATACTTTGTGTGAGAAAAAAACAACTAACGGTTTGCACATGCATCAAGGACATATAAAGTCAGTGGGATTTGGTCTTGGCATAGCAATGCACAAAATTTAGACAAATTATTGCTGATGAATGATGGAATAAAAATTTAAGAATAGGCCTACGCATTTGTCAAAAGTGATAGCCAGAATTGGCAGCAGTACTGTTATCCTAAGCAACAGGAGAAATCAAAGAATGATAATACTAAAACAATGTTTATAGTCTAGTGGTAGAAGTCGCCGAAATAAAAAAAGGAGTAAGAAGAGGAGAAAAAGTAGTAGCAGTAGTAGTAGTAGCAGCAGCAGCAGCAGCAGCAGCAGCAGTAGTAGTATAGTAGTAATAACCAGGGGCGGCGCTACAGGGGGGCAGAGGGGGCGACCGCCCCCCCCCTATGATTTTTCAAGTAGTGAAAAAAGAAAAAAAAAGAAGAAAAGAGAAGAAAAGGAGGAAGAAAAGGGAAGAAAAGGGAAGAAAGAAGAAAGAGGAGTATTAAAAAGAGTGGTCTTAAACATATAACTCTTTATATCCCTCATTGAAAATTTCTTGCTCTTGGATTGGTCGAGAGCACTTCATGTGATTAATCATAATTCTACCAGAAAAAGAAATTACTCCGGGAGAAAAATAGGTTTAGTGACGTCTAACTTTTCAGAGTATGATAGTTTTTTTTTACTATCATGCCTCCGACTGCCCCTTGCTCCCTAGAATCATTTCTCTTGACGCGTACGGCGAACAGCCAGTAGTCTCCCTCGGGTAACTCCCGCGATGGGACGGCGCGGGCACCAGTGAAACTACGCCGAGCCCGGGAATTTTCATAAATCCATATAAAGAAAAGTGAGAGGGGGGGGGGGGCGGACACTGAACAAAAAATAGCCGTCAATATTGCAAAATATGCATGAAGTAACACTAAACCCAGTAAATATTTGCAATTAATAATTCTGTCAACCTATCTTGTCAAAGATTCTTGACAATTTGCATGAAATTGTGTTCGATTTACTGTTTAAAAGTGACCTGTCCGGACTCCGGACACACGACGTGTTGGTTATGTAAATGTAATTGGATGTAGGTCAGTAGATCAGCTGTTTCTCATGCATGCGCAATCGTACTAGCTAAATGCGCGTCGTAACGCGCACGTCATCAGTCGAAATCAAAACATGGCGACCTATGTCTAGCCTAGTGTCCGTCGAAAGGAAAAAAAAAATGATTTCAATTGACGAGGACCAAAAACAAACCAGGATTGGAAACAAATGAAGTAGCCTATATTCAGTTATCAGGTAAACTTTATCTACCGTGTTCGGTTATATCAGGTAAAATTTCATTTGAGTGTAAACTGTCATAATCAGTCTATGTCGTTTGACCCTTTTTAACTGTTTTTTAATACAATGTCTTGTGTTACTTTTTATTTACTTAGGCCTAGTAACAAAGTTAGACCTAAATATAGATCTATTTAACGTTAGCCTACCAGACTCTAACAGTAGTAGTAATTAACATTAATTAAATGCTAGCCTAGCCTAGTATTAAATTATTTATTATTTATTTAATCTAACTGTGCCTGTGCAGTTCATTACTTTTCTCTTTCGGAATTTCACCGATTACGTTACGGTATAGAGTATAGATCTAGATCTAGTACTACCCTTTAACACTTTATAACATGATTAAAATTAGCTTGATGTTATAGACAACCTAGTCCTAAAAGTTAGAGGCCTATAAAAGAAAATTACAGGGCCTTTATTCTGAAATCTACTTCGATCTACGGGGTCGGTCTCAGGCTCAGCAACTATCAATCGCGTCAATCTATTCTAAGTTAGTTAGCGACCACTGACACTGTTTTGCTCTAGTAGATCTATATAGATTTAACAATGCGAGATTTACACCAACTAACATTAATTTGTCATATCTAGATCAAAGTTAAATCCAAATATATTTAATTGTTGATGAGGGATATAAAACAAATATACAGGGTCTTTATTCGGAAATCTAGTGCGATCTATGGGGTCGGTCTCAGCGACTACAGTCAATCGTCTATTTCTCTCGGGGCTCTCGCCCCTCGAGGAAATAGACGACTGTAGTCACTTCGACCGACCCCATAGATCGCACTAGATTTCCTCGGGCCCTGTATATTTGTATAATATTACCCCTGTTATTTAATGGAGAAAAAATATGACGTCATCTTTAGGTCGTCTTGCCCCTCCTATCAAAATACCCTGGCGCCGCCCCTGGTAATAACAGTAGTAGCAGCTGCAGCGTCTGTGTGTGTGTATGTGTGTGTGTGTGTGTGTGTGTGTGTGTGTGTGTGTAATTAGGTTTTTACAGACGTGTATCAATCAGATATGATTATTTACGTCTTGGGACCGACCTTTAACGTCACCATCCGAAAGACGTGACTCAGTTCGAACCTGGGGCCGCTGAATCAGTTTATAACTTCCACTGTTAGCTGGATTACAGGCGCACGCCACAACGCCCAGTTGTAGCAGCAGCAGTTGTAGTCTTTGTTGTTTCGTTGTTGTTCTTGTTGTTATTATTACGTAGTAATAGTAGCCGTCGTAAATACTAGTAGTAATAGTCATAGTAGTAGAAATAGAAGTAGTAGAAGTAATGGTGTAGTTCTAGTAGTAGAAGGAGCAGTGGTAGACTAGTTAAATTAGAGGTAGTACTAATAGTAGAAGTAGCAGTATCATTATAGTATAGTAGTAGTAGAAGTAGCAGCAGCAGTAGTAGTAGTAGAAGTAGCAGCAGCAGTAGTAGTAGCAGTAGTAGCAGTAGTATAGTAGTAGCAGTAGCAGAAGCAGCAATAATAAGGAAACTAAAGTTCGCATAGAAATGATAAACAAAAAGAGATACTTAAAGAAACTGCGTCAAGATTTAAAGCCTATCGATACAGCTCAGAATTGATTTGCTCGCACTACAAAGTTGCATCATGTTAACAAATACATAAACAATGAATAAGAGATCAAGGTACGTAGGCAATCAGGCATGACGGCGCTTTGATGAAGTCTGATCAGTGTTATGGAGATACTGCGTGAAGTAATGTTGGAAGTCAAGTATATTAAAGCTCGTTCGTTAGATTTAGGCCTTAATTTAAAATTGCATATTTCGTTGCGGTACAATGATTTTTACACAAAAATAAATTGATGAATTCAGAGTGATATAAATCACGACTTACCGTAGGCACTTGAAAGCGACGATAAGAAAAAAAAGGACCAAAAACTCTTCACCACGACTTGCTGCCAATAGGTGAAATCCCGAGCTCGAAAGTTGGACTGAAAAAGAGCGATCAATAAATAGCTCGCATACCCCAAGCGACTCTGTGATCACTGGACGAGATCACGTCAAGAATCCCGCGATGAAATTTCGCAGAAGTCCTGAGTTGGGTTGCCAAATCTAGCCTGGGTGATAGTACGAGACGGGAAGAGTTAGGGGAAGGAGGAGGATAAGAGCGAAAGCACTTCTTTTTGCACACGGCATCGGGGACAGAGATGAACTTGAGCGGGTCTATCTTGCTTTTTCGCACGGCCCGCTAGCGGGGCTTGCCCGTGGAGTTCGGCATCCATTTTTGGCTTCGCGCACGTCTCAGTGAAAGTCCAGCCTTCCACGATGGCATGAGCATTATTGTGGGTGCTGCTAGATGCACGACCATCCAGTCTCCTTTCAAAATTAGGTCCGTATTCCCAACCCTTCCATTCCCTCTCTCTAGGTTTATTCCTTCTGGAATATGCCGTCACAATGAACCACGGTCTCACAATGAATAAGACAGACAGTCGGACGGCTGATTGTGACGTCATGTGCAAAATCCCTCAGTGGCGCCATGCCAACGTCCCTTGCATCATTTCATCTAGTCACGTGAATGTGTGTACAGTCACGTGACATGCCGCCACAATGGAGCGTCATTTCATTTTCCAAAGATACTTTTACGTTGTTTGTTTGTTGGTGTTTTTTTTGTCTTTCTCTCTTTCTCTCTCTCCCCCAGTACTGTTCGAATCCCCCTTCTTTTTGTTTTTTTTTTTCTTTTCTTTTTAAAATTTACTTATATTGCACAAATTAGCATGTTTTCTTTCTTTTTTATTTTAATTTAAGGACTGTAACTATTTTTTACTTTTTTCCAAACAGGGGTCTATAAAATACAAGCCATGCTTACTTAATAGACTCCTTCACTTATGTTTTTCTTTGCAATTACAATATTTACATTATACCAGTTATCGCTTGATCAGTGTAAACCATAACCAAGTTCATTGAATGATGTTCTGTTATATCTATGTTCCAATTCATATCGTATATTTGTTATGTTCCTGTTCTTAATGTTCGTATGTGTGTTTAAAAATTTTGTAAAAGATATGTTTGTGGAAAATAAATAAACTTTGAAACTGTGAAACATATAAACGGGGAAAACCCCGGGGTTTACTATGAATGTTTTTGCCTACTTCTGCAATCTTCATTTCGATTTGATATAGTACGATTATTCATGATGATTTTTGCTTTAATGCCTGCCGTACCGTCGGCAGCTATCCTTTGGCTGCATTTACCGGGAAAAAAGTTTTCGCCTAAAAAGGAAACTTTTCTTTCAACATTACTTGTATTCACTTCATTATGGTGGATAATGAATTACATTTGATAAATTCATTCGCATGATAGTATGAGACAACAAATTTCATTTAGAAATTAATTGTTTAGGATGAAGGGAAAGTAGGATAAAATCGATGAAGCGTTCGTCAGATTTCAAGTCTTGTAATACCATTTATGCGGAAACCTCAAAGAACTTTGTCTGGCATTCTATAGGTCAACAGTTAATGAGTATGAAGGAAATAAAGGATAACTCCGAGTTTGGTTCCGCGCGAGCCTTTATATCGGCTAGCGCGTAAGGGTGCGTCGAGTAGTCTACTCACGAGTCGCTTTTACGCTTATAGAGAGTGTAATTGAAATCGCAATATATCTTAATAATATTTGATGCCCATATTTTGAATATAGTATAACGACATGAAACCTCTAACATACAGAGCAAAATTATTTTTTCTGATTGGTACCTTTTAAATGTACGTACCTTTTTATATTTGTCGTTCTCGGATATCTGTGTATTCAGTAATGAAATACTAAATATCTTTGGAGCGACTATCCGGAACAGCTGAAGAGAGAAAGTCATGGAGAACTTTTGTCACAATATCTATTACATTGTCGCCCCAACTTCCTTAAGTTACAGGACATAGATACTATTGCCCTGTTATTTAAAAGTACGACTTGTTTTCATCATTATGACGCGGTCATGGTGGTCGTTAAAGTTATTCGATTTGGGGGAGGCCCTGAGATGGCTAACAATTTGAAGAAAATAAAACTTGAAGTTCTCAAGAAAATAATGAACTTTTTATAAGAATTACACTGAATAACCCTGAGATTATAATCTTCATAACAACAGAACTAATTGCAATACTACACCAGTGCAGCCCCTATTGTTCTTCATTGTTTGAATGACCGATAAGAAAATTTCACTAAAATTTACGTTTCTCTTTAATATAAAATTATTTTAGAAGGAAGAAATTCAGTAACCGATAAGCTAATATGAGTAGTATTAGGGACTGGTCAAGAACTCTGTAAAGGAAAAATGGGTCAAAACTTTCCCAAATGTCTGACGGGAAAAATTCGTAATTTTCAAATTGTCATCTGAGTTTCATCATTTATTTGTTGTGATTTACTTTTTTCAACCTCCGAGCAGAACTGTATATATAAATATATATATATATATATATATATATATATATATATATATCATGGCCGTCGCCAGGGGGGTGCGGAGGGTGCGAACGCACCCCCCTCCAGACCAAAAAAAAAAAAAAAAAAAAAAAAAAAAGGATATTTTTTTTTTTTTGGGGGGGGGGGGTGTCTTTTGAAAAGGGCGACATGTTCTTATTGTGTAGTGTCGAACAGCTCATATTTGCACCACCAGCACCACTGCCTGACATTGGAGTTGGTAAGTTTTGTCTTTTTTTTTTCCAAAAGGCACCCCTCCCCCCTTGAAAAAAAACTAGTGACGGCACTGTATATATATATATATATATATATATATAATGAAAGAAATGTCACTATGAGACGGTAGTAGCTTTTATTGTCCACTTTTATTTGTCAAGCTTTCGATCAATGATCTTCATCAGGACTGTATAAAAACACAAAATGATGGCTGACATTTACATCGGAATATAAATACCAATTTCTTACAATGGTTAAGTACTATTCAATATAATTATAATAATATTAATTATATTATTATAATGATTATTATTATTATTATTATCATTATTATCATTGTTATTGTTATTGCTTTCGTTATATCTATTATTATTGTTATTATCATTATTGTTGTGTTCGAGGAACATTTCTTACAATAAATATGTATATATTATAACCATTTTGTAACCAGCTCCCTGAGGAAGGCGCCGATGGACAATAGGTGTGTTCACATAATCCTAACAATATAATTTGACTACTAATGAGAAAATAATACATATTTTACAATTTAATAACTTATTGAAATGATCATTTGACACCAAATTGCACCCCAAGAAAGGTACAGTATATAAAATTGTACTCTGTAAATTTGACTTAAATGGAATGAGAAGCTTTGGGGTTATTAAGGTTGTAATGCCAAAAAAATGGTTCTTCTATAAATCCAGAGCATTTGGGGCAGCAAAACTTGGTTTAGGGGCACTTTGGTGTTACACCTCCTTCCCGATTGATATTTTTGTAATGTACCCCCAAATCTCTTCCTCCAGACAAAATTTAGTCCATGGGCCTTAAGGGGGAAAATTTGCCCCAATTTTTAAAGGCCCTCTTACAACCAATACCGATGGAAAAATTTTGTCATTTTTTATGTTTTGGTAATGTATAGTCATACACATTCCTTCTTGCAAAGTTTGGCGCATAAATTATGTTAGATGGGTTGATATTGAACCGACTTAATTGGGGACCCTTTTGGGGCGTTCTGGGGGCCAAATCCGGCGGCTTCGTTCGGGCTGACAAGCTTTTTGTGAATGACATGGATGGTCAAAGTAATTTCAAGAGGTCAAATCTTATAAGTAAAATCGGGTGACTATTTCTGGGGGGTGATTCACTAACAGCTAAAATTAATCCCAAATAAGAAAAAAATCAATTTTAGGAACAATATCCATCCTAAGAGCGATATCGCTTTTAGTGACTGATTCACTAAGGTATTTGGGATTGATTCCAGCCTCTGAATTGATTTTAAGGTTGGGAGTGATCCGGATCGCTCCTAAAGGCCACCGCACACTACACGACCTCAGGTCGTGTAGTGTGCGGTGGCCTTAACAATCACAAACGGTCACTCCACTGCATGCCCGCCCGCGCCCCAACCTGGGCGCGGCTACGCTGTGCCTGCCTGCACGCCCATTGCCCTAGCCATAGGCCCTAGCCCTGTGTATGTCCAGTCGATGCGTGCGCGCAATTAATGCAGTAGCTAGGTAACGCGCACTAGCTACGCGCTAAGTAGAGAATTAGGTCGGGTGACTGAGGGACGGTGACTGAAATTTGAGTACGTTGATTGGTTGGAATGAGTGCGCTCGTAAATATTCATTTGCGCTCATATATATTCATGATAAAATTGATTCCATCCTAAAAGCGATTTAGTGAATCAGTAAGGTGGAATTAATTTTAAGCTGGGAATGAAATCAATCCCGAAAATTGATTTTAGGAATGATATCGATCCCAGTTAGTGAATCACCCCCCTGGACAGGCTCACAGACTGTGATCCCATTTTTATTTTTTAACATTCATAACATTCTTGTTGCTTGTCCGATTTCTTTCAAATTTTTACCATCCCGTTTCTCTTATTTTCTATTTTTATTTATTTTTTTTTTTACAAAGGTTGGATTTCCCTTTGAGACAATTTCATAAACCTTGTGCCTACCCTAGCAATTGTCAGTCTCTAGGTATTGGCTTTTGCAATGGTAGGATTCATACTCTCACGGTTCAGACCCTCTGTTACGCTTTACGAGTGACAAGGGATTATGTCAGTAGACTATCCGCATTCTCCAGTCAATAGATTATGTTCCTGAACCACCCCCATGATACTATAGTGCCCCCTCGACGGCCGACCCTACCCTACAACACCGCCCACGCCCCTTTCATTCCATTCCCAGCCCACCCAACATTACGGGGATCAACTGCACATGGGGCATATTGTGTAAGTGTACAAAGTTTGGCTAGCAAATTAAAATCCCATGACATCATGTTATGAATCGCTGTCACTCGAGCGAGCAGCTGCAAACAAAACAAAGTATTCACGTTCCCGACATGCCACCGTCTCTGTTATGATATGAGGTTGAATGGGGGCACTTGGGATTCTATCCCCCCCCCCCAACAGCTCCCCTTCTCCCCCCCCCCCCAAAAAAAAATAATAATTATAAATTATCAATATAATGATAACAAATAAATGAATTAATGAATAAAAAACAAAAGAGAATTTTAAGAATATAACATAATGATAATAATAATCATAATAATGATGTTCATGATCATGGTAGTTATATGAAGAAGTAAGTAAAGAAAGTGCCAAAGTTAAAACTGAAGGTGAGTGAGAGGAGAGGGGATGAAGCAGGAGAGAGACGGAAAATGGGAAGGAAAAAAAATAAAGAAATAAAGAAAAGAAGTAGTAGTAGAGACGGAAACTGGGAAGAAGAAAAAGAAAAAATTAATAAAGGAAAATAGTAGTAGTAGTATAGTAGTAGTAGTAGTAGTAGTAGTAGAACCAGCAGCAGCAGTAGTAGTAGTAGTAGTAGTAGTAGTAGTAGTAGTAGTAGTAGTAATAGTGGTATAGTATTAGTAGTAGAAGTAGTAGTAGTAATAGTAGTTGCAGTAGCAGCAGCAGCAGCAGTAATAGCAGTAGCAGTAGTAATATTAGTAATAATAATAATAGTTCAGTTCTACTGATTTGTCTAATTCCCATAGGCTTAACACATGGCCAACCCGGTTCCAGTAGTCAATGGCTTAAAAAACAATTCTTAGATTAATTGATATGAATCGTTATGCATCATGAACTACATTATATTAAAAGTCCCCTCACGTATACCATGGAATAATTAGCTATTACCCCTATTACCCCCATTAGCAAGTACTATATATATATATATACTATATATCTTAGTGTGATATTGACAAACGCCGACACGTGATACCCTAGTTATGCCGTGACCCTGCCATGAAGCAGAAAGACAGGAGGGGGAAGCAGGAGGGGGAAGGTGAGAAAGGGTAGAGGGAAAAAAGGGGTGTGAGATAGAGACTGGTTGGGGGAAATTTAACATTTATTCCTTTCTCATGGGCGGTACAATGTGGGTAATGTAAAAAAATGAGTAGGCCCTACAGCAAATATTTATTAAATTAGCTAGAAGGAGGCGAAAACCCCGAAAGCAAAGCTTGTGTGGGGAACGCGAAGAATGACACAAAGAGAGAGAGAGAGAGAGTGTGCGTGTGTGTGTGTGTGTGTGTGCGTGGATGTGGGCGTGTGTGTGTGTGTAATTGAGTTTTGACAAATAAAATTATTTACGTCTGGGACCGATCTTTCATGTCACCATCCGAAAGACGTGACTGACATTCGAACCTGGGTCCGATCAGAGTCAGTTTGTAGGCAAATAAAGAGCTGCCCATAGACGTTACCGCGAGAACTTCTGATCCTCAATGCCGTAATGCCGAGCGGTGCGGGGTATATGTGGCGGGAATTGAGTGGGCCGGTGCTATTAGACCGGCAGCCCAGAAGATTTATTCAAGTGAAAAGCGCCGGAACAACTGACCTCATAGGCCGATGGGGAGGACCCTAGACCTCACAAAAATGGATTGCTGCCGGGTCTGAGCCGTGGTCTTCCCGCCAAAATCACACAATTTGTGACGTCACTACCGGAAGTCCCATTTTTCACAATGTACAGAGAGGTGCACATGACACCATCACATAAAACATGTCCCCTCCCTATTTTGAGTGCTTCATTTGTAATTTTTTTTTGATAACTTGACTAGCTTGAGTATACGAGACAACGCAACGAGTTTTCCCGGCGTTTGCGTCGCCGAGGTCGACGATTACGACGATAACATTAAGGAGCGACGTCGTCGACATGCGGCGAATTTGTCCGCTTTTTGTCTCAATTTCGGTTACAAATATTTGAGTTTATTTTAAATAGCTTTTAATTTACCCGATTGCTCTGAAACTTGGCCTAACTATGCAGCAGGTCCTCCGCTTTCCGGAACATATATGGATGTTAAACATATTTATAGGTTTGGGTTATATTCTGACCATTTAAGTAACACGGGTTTTAGGAAAATCTGTCAAAAATTGTAGTTTTGGGGTAACATTTTAGAGTGAGTTTTATACAAGCGCTCTATGGGGAAAATATTATACTGAACTGATTGATACATATCATATTACATGAAGATATACTCCGCTCTATTCCCTTCTCTCTCTCTCTCTCTCTCTCTCTCTCTCTCTCTCTTTCTCTCACGTTTTCTTTCTTTCTCTCTCTCTCTCTCTCTCTCTCTCCGGTTTCTATATCCCTCCTCGTACAACACTTCCTTCTCTATCTCTCTATGCTATTACCCTAGCCCCTCCTATTATCATTACATCACCCCTTCTCCCTCTCTTTCTCTCTCTCTCTTTCTCTCTCTCAGACTCTCTCTCTCTTTCTCTTCTCCTCTCTATATATCTTGATCTATCAATTGCGGTTTCTCTATCCCTCCATGTACATGCTGTACTACCTCACCCCTCTCTGTCACTATTCCTCTCATGCATCCACCATGACTGATATTCTTCTTTTCTAAGTAGTCAAATATCTTCATTTTATCCGAGGAGATGTTTATTCAGATATCTATGAGTATTCCTGTATTCTTTCACAATGATTCTGGAGGCTCGAGCCATGTCCATTCGGCGCACGAAGAAATCCTATTCAAGATGCCCAGTTGACTTGACCTTGGAGCAGACTGTAAACAGGGATGCTTCATCTCCCACGAAAGGCATAGCAACTTTCACAAATTCCCACGGTGCTTTCAGAAGATGGGCTATTACACTCACACAACGAAGTATGGCCCTTACAGTGCTTCGTGAACTGGTCAGTCTTCACCAAGGGGAAGAATCGATGAATCAGCTGAGGAAAAGGAGAATCGAACGGGATAATGCTGACATGAGTGCCATAACAAATACACTGACCAACACATGCAACCTATTTGCCCCTGTTCATCAGGGAGAACAGCAAAGGATGCAACGAGTGAATTTCTCCTTTCAACACTTGAACGAGGAGAAAATCTTCGACTCAAATTTCAAGATGAATATGCAGCTGATACTTCACGGTCTCTGAAGCCAGAAACAAGGATCAAGATGTTAAACTTTGCAGCAGAAAATTCCAAGAGATCCAAAACGGTAGTACGGAGAGAGAACGCAGCCGAGGGAGCCAGGGATGTCTTTGGGCGAATGTTAGCTGTTGCCGCTGATTTAACTGATGCACTTGACCTACATCACATTCTAAGCTTCCCACTCACCGAAGTGCCTCTTTCACTTGCCCTTAGCGATGGGGCTTCCCTCAAGACGGATCGAGAAGGCAGCTTTGACAAGAAAGCTTGAATGCGAACAGGAAAAATCTCTGTTGGCTCCAAATCTTCCCGTGATCTTAGCCAGTGTGATTGATGGTGGTATCCCCATTCATGAAACTGTTCTCCAACATAGCAAATCAACATACGGAACCATGGCCAAGGATCTACTGGGTAACCTTGTTCGAGTCGCGGAGAGCAAATACACCTTGTGCTAGAAAAGTACCAGTCACCTTCCATCAAAGATCCAGAGCGAAATCTACGCCATTCTACTTCTCAAGCATTCATCATTACTGGACCTGATCAGGCCCAGCGTCAGAGTGGCACAGAGTTACTCAGGGGTAGTTCGTTCAATGAAGAATTCGCCAAAATTTGTCACGGAAGAATGGAGGAAGCCCCAGTACGGACCAATAGTCGGGAGAAAAAGAATATATGTGTCCCATGGCGGAGCTTGTATTGAACTGAACAATAATGGGGACAACCAATTGGAAGTAGATCAGCCGAGTTCCGTCCAATGCCATCGCGAAGAGGCTGATACTCTCATAGCTTCCCATGTAAGCAAGATTTCAGACGGCAGTATCCTTGTTAGGTCAAGTGATACAGATGTATTTATCATCCTGCTTGGGCTCTGTGGGAGGTCAACGGGGATGAACATCATAATGGACTCTGGGTCTGGCAATAACAGGTCCGTCTGGTCAGCCCTCTTCCACATGCTGGCAACATAGTGGACTCTTTTGATATGATTACCAAGTGTCTTTGCACATGGGGGAGAGAAGAACAGTTTATTTTCTTTAATTTTGCGAGAGGGCCCTTCTCACCTCCACTGCTTTGAAATCTTTGTATCTGGCCTCATTTATGTCGGATATTACACAGCCGTATAACGAGCAAACGAATTATGTAATGGTTGGTATATCAACCGCCTCGCTTGTTAGCGATCGGAGCGCTTCGATGTGTGTGGCACTTGATTCCATCTTTTGTAGGGGCTTCATCTTACCCTTTCTGAAGAAACACGACGTAAAGTCACAACCAGTCAGGGCATGGGGTCCAATCAGTGCTTCTGTTGCACCTGGTTGTTTCTTTTCTAGAAGGGCAGCTACATTGTATCTCCTGTTATTGCCAGACCCAGAGTCCATTATGATGTTCATCCCCGTTGACCTCCCACAGAGCCCATGCAGGATGATAAATACATCTGTATCACTTGACCTAACAAGGATACTGCCGTCTGAAATCTTGCTTACTTGGAAAGCTATGAGAGTATCAGCCTCTTCGTGATGGCATTGGAGGGAACTCGGCTGATCTACTTCCAGTTGGTTGTCCCCATTATTGTTCAGTTCAGTACAAGCTCCGCCATGGGACACATATATTCTTTTTCTCCCGACTATTGGTCCGTACTGGGGCTTCCTCCATTCGTCCGTGACAAATTTGGCGAATTCTTCATTGAACGAACTACCCCTGAGTAACTCTTTGCCACTCTGACGCTGGGCCTGATCAGGTCCAGTAATGATGAATGCTTGAGAAGTAGAATGGCGTAGATTTCGCTCTGGATCTTTGATGGAAGGTGACTGGTACTTTTCTAGCACAAGGTGTATTTGCTCTCCGCGACTCGAACAAACCCTACCCAGTAGATCCTTGGCCATGGTTCCGTATGTTGATTTGCTATGTTGGAGAACAGTTTCATGAATGGTGATACCACCATCAATCACACTGGCTAAGATCACGGGAAGATTTGGAGCCAACAGAGTTTCTTCCTGTTCGCATTCAAGCTTTCTTGTCAAAGCTGCCTTTTCCGTCTTGAGGGAAGCCCCATCGCTAAGGGCAAGTGAAAGAGGCACTTCGGTGAGTGGGAAGCTTAGAATGTGATGTAGGTCAAGTGCATCAGTTAAATCAGCGGCAACAGCTAACATTCGCCCAAAGACATCCCTGGCTCCCTCGGCTGCGTTCTCTCTCCGTACTACCGTTTTGGATCTCTTGGAATTTTCTGCTGCAAAGTTTAACATCTTGATCCTTGTTTCTGGCTTCAGAGACCGTGAAGTATCAGCTGCATATTCATCTTGAAATTTGAGTCGAAGATTTTCTCCTCGTTCAAGTGTTGAAAGGAGAAATTCACTCGTTGCATCCTTTGCTGTTCTCCCTGATGAACAGGGGCAAATAGGTTGCATGTGTTGGTCAGTGTATTTGTTATGGCACTCATGTCAGCATTATCCCGTTCGATTCTCCTTTTCCTCAGCTGATTCATCGATTCTTCCCCTTGGTGAAGACTGACCAGTTCACGAAGCACTGTAAGGGCCATACTTCGTTGTGTGAGTGTAATAGCCCATCTTCTGAAAGCACCGTGGAAATTTGTGAAAGTTGCTATGCCTTTTGTGGGAGATGAAGCATCCCTGTTTACAGTCTGCTCCAAGGTCAAGTCAACTGGGCATCTTGAATAGGATTTCTTCGTGCGCCGAATGGACATGGCTCGAGCCTCCAGAATCATTGTGAAAGAATACAGGAATACTCATAGATATCTGAATAAACATCTCCTCGGATAAAATGAAGATATTTGACTACTTAGAAAAGAAGAATATCAGTCATGGTGGATGCATGAGAGGAATAGTGACAGAGAGGGGTGAGGTAGTACAGCATATGTACATGGAGGGATAGAGAAACCGCAATTGATAGATCAAGATATATAGAGAGGAGAAGAGAAAGAGAGAGAGAGTCTGAGAGAGAAAGAGAGAGAGAGAAAGAGAGAGAGAGAAAGAGAGGGAGAAGGGGTGATGTAATGATAATAGGAGGGGCTAGGGTAATAGTATAGAGAGATAGAGAAGGAAGTGTTGTACGAGGAGGGATATAGAAACCGGAGAGAGAGAGAGAGAGAGAGAGAAAGAGAACGTGAGAGAAAGAGAGAGAGAGAGAGAGAGAGAGAGAAGGGAATAGAGTGGAGTATATCTTCATGTAATGTGATATGTATCAATCAGTCCAGTATAATATTTTCCCCATAGAGCGCTTGTATAAAACTCACTCTAAAATGTTACCCCAAAACTACAATTTTTTGACAGATTTTCCTAAAACCCGTGTTACTTAAATGGTCAGAATATAACCCAAACCTATAAATATGTTTAATATCCATATATGTTCCGGAAAGCGGAGGACCTGCTGCATAGTTAGGCCAAGTTTCAGAGCAATCGGGTAAATTAAAAGCTATTTAAAATAAACTCAAATATTTGTAATCGAAATTGAGACAAAAAAGCGGACAAATTCTTCGCATGTCGACGACGTCGCTCCTTAATGTTATCGTCGTAATCGTCGACCTCGGCGACGCAAACGCCGGGAAAACTCGTTGCGTTGTCTCGTATACTCAAGCTAGTCAAGTTATCAAAAAAAATTTACAAATGAAGCACTCAAAATAGGGAGGGGACATGTTTTATGTGATGGTGTCATGTGCACCTCTCTGTACATTGTGAAAAATGGGACTTCCGGTAGTGACGTCACAAATTGTGTGATTTTGGCGGGAAGACCACGGCTCAGACCCGGCAGCAATCCATTTTTGTGAGGTCTAGGGTCCACCCCATCGGCCTATGAGGTCAGTTGTTCCGGCGCTTTTCACTTGAATAAATCTTCTGGGCTGCCGGTCTATATCGGCGACGCAGCGAAGTTAATGCGGACGTGGTGATTTTGCGAGGACGGAGTCTGTAGCGGAGAGTCGTAGTGTGCGTTGTCGGAAAGGTGACGGACTGATGGTTGTGTGGGTCGGCGGCTATTGCGTTTTGGGTAGGGGTCGGCAGCAGCGGTTGTAGTGGCTGTTATCTCTAGGGTAAGGTTGGCGGAGGAGAGCGGGGTTGAGGATAAAGGTGAAGTGCATGTAGTAGTCTCGTTGTGGAGGAGTGGGAGCCAGATGTTGTTGATACATGCATAAGGTTCCGCTGTCGGGTGTTGTGTTTGTCAAATTTCCTGATCTGCTTGGAATGCTTTGCTTGCGGTCTCATTGTTGAATGCCTCTACTTTGTGGAGGTCGTCTTGGTAAACTCGAGAGTCGAAGAGATGTCTGCTTTGATGGAGTGTACCTTGTGTCGGGTGTGCGCAATACGTTCCTGGTGAGAGCTTGTCCGGCTTGGTGTAGGATGCGTTGGGCCTAAGACGTGTCGATCGAGGACTTGAGTTGAACGCCTGGGGGATGATATTGGAGTCGCGGCGGCGTTTGAGGAAGAAGAGGTGGTTGTTGAGTTTGATTTGGTTGCGCTGAAGAAGTCTCGCGGTTCGTTGAGTAGGCTCCCTGTAGAGCTTATTATGATGTTTTTTGAAGGTTGATGCATGGTGTAATAGATAGCGTTGATGGGCTGTTCGCAGTCACGTGTGTGACCCCCAAAACCCGGGAATTTGACTAGTAATGTGAGCCCTATAATTTTGATAATCCTCTAGTTCAGCAGTGGAGTATCTGCAGGGGGGGGCAGAGGGGGCACGTGCCCCGGGCAGCACTTGAAGGAGGCGCAAAAAACGCAAAATAGAGAAAGAAAGGGGGAGAAATACCCAAAAAATGATGGTCTTTAAAAATTATTTGCGCCCCAGTCAAGGTCAAAATGCGTAAGAAATGGTGTTTTACAGGGTTTGAAATGCAAAAGTTTTCTAAAGCTCGGTCGCTTTGCTCCCTCGCATAATTATGTTCAGGATCTATCTATTTCGTGCCCCCAATGGCATTTTTAAAGTGTTTAAGATTAATACATGTAGACTGTAGTTGCTTCGCCCCCCCCCCCCCGCCTCCCGCATAAGGCAGGAGCTGATTGTTAAATTTTGCGCTCTCAGATGGGATGTAAGTGCATAAAAATCACTATCGAAGTATAGAACATTCGAAAGAAATCATACATTTGTCTTGCCATTACCTTGCTATATTTCTCAAATAAATTTCACTCAGGGTTTTCATTTGTAGGAATTGTAGTTTTATTCTTAAGGGTAAAAAAAAAACATAAGAAATTTCATTGTGAGGGATGAAAAATTAAAAAAAAAACCTGCCGCTCGCTCGCGTTGCTTCCTCACTATACAATAATTCATCAAATTTGGGCTAACAATCCGGGTTATGTGCATCAAAACTCTTTTTTTCACGTAGTGCCATCATTTCTGATTTAAAAACGCTCATTTATCTGAAATTGGGCATGGGAGCGCAGATTTGATAGTTTGCTCCGGGTGCCAAAATACCTAGATACGCCACTGTCTAGTTGTGTATTTTGTGTGTGTGTGTGTTTTTTTTTTTTTTTTGCTATGTATAAACAACAAATACATACATAGGTCTATGGATTAAAGACCACAAAAGGGACTATGATAATACTTGTTCTAGGTCAAAGGTCACAAAGTTCAGGTCACTTGTTGACTTCGCACAGAAGCAGGTTTTTGAAACTTTGATTTCATCTTTGAATTTCTGTAAATTTTCAAAAGCTATAGTGTTGATATGAATGGTAGATACATTTCATAGTACTATTTCTTAGAACATTGCAATGATTGTTAGAAGATATATAAGAAGTTTGTTATGTAGTATTTTGTATCATGATGTCTGGTCACGTGTGTGACATGCCATAGGTAATGAGTACAAATATAGTGAACTTTTGAAAAATTATGAATATTCAGTCTTTTTTATTCATTTCTGCAGTTGCTCTTGATGAATTTTCATATATATGGTTGCAAGTGATACTAAGATCTTCGCTTTATGAAAAATACATATGGAACACACACAAGTTATATTTTAATATATATGTTAGAATAAAAAGTTCAGCCCAAAGAGTCAAAGCAATATTATGACAAAAGTTTTCAAAGACTGTTCATGCTGATATACAAGTATATTCATATTCAGCTTGTTTTATGAACTACATTCTTTAGAAGCACATTTACATTAAAAGTATGTCAGTAATGCATCTTTCTTTAATCGATTTATGAATAAATGAAAGAACATGAATAGGTATTATTGCACTGCAAGCTTATAAAAACTGGAACAATTGTACCGTACCATTTTGCTTGCATCTTTAATAGAAAGGAAACCCATATTCCACCCTGACCACTGTTGCAAGCAGTACATATCGATTTCATCGAAGATACTCACATTGTAGCCTATCATGTTTCCTTTGATTTGACACCTTGATCAATAAAATCCGAACATGGACAGCGGAATAAATAACATTTTTCCTGATTCATGTCAAATTTGCCTCTGCCCAAGATTTGAATGAAATGGATGGACAACCCAAGGTTGTTTGAATGGTCTCCATTCCAGTTGAATGCACTCACAAATATGAAAGTATAACTCCTGAACATCACTGAGCCCAAACTTGGGCAAAGACGATTTGACATGCTTTTTAAAAATGGCCAGTGCTCAGTCATCCATGATCCCATTTTGGTGGGCAGCCTATCACATTAAAAACTACATTATCAACTATCACAGCATTATAATGCATTTCAGCGATTTAATTTGGTTTTTTAGATATTGGGGGTTGAATATGGGTTTCTTTTTTATTGACTCACACTGTAGGCCTATAGAGTTTATTACAGTCTATATGCAAAATCATTTTCTATAAACCTCTCATGCGTGTTTATTAAAGAGAGAAATAGATTTTTATCTACAGGTTATGGATTATCATATCTTGGCAAGTCAAAATATAGATGAAAAATTCTGACCTGCAGCCTTTCTTTACGTTGGGTGGACGAGGAAATTCAAAATGAAATACAATCATGAAGTCAGAGGATTCAAAATCTATAATTCGATGTTTTTTTATTCGTTAAAAAAAGCAATTCTTGTTTATTTAGAGGTTACATGAAACTAGGTAATGTAGTTTTATGTTTCCAACTGAAAGTCATATACATCATGAATTCTTAGGAATCTAAGTTGAAGACAAATGACATGGAAATCTTGCTTGTATAATAATTAAAAACCACATAACTTAGTTGGCCTTAATTCTCTGAATAATCCTGAACAGTTTTATATTGTCCTCAGAAAAAAAATCTATCATCACTATATACCTCCATAGCTATTACTAAGAAAATCAGTGCTCCGTTAATTGGTCTTGTTTCTTTTGTCATGAATCTTGTAAAGTTGCAGTGCTCAGTATAACCATAGCACTGTACACCTATTTAGTTAACAGTCACAAATTGTTGCGCACATCTTGCATATATGAAATTGTTTAAAAAAAAAGAAATATAATGAATTTTTAACTGTCCCTAGGACCCAAACATCTGAGGCTCTGGTGTTTTCTTTATAACTATGTCTTGTCAGTCGAACACTAATATCTGGTGTATTCATGACTTGCCCAGTTATGCACTGACTTGACCATCTGCCTCAGGTCACGCGTGTGACCAATTTAGTTGGGCAGTATTCAGAGAACGAGAATAATATTTGCAGTAATATTTGTTGAGATGTAGCATACATACAAGTTTGCTTATGAAAGGAAAAAGAAACATCATCCGCATTGTATTTTTCAAAGAGTAGAAACTGTTTTACGTTTTTCGGTCACGTGCGTGACATCAGAATTGCTTAATTATGCATGCTAATTAATACGTCATGCTTACACACATTTTATTTTTCCTTGAACTTAATTACTTACAAAAGGACTTAGGGAGGGTATGGTTTCATTAGTTAGTTGAAACAATTATCAAAACGCGTACTTCGAGAAGACTATTATACATGTAGTGCAAAAAATGGGGGGGGGGTGTACTTTAATTCATGCCCAGGTAAATTCCTGCAAATTAGCATAATTGGGTTTTTAATTTAATCTTTTTTTTTCTTTCTTTCTTTCTTTTTTTTTTTTTTTTTGCTTTATTGTAACTTCAGACATTAATCTTCAAGACAATATTATTTTAAAATATTATGAATGAATTTATTTTCTATTGATTTCGTGTCACTTTACAAAGAATGGCCCTGATGAGATTTACGGTTCACCATATGTGTAAGTCTTAATATCTTGTGTTTGCTCTTCTTCACCCAGGTGTTGAATGGGTACCCGTTTGTCTGTGCGTATGTGTAAGCGTGTGTGCGGGTGCGTAAGTGTGTGTGAGTGTCATATCACAGACTTCGCATGAAGTACAACGTATATGCAGTTGTATGATATATTTTATTGTTTCCCATGTTCATGGAGGGGGGGGGGCTATTTTATGCAAAGATTTCATTCAATGCTTTCTTTATAGTTTTGAATTTCAGGTATCTATTTAAAGAAGGTGTTACATGATAATGTGCTTTGTTATATACTTTCATTGAAATGTTGATTTATGATTTATGTATAATTATTTCAGTATTTAGTGGAATCAAATTAAAGATCATTGAAAAAGAAAAAATAAAGTCTGTGATATGACAGAGTAAAGGCGAAACGAAAGAAAATGCAATAATTTTGCCCAAACTTTTTTTAAAATCAGAAAATTATGGTTTATGGAATACAGAGATGAAATGGAAATTAAAGGAAAATCTGACTTTTCATTTTCAGGTCTTCAGCCGATGCCAAATATATATTTTTTTCCAGGTATTTTTTTCCAGTCGCGTAGAGGCTATTTGAAAGTTTTCGCGACTCTAATTTTTCCGTGTCTTATCGATCTTTTTCTTTCATACACTGTTAGGTCATCTCCTATCTCAAAGACTGGGACTATACCACGTCTCCAGTTGCTGGGTTAAAATTTCTCGATCTTAATCTTACCTAGTTCAAAATCGTTCTTGTTTTCTGAGCATAGTTATTAGTCACCTAAACTATGAGATTTCTCTCTCTCTCTCTCTTTCTCTCTCTCTCTCTCTCTCTCTCACTTTCTCTCTTTCTCTCTCTCTCTCTCCCTCTCTCTCTCCTTGGTACCACTGTCATGGTGGTACTGCATTGTTGTCATTCTTATGGACGTATTTATAATTTTCGCTGTATAATTGTCCTAATGCTAATGCATGCGATTGCGTGAGATCGTGACATTTCCATCTTTCCCAATTACCATTCATTTTCTTCATCCTTTCTATCTCTCCTGCTTCTTCTAATACCCTTAAAGAGAATATTCATTTCTGTAAAAGCAAAAAGTGGAGTATATGGACCATAGACGTATTATAGATTGAGGCAGTCTCAAGAAAAGTTGCGACAATGTGGAGAGATGAGCCATGTCTCAAGGAGAGTTGTGACGGTGTGGAGAGTTGAGTCACCTAAATAAATGGAAATGGACACGTTGATACCCAGAAATGAATGGTAGTTCACACAAATATTACTTTTTTCTTTTTCCTACTGACTTCCGTTGTACCATAGGGCTAGATGAATTTGACCTCTCTTAAAAATCAACTGGATGAAATGCAAAACATTTTCTCTTATGCGTTTTCTACGAAATTCGAATGCATTGGAATTTGAATAAGTAATTTTCGCCTTCTTTGCATTGTTCTGACGAATACGTTTTCTATCATCAAACTGGATAACCTTAATGGCTTATCTCTCGGTGAGTGATTTTTTTTTTTTTTTTTTTTTTTTTTGGGGGGGAGATATACCTCAACAAATATCTGTGAACCAATCAGTCCACTTCTTTGATGTGATGTCATCTTAGTGGTTAGGCCCCCTAACCATGGAGGATACATTGTGTCTGATTGACAGAACCCCAAAGATTTTATACTTGATGAAATCGTTCAGGTGGGAATTAGCCCTTTAACATTTTGGGAAGTTGAATTAGGCTCGAATGAAGATACCTTTTTTTTGTAACCTTTGCTAGTATACTAGCGAGCCACCAAGCCCAAGCTTGACGTTCCTAGCGTTCCTGCCAATAGTCAACGCTCGAATAGTCCTCTAATCAACACATAAACCATTCAAGATCATGAAAATGGTGCGTTTTACCAAGGTATTTATACAAATTTTATTTTGTCCTCAGTATATACTCACCATGTGAAGTATGATTTCAGTTTGGAGTATGTGACGCGATTATCAGTACCGAGGACAAAATAATGTTCAACTATTAATATATTGTTTAAAATGCGGTTGCCATGATCTTGAATGTTTTATGTTACTAGATAATTATTTAATACCGCTCCGTGGTAATAATAAAAGTGAATCACGTTTTCCCAGTTAAAGGTATTGACCATGACGGAACAAATTTAATCTTGAGGTCCTACTTGTGTCAAGGATATTGAAGACAAAGTAGTGTATATCAATAAAGTGCGGTTGCCATAATCTTGAATGGTTTATGTGATGATAGTACTTATTCAAAAATGGAATATCGATAGGACTGCTACGTGCGTCTGGTGGCGCAATTTGCTAGTCTACAAACAAAACTACGATTTATTTGACAAAAGACACTGGGCCGTATCTAGAAAACTAGCAAAAGCCTAGTAAATACTAGCAAACAAAAGTAACGACTTTCTTCTTGCAAGAAAATGCTTCCCTATGACTGGCAAATACTTGCTTGAATAACAAGAGTAACGTTTCATCATCAAGCATTTGCTTGATATTTTCAAGCTCCTCTCATAAGTAGCTTGTTCTTTGTTCTTTTACCTAACTTATCAAAGAATTTCATCCGTTATTCTTGCATCTTTAACTTTTTCATTTTCTCTTTAAGTCTATTCACTAGATTATGCTTAACTGCACTTACAGGATTAAAAGAAAGAATCAAGTAAATCAATCATACGGTAAGTTATATTTCACAGCAGCATAATCATATTACTTGATTCAAAGAGTATACGGGGTAAAAAACCTTTTCGACTGTTCGGACGCCTAAGAGTACACACAGTTATTCAAGTTCCCCACATAGCAGTGCTTCGTCGCACATGATGAATAGAACTATTGTTCTCATGTTAGCATTTGCTTGAGCTTTAGATACTTTAATTGATAGGCACAATAGGACAAAATTATGTTAGATTAGATATATTGGTTAAAAGAACTGTTGCCATGATCTTGAATGTGTCATAAGATGATGAGAGGATTGTACAGGTGCCACGTTTCTGGTTTGGTAGCTTGCTAGTCTACAAGGAAAGACTATAATTGCTTCGACATAAAACAATGTGTGATCTTTTGTTCTGCCACTTTGAATATTACAAATGAGTAGTGAATAGGCCTAATCTTGCTTTAAAAATTATGCTTATTGTAAATCGCTCGTTTCATCTCCCCCCTCCCCCTCCCCCGGAAAAAAAAAAAAAAAAAAATATATATATATATATATATATATATATATATATATATATATATATATATTCAAATTTACAAGTCCGTTTCTTTCCAAAAAAATAATTCAATGTATATATTTATGTGATACAAATCATCCAAACCTGCTAACGGTTATATATATATTTTACTGGATGGTGTATTAGGGAGACACACAATAATTAGGTTTATATCATCATAATAGGGACTGGTGTATTAGGGAGACACGCGGACAAAGAAGCAAGACAAAAAGTGTCTCCAAAATACACCCGATTTACGACATTTTTTTTCCCCCAGCCCTCAAAAATTCAATCAGGGGGGTGGTGTTGTGGGCGTCCAGTGTCCATCCATAATTCTCTGACAACCAAAAAAAAAAAAAAAAAAAAAAAAGGCTTTGGGTTCTAAAAGGGGGCGCACAATCACAAAAAGGTGGGGCACAATGCGTACTTTTCTTCAAAAAGGGGGGGGGGCACGGGCCGGATGTGCCCACCCCCCTAAATCCGCCACTGCGTAAAGAGAGAGTTCCAATGAGAAGAACAGATTAAAGAAATGAGACTGTAAAGTGAAATACGTTTGTCTGTGCGTGAGTATGTGTGAGCGTGTGTGCGGGTGCGTAAGTGTGTGTGAGTGTCATATCGCAGACTTCGCATGAAGTCTGTGATATGACAGAGTAAAGGCGAAACGAAAGAAAATCCACTAATTTTGCTCAAGCTGTTTTTAATATTCAGAAAATTATGTTCTATGGAATACGGAAATGAAATTAGAATTAAAGGAAATTATGACTTTTCATTTTCAGGTCTTCAGCAGATGCCAAATATATATTTTTCCAGGTTTCAAGTAGAGGTTATTTGAAAGGATTCGCCACTCTAATTTTTCCGTGTCTTATCGATATTTTTCTTTCATACACTGTTGGGTCATTTTCTACCTCAAAGACTGGGACTAATAATTGATATCTTGATAAGACAATCTCCACGTTTGAAAATCACGTCCTCGATCTCAATCTAACTTAGTTTAAAATCTTTCTTGTTATCTGGGCATAATTATTAGTCTCCTAAACCAGTTAGACCCAACTCCGGAAAACCGAGCACAGGTATATACTCCGAAAACGGCGTATGGAGCAAGATGAATATAGAGCCCTCATCGTTCAGTGCGAGACAGTGTATACAAAAGGCATGGGGGAAATCGTGCAATATCAACCTGCTGTTGATAATATATTTTTCAAAAATAATGCTGCGGATATATTTGTTTCAAATGTTTGTCATTTGAAAGTCATTTCATATGACGAATCATACAAGGATTTTGAAGATAATAGACACGCAGCATTATTTTTAAAAATATATATATCGTTGGCAGGGTGACTTTGCAAGATTTTCCCCCATGCCTTTTGTACACATTGCCTCGCATTGAACGATGAGGGCTCTATATCTATACGCCATTTTCGGAGTATATATACATGTGCTCGGTTTTACGAATTTGGGTCTGACTGTAAACTATGAGACTTCTCTCCCTCTCTCTCTCTCTCTCACTCTCTCTCCCCTCTCTCTCTCTCTCTCTCTCTCCTTGGTACCACTGTCATGGTGGTACTGCAGTGTTGTATTTATAATTTTCGCTGTACCGTGCGTCTCAAAAAAAGATGGAAAGATGGAAATGTCACGATCTCACTCAATTGCATGCATTTATCTGGGTCCACTTGCTATTCATAATTATCGCTTTTCATAGAAAACCGCTATTCATTTAACGCGCGTTATGTATAGCGGTCCTTATGAATAGTGGTCCTTATGAACGAAAGTCCTTATGACTGGCGAGGTAATTTGTCTATGGTGTACTCGCTATGTAGAAGGACCGCTTTTCATTTAGTCACGCGTTATGGATAGCAGTCCTTATGAATAAGTGGTCCTTATGAATAGCGGTCCTTATGACTAGCGAGGTTACGTTATACCGTGCGTCTAAAAAAAAACTTAACACTTTTGAAATGGCTGCCAACTAAAAAGTATATAATTCTGGGGGGAAAGGTTTATATGTATGGAAAGCTCATCGACTCAACTTTCATATGACACCAAAAAGTCCGAAAACAATTCATGCTTGGGTGAGCACTGCTCACTTTTGTAAAGGGTATGGAAATTAGGTTGCGCAGGAATGGGCCTTCCAGTTTGTGAAGGGAAAGTCCTTTGGAGCTTACGGAATTGAGGATGATATGAAAAATTTATGATCAATTGTGATGAGTTTGGGTTTGCTGAGTGAAATTTGTGGTTTATGGGATTAACATTTTATGCATGAGTGAACAGGAATTGCATTTATTATTGTAGCATTGTAACTTTCCCTGGTAGACAAAGTGGTGTGTTCATGGGAGTCAGGGTGGGTTGATGGTACATAGTGCAGGGGAAATGAGATGTAGGGTAGGACTTTGTTGGGTAGATGGGATAAGGGTCAAGAGGACATTATGCCCACCCACCCCCCTCTCTCTCTCTCTCTCTCTCTCTCTCTCTTCCTGGGTGTGCTTGTGCATATCTTGACAATTCATATTCGTTGGTCTCCACTCCAAAATATCCAGACCACCTTCCCTTATCCCGAATTCTAACTACATTTCCAAAATTGTAGGCCAAGACTGGTTGCTATTACCCATTGACCATGTTGACACCTGAAGTCAATCAATCAATTAATACCGTAAATTAGACAATCAACATTCAGCTATCAATCACTTAATCAACAATGTATCAGTGAATCAGTCGGTCAAGCAATTAATCAATCAAGCATTCAATCACTATTCAGCTATTTCAATCAATTAATTATTCAATAAATCAATCATAATTAATCAATAACTCAGTCAATCACTCAATCAATCAACCAACACACCAGTCATTTTAGCAGTTGAGTTTCGCACAAGAAATACGGTACAGTGTAACACAAATTTGTAAAATGAACTTGTCAGTCTTTCTTTTCAGTTGATTTTTATTCTTTTCAATTTTACAACTGTTTCATCCATCTTGTAAGAGAGAAAAAAGGGGAAAATATCAGTTCTGATAATGGAAACTAAAAATCAAAGTCTTCCAGTTCAATGGTCCACATGTCCACCTCCTCTTTCGATGCACAATCTTGCTCTCTTCATCATGTCCCGTACAGCTCTCCTGACCTTTGCTCTGTCTCGCCTGAGCTCATCCATCTCGCGGGTGATTCTTCTCCTGATCTCGTCCAAGTGACTGGAGGGGTAGTGTACACTTTCGCCTTCAGATATCCCCACAAGAAAAAATCCAGGGGCGTAAGGTCGGAGGAACGAGGGGCTATTCAACATCTCGGTGCAAAGAAACAACCCGATCACCGAACAGCTGGGTGAGACGCTCTGTCACTGCTCTCGAACGATGACAAGGAACTCCATCTTGTGCCCACCATACACACATACACATCATACGTTTCGACGACGGCGGTATCTTGGGATCCTGTCAAGGGCAGGGACAACTTCCTCATCTATCATCTGGACATAGGCATCTCCATTGACATTGTTGTCGAAGAAGACAGGTCCGATGATGTCTCCACTCCCTGTGAGGCCGGCCCAAACAGTCACCTTAGATCTGCTATCACTACGTTCATAGTGAAACTCGTCAGGAGGGTGTCCCTGCTCTCGATATGCCCTCAGGTTGTGGGTATTCACTTGGGCATTCAAGGCGAAGCCAGACTAATCTCCTATGAGGAAGTCATCCAGGAAGCGGGCAGGTCTTAATTGAAGCAGCCACTGACAAAACCTTAAAGGGATACTTTGGTGGGCCTGCATGGGCGATTTCCGATGAGAGAGGAAAATATACTCGGAGCTTCGTGTCACTTTCGATACGAGGACTTCCATCACACGTGCTAAAACATGTGATTCATATTGGATCACCTCTGAGATAGTTCGGTGAAGACTGGCTTGTGTTTTAAATTTCGCACGATGGGAAAGTAATCAAACATACGGAAAAGTAATTACAGAGCCAGCTCTCTGGTAGAGCCTGGGGGTAGTTACGTAATCGTGGCGACAACGCGTCGCGGCAAGGCACTGCAGAAGCGATGGCTAGACTAATCAACCAGAAGTAAACCGTGTTTTGTATTTGGAAATACATGTATTTCAGCATTACACTAAACTTGTTTGGGTGAACGAGGTTACGACCATTTACAAGACTAAAGGCCTGGGACCGGTTAAACCCGAAGTATTCGCCTAGCTCCAGTTCGGTCAACTTCGTGCCGTCCGATCATTTATGGCATTAGTCCGACGGCCTCGCACAACGGGCGTGCTATGTGTACAAGTAAACGAGCCTTTTGCAAATTCCGCACGATTTCATTTCCCCGTGAGTTCTCAATAGACTGGCCCTTTAAGCGACGCTGGCGATCACCCTGAAGCAGTTCATGATGCTTGATCATCTGATAGGGATGAAATGTCAAGTCCAGTCGGGTAATCCTGTTGAAGGTTGCGTGTGGAATCCCTATTCCATTACGGCGACTGCTAATTGTTCCATCCTGGTGATCCTGAAGAGCTTGGCGTACATTTTGGGAAATGACAGAATTCGGGATCAGGGAAGGTGGTCTGGATATTTTGGAGTGGAGACCAATGCATATGAATTGTCAAGATATGCACCAGCACACCGAGGAAGAGAGAGAGAGAGAGAGAGAGGGGGGGGCGGTGGGTGGGCATAATGTCCTCTTGACCCTTATCCCATCCACCCAACAAAGTCCTACCCTACATCTCATTTCCCCTGCACCATGTACCATCAACCCATCCTGACTCCCATGAACACACCACTTTGTCTACCAGGGAAAGTTACAATGCTACAATAATAAATGCAATTCCTGTTCACTCATGCATAAAATGGTAATCCCATAAACCACAAATTTCACTCAGCAAACCCAAACTCATCACAATTGATCATAAATTTTTCATATCATCCTCAATTCCGTAAGCTCCAAAGGACTTTCCCTTCACAAACTGGAAGGCCCATTCCTGCGCAACCTAATTTCCATACCCTTTACAAAAGTGAGCAGTGCTCACCCAAGCATGAATTGTTTTCGGACTTTTTGGTGTCATATGAAAGTTGAGTCGATGAGCTTTCCATACATATAAACCTTTCCCCCCAGAATTATATACTTTTTAGTTGGCAGCCATTTCAAAAGTGTTAAGTTTTTTTTTAGACGCACGGTATAACGTAACCTCGCTAGTCATAAGGACCGCTATTTATAAGGACCACTTATTAATAAGGACTGCTATCCATAACGCGTGACTAAATGAAAAGCGGTCCTTCAACATAGCGAGTAAACCATAGAAAAATTACCTCGCCATTCATAAGGACTTCCGTTCATAAGGACCACTATTCATAAGGACCGCTATACATAACGCGCGTTAAATGAATAGCGGTTTTCTATGAAAAGCGGTAATTATGAATAGCAAGTGGACCCAGATAAATGCATGCAATTGAGTGAGATCGTGACATTTCCATCTTTCCCAATAACCATTCATTTTCTTCATCCTTTCTATCTCTCCTGCTATTTCTAATACCCTTACAGAGAAGATTCAGTTCTGTAAAAGCAAAGAAATATTTGTTTAGCTATTTAGTTCTTTCTAATTCCCTTGCGGGAGAAATTATATGTTGCATGTAAAGGATTCCTTATGAAATGGCCTTGTATTCGAAATAATTATGAAGAAGAATTACTGCTTAACCATAAACTTTATGCACCAAACTGCGATGCTACATGATTGTGCAGTCCCATATACCCATTTTTGTGTTCTATGATTTTCTTTGTCAGCAAGGTTTAGTCCATTTGTAATCATTTTGCTGGTTGCAAAGCGTCACAAACGCCTTCTTAAACAATTAGGGGGAGCTTCTGAAGATTTCAAGTTTTTTTTTTCTTATTTATTCATAATTTTGGGGGACACTAATTCCTAGTAATTAAAACATTTCAAGAGAATTTTTTTATAATACAGAGGTACGACAGTTCTATCTGGCTTTCATCGGGAAAAAATTCTTCAAGTTGCTTAACTCTCCAGGAGTATATGGACAGTTGAGGCAGTCTCAAGAAAAGTTGTGACAATGTGGAGAGATGAGTCATGTCTCAAGGAGAGTTGTGACGGTGTGGAGAGTTGAGTCACCTATTAATAAATGGAAAAGGATTTGTTGATACCAAAAAATAAATGGTAGTTCACACAAATATTTCTTTCTTTCTTTTTCCCGCTGAATGAGCCTCATATAAATTATGTTGTACCATAGGGCTAGATGAATTTGATCTCTCTTAAAAATCAACTGGACATGCTGGATGAAATGCGAAACCTTTTCTCTTATGAGTTTTCTACGAAATTCGAATGCATTGGAATTTGAATTAGTAAATTTTCGCCTTCTTTGCATTGTTCTGATGAATACGTTTTCTATCATCAAACTGTATAACCTTAATGGCTTATCTCTCGGTGAGCGATTTTTTTTTTTTTTTTTTTTTGGGGGGGGGGTATACCTCAACGAATATCTGTGAACAATCAGTCCACTCATTTGATGTGATGTCATCTTAGTGGTTAGGCCTCCTAACCATGGAGGATACATTGTGTCTGATTGACAGAACCCCAAAGATTTCATACTTGATAAAATCGTCCAGGTGGGACCACCTTATTCATTATTGTTCTTGTTATTATGTGCATATAGTTTATCGTTATTGTTCAGGTGGAATTAGCCCTTTAACATTTTGGGAAGTTGAATTAGGCTCGAATGAAGACACGATTTTTTGCTTATTCGTTTGCGTTTTATTTTTTTTTTGTTTTTTAAAGCATTTGTAATCTTTACTTGTAGACTAGCAAGCAGCCAAGCCCAAGCTTGGCGTTCCTAGCGTTCCTGCCAATAGTCAACGCTCGAATAGTCCTCTAATCAACACATAAACCATTCAAGATCATGAAGATGGTGCGTTTTACCAAGGTATTTATAATCTTAATTTTATTTTGTCCTCCATATACACAACATGTGCAGTAGGATTTCAGTGTGGACTATGTGACGCGATTATCAGTACCGAGGACAAAATAATGTTGAACTATTAATATATTGGTTAAAATGCGGTTGCCATGATCTTGAATGTTTTATGTTACCAGATAATTATTTAATACCGCTCCGTGGCAATAATAAAAATGAATCACGTTTTCCCAGTTAAAGGTATTGACCATGACGGAACAAATTTAATCTTGAGGTCCTTCTTGTGGCAAGGTTATTGAAGACAAAGTAGTGTAAATTAATACTGTGGGGGATTTAAAGTGCGGATGCCATGACCTTGAGTGGTTTATGTGATGATAGGACTTATTCAAGAATGGAATATCGATAGGACTGCTACGTGCGTCTGGTGGCGCAATTTGCTAGTCTACAAACAAAACTACGATTTATTTGACAAAAGACACTTGGCCGTATCTAGAAAACTAGCAAAAGCCTAGTAAATGCTAGCAAACAAAAGGAACGACGTTCATCTTGCAAGAAAATGCTTCCCTATGACTGGCAAATACTTGCTTGAATAATAAGAATTGCGTTTCGTCATCAAGCATTTGCTTGATATTTTCAAGCTCCTCTCATAAGTAGCTTGTTCTTTGTTCTTTTACCTAACTTATCAAAGAATTTCATCCGTTATTCTTGCATCTTTAACTTTTTCATTTTCTCTTTAAGTCTATTCACTAGATTATGCTTAACTGCACTTACAGGATTAAAAGAAAGAATCAAGCAAATCAATCATACCCTAAGTTATATTTCATAATCATATTACTTGATTCGAAGAGTATACGGCCCAGGTCGAAATTCCCGTAGAAACCATTAGGATAAAACCAGTAGAACATTATACTGGTTTCTACTGGTCCATTTTCTACTGGTTTCAATATGGAAAGTGAATAGATTCCAGTAGAAAACCAGAAAGAAATTCTACTGGTTTCAATATGTAAAGTGAATAGATTCCAGTAGAAAACCAGAAAGAAATTCTACTGGTTTCAATATGTAAAGTGAATGATTCCAGTAGAAAACCAGAAAGAAATTCTACTGGTTTCAATATGTAAAGTGAATAGATTCCAGTACAAAACCAGAAAGAAATTCTACTGGTTTCAATATGTAAAGTGAATAGATTCCAGTAGAAAACCAGAAAGAAATTCTTCTGGTTTCAATATGTAAAGTGAATAGATTAAACCAGAAAGAAATTCTACTGGTTTCAATATGTAAAGTGAATAGATTCCAGTAGAAAACCAGAAAGAAATTCTACTGGTTTCAATATGTAAAGTGAATAGATTCCAATAGAAAACCAGAAAGAAATTCTACTGGTTTCAATATGTAAAGTGAATAGATTCCAGTAGAAAACCAGAAAGAAATTCTACTGGTTTCAATATGTAAAGTGAATAGATTCCAGTAGAAAACCAGAAAGAAATTCTACTGGTTTCAATATGTAAAGTGAATAGATTCCAGTAGAAAACCAGAAAGAAATTCTACTGGTTTCAATATGGAAATAGATTCCAGTAGGAAACCAGAAAGAAAATTCTACTGGTTTCAATATGTAAAGTGAATAGATTCCAGTAGAAAACCAGAAGGAAATTCAACTGGTTTCAATATGGAAAGTGAATAGATTCCAGTAGAAAACCAGAAAGAAATTCTACTGGTTTCAATATGGAAATAGATTCCAGTAGGAAACCAGAAAGAAAATTCTACTGGTTTCAATATGTAAAGTGAATAGATTCCAGTAGAAAACCAGAAGGAAATTCAACTGGTTTCAATATGGAAAGTGAATAGATTCCAGTAGAAAACCAGAAAGAAATTCTACTGGTTTCAATATGGAAATAGATTCCAGTAGAAAACCAGAAAGAAAATTCTACTGGTTTCAATATGTAAAGTGAATAGATTCCAGTAGAAAACCAGAAGGAAATTTAACTGGTTTCAATATGTAAAGTGAATAGATTCCAGTAGAAAACCAGAAAGAAATTCTACTGGTTTCAATATGTAAAGTGAATAGATTCCAGTAGAAAACCAGAAAGAAATTCTACTGGTTTCAATATGGAAAGTGAATAGATTCCAGTAGAAAACCAGAAAGAAATTCTACTGGTTTCAATATGGAAAGTGAATAGATTCCAGTAGAAAACCAGAAGGAAATTCTACTGGTTTCAAATGGAAAGTAATGAATACTTCCAGTAGAAAACCAGAAGGAAATTCTACTGGTTTCAATATCGGAAGTAGTGAATACTTCCAGTAAAAAAACCAGAAGGAAATTCTACTGGTTTCAATATGGAAAGTGAATAAATTTCCAGTAAAAACCAGAAGGAATTTCCTACAAGTCCAATTTCTTAGACCAGTGGAAACCAGTGTAACCAGTTGAACTATTTGACCTTGGTATATTAGTTACAAGTTATTAAAATCTTGTACTAATAACTACCAGTGGCAATAGCAACAAAGTTACTCTGGTGTGTCTCCAATACTTCCAATGTGCAATGGAAAGTTGGAGACTTTGCATATTTTGAAGTGTGAGGGCATTGTCCATATACTTGTAATGAATGAACATATTTTAGTTCCTGGTTAGTGTTTCCTTAATTACTGTTTAATTACCTGTAATTGATACCAGTGAATGAATTGTTCTAGTAATCGTTTGTTGACCCATCTTTGTATTTAGTGAACGTTTTGCACTACACTAAATCATCAACAATGAAGAAATGTACTGCAAATTTAAATAAATAATATGAAAACATGAATACACAAGCACCCAGTATTTATTATGCAAATTAACTGGTTTCTATTGGTCTCAACTGGTATTCTACTGGTTCCCAACTGGAGCCAGTAGACAACTGGGGAAAAAAAGTTAATTGCGCATGGTATATTGAACTGGACCAAGGGTATCAGGGAAAAATTGCCGTTTCCATTAACAGATGGCATTGGAAAAACATAATGGAAAGACCAAGTTGGAAAGGAAAACTGGCACAAAGTTTGTGGCAATCGGAGATACTAGTTTCAACTGGTATCTTTTCCACTAAGAAAATGTGCCAATTGGTGATACAGTGGTTTCAACTAGTATATTTTCTACTAGTTTTAACTGGGTTTCTAGAACCAGTTAGACTCTTTATTTATTTTGAATACATACTGTATAGACTCTGCTGGTTTTTGATGGCTTTTACTAGTCTTCAGTCCAGTTGAATTGAATTGTTTTTATTGGTTTGACTCTGTATTTTGAACCCTTCCTTAAACCAGTAAAGATTCCTGGTTCTTATTGGTTTCTATTTGTAATAAAGCCCTTTTCAAACCCAGTAGAGAATTCTGGTTTCTATTGATTTCTTATGGTTTTACTTTGATTTCATACCCTTGATATAAACCACATAGTCTCTGCTGTTTTTTGATAGTTTTTACTGGTCTTTAATCCGGTTAAATCTAATAGTTTCTATTGGTTTGATTCTGTATTTTGACAATCTTCTTCAAACCAGTAGAGTCTCCTGGTTCTAACTGGTTTCCACAGGCAATACAGCTCTTTTATAAACCAGTAGACTATTCTGGTTTCTATCGATTTTTTACGGATTGACTCTAATTTTATACCCTTCATATTAAACACTTAGATTCTGCTGTTTTTTATGGTTTTTACTGGTCTTCAATCCAGTGGAATCTAATGGTTTCTATTGGTTTGACTCTGAAATTTTGACACCCTTCTTCAAACCAGTAGAGTCTATTAGTTATAATCAGATAATTGGTTTCTACTGGTAATACAGCCCTTTTTAAAACCAGTAGACTACTCTGGTTTCTATTGGATTCTTACGGATTTACTCTCATTTTATACCCTTAATATCAACCACATAGTCTCTGCTGGTTTTTGATGGTTTTTACTGGTCTTCATTCCAGTTGAATCTAATGGTTTCTATTGGATTGACTCTGTATTTTGACACTCTTTTTCAAACCAGTAGAGTCTCCTGGTTCTAACTAGTTTCTACAGGCAATACAGCTCTTCTACAAACCAGTAGACTATTCTGGTTTCTATCGATTTTTTACGGATTGACTCTAGTTTTATACCCTTCATATCAACCACATAGACTCTGCCAGTTTTTAATGGTTTTTACTGGTCTTCAATCCAGTGGAATCTAATGGTTTCTATTGGTTTGACTCTGAAATTTTGACACCCTTCTTCAAACCAGTAGAGTCTACTGGTTCTAATTGGTTTCTACTGGTAATACAGCCCTTTTTAAAACCAGTAGACTACTCTGGGTTCTTTTGGTATCTTACGGATTTACTTTGATTTTATACCCATAATATCAACCACACATAGACTCTGCTGGATTTTGATGGGTTTTACTGGTCTTCAATCGAGTTGAATCTAATGGTTTATATTGGTTTGACTCTGTATTTTGACACTCTTCTTTAAACCAGTAGAGTCTCCTGGTTCTAACTGGTTTCTGCAGGCAATACAGCTCTTTTACAAACCAGTAGACTATTCTGGTTTCTATCGATTTTTTACGGATTGACTCTAATTTTATACCCTTCATATCAACCAAATAGATTCTGCTGGTTTTTGATGGTTTTTACTGGTCTTCAATCCAGTTGAATCTAATGGTTTCTATTGGTTTGACTTTGAAATTTTGAAACCCTTCTTTAAACCAGTAGAGTCTACTGGTTCTATAATTGGTTTCTACTGGTCATACAGCCCTTTTTAAAACCAGTAGACTACTCTGGTTTCTATTGGTTTCTTATGGTTTGAATCTGATTTTATACCCTTTATATAGTATAGTCTCAGCTGGTTTTTGATGGTTTTCACTGGTCTTATCCAATTGAATATAATGGTTTCTATTGGTTTCTATCGATTTGACACTGTATTTATGTACCGTTCTTCTGACCAGTAGACTCTACTGTATTTTAATGGTTTATACTGGTCATCACACCAGTGAGATGTAATGGATTCTATGGGAATTCTGCTGGAATCTGTTCAAATTCCCGTGGAAACCATTAGAATCCTAAAACCAGTAGACACCAGTAAAATGTCCTCACTGGTTTCTACTGGTTTCTATTGGAATTTCGACCTGGGGGGTGAAAAACCTTTTCGACTGTTTGGACGCCTCAGAGTACACACAGTTATTCAAGTTCCCCACATAGCAGTGCTTCGTCGCACATGATGAATAGAACTATTGTTCTCATGTTAGCATTTGCTTGAGCTTTAGATACTTTTTACTGATACGGCACAATAAGACAAAATTATGTTAGGTAAGATATATTGGTTAAAAGAACTGTTGCCATGATCTTGAATGTGTCATAAGATGAGAGGATTGTACAGGTGCCACGTTTCTGGTTTGGTAGCTTGCTAGTCTACAAGGAAAGACTATAATTGCTTCGACATAAAACATTGTGTGATTTTTTATTCTGCCACTTTGAATATTACAAATGAGTAGTGAATAGGCCTAATCTTGCTTTAAAAATTATGCTTATTGCAAATCGCTCGTTTCATCTCCCCCCCCCCCCTCCCCCGGAAATATATATATATATATATATATATATATATATATATATATATACATACATATGTGTGTGTGTGTGTGTGTGTGTGTGTGTGTGTATATATATATATATATATATATATATATATATACATATGTGTGTGTGTGTATATATATATATATATATATATATATATATATATATATATATATTATATATATATTTATATAATATTCAAATTTACAAATTCGTTTCTTTAAAAAAAAAATTAATGTATATATTTATGTGGTACAAATCACCTGCTAACGGTTATATATATATATATATATATATATATATATATATAACAATTCCTACTGTCTATATCACAGGCATCCTAGATGTTTTAATTTGTTGTAAACCCAGAGTAGTTTTTTATGGCCATTTAATAGGAAACCCAAGGTAGATAACAATTTCTACTGTCTATATCACAGGCATCCTAGACGTTTTAGTTTGTCAACCCAGTATTTTTGTGGCTATTTAGTCAACCCAGGGTAGATAACATTTCCAACTGTTTATATCACACGTGACTCAGATGTTTTAATTTGTTGTCAATCTAGACTCGTATTTGTGGATGCCTGTGATATAGACAGCAGGAATTGTTATCTACATTGGGTTGACTTAATGGACAAAAAGACAACTCTGGGTTGACAATAAAGTAAAGTGTCTAGGATGATTTGATATAGGCAGGTGGGATTCTTATCTACCCTTGGTGGACTAAATGACCATAAGTACTACTCTGGGTTGACAATAAATTAAAACATCTGCGACACCTGTCATATAAATAGTTCGAAGTGTTATCTCCCCTGGGTTGACTAAATGGCCAGAAACATACGTAAAAGGTTCCCTAATCGACCCGGGGTTGGTTTACCCCGGGGGAAGGGGGGGGGGGCTACCCCGGGTAGACTCTCCTGTGGGTATTTCCATTGCTGCATATATATATATTTATATATATTTAAATAATGAACAAACACTGACCAAGGAATGACCCTTGCAGCACTCCCCATCTTAATATTTGTAAAGAAAATTAACAATTTGAAATGTTTACATCCTGTTTTCAATTATACAAATATCTCTCATATACTAAGTACAAGAGTCCAGGAATTCCATAGTGGTATTTTTTGTATGTAATAGTTTAACGTATCAATTATCAAATGTATAAAAATTGTTTAGAATATCAACCCTTTCAGTTAAAGCCAAAATATTGTTTCTTTTCGATCAATTTTGATTATGGCCGTTTCCCCGGTCCGAGGATTAATGGGAATTTATTAAGTTACGGCATGATTTAAAATGACTAAATAGACCAATCCTCCATTCTCCGAAAAAGTGTGCAATTAGAGTTGTACAAATGACAAAATTTCAACATCAAAGATTTCACTAAATTCTTATGAATTCAGAAACTTCAATCCCTTAAGAATACAAAACAGTCAACGGGTGATTTTTGGCTACCAACATTTTTTCAAGAAATATTTCCAAACTCAGTAACCCTTTTTAACATTTTGAAACAATATCTCAGATACGTTACCAGAGGTAGTATCTTAGAAAACCTCTGATACTCTGCTTTATTATTGCTTTAAAATGTCAACACTTGTGAAAAACTTAAAGCTTCAACTGTACAAACATCATGGAAACATTTCGGAGTCAACCTCGATCTTTTCTGTAATAAAAATGATCGTGATTTATAAGGTGACGGTTAAATAAAGGGCAAAAACATAAATATATTTCTGCTTGTAATATTTTATTTTAAATTGAGTTTCTATTTGTAGTTGAATTTTTTCAATAATCTCATTGATTATGTATGAAACGTTATCAATATGTATTACACTTGTGATAAAAAACAAATGGCATGTAACATTTCTGCCAGATTAAATAAATTCTGGATGCAAAGAAGAACGGTGTATGGTAACGTATTTGACGCATCGGAAGTTCCGTTAGCATATACAGCAACAGACCCAGGGCCAATAAATGCATTCTTTCTTATAGAACATCAAAAAATGACTATATTCGTAAAAACAACATACTTCTAACCGTGAAGAACAATCTTTACATAGATAAGTGATTAGATACCTCTATAACATTGAGATATATGTAAAATATGAATACCAACAATAAAACACAAAACTGCAATGTTTTGGGGTTTTTTCTGATATAGTTCTGAAATCTGCAGTTATATACGGAAGACGGTAAAAATGAAGTTGGAGCAGATTTTTATGAAAATAATACGCATAAGTTCTATTTCCCCATTGTTACTGTAATAAATAATGTCTCAAGAAAAATATAAGCGACAAATGAGTAATACATAATTATCTCATCAGATACGTTACAACCCTGATCAGAAAAGAATTGAGGAAAAAAGGAAAGGATCGAGAGAGAAGATAGCGAATGTGTCAGCAGAAGCGGTTAAAATTTACATTATTAATAATAACATAATATATAGACATATATATTGTGGTTATGGACTATAAAATAATAATAATAATAATTATAACATTTATATAGCGCTTTATACTGGTGTTTCTAAGCGCACAGTATTCTTGCTATTAATAGAGTAACCTGAATTATTATTCAATCAAATTGAATTAATATTCATATTTGACAACCCGTCATGAGAAATAAATATCATGTCAGATACATTACTAATCTGATCTGATCAGAAACTTTACCGTATTTATATTTGGCACTAAGAGCACACAGATCATGCAGATCGACAGGAATTAAGTCGCCATGCTTACCAAAGTAGAGCACGGGTTGGCATTGTCTTAACTCCATCAAATAAATCAATTATTTAACAGTAATTAGTTTAAAGAATAAAGATTTTTTTTAAATCTAAATTTAAATATTACCATCATTGCACGTTCCCAGATGAAAATTTAATTCAGGCCCTATAAAATGAGATCGCTGGGAGAGCGCTTTTCTTAGGACAGACCATAGGGACAGACCTAAACGTTATTCCTATCATTCCTATCCTGTTATAGCATGTATGGGACATCAAATTAGCTGGGTCATGCGGACAGTGCGGGGTGTTTCCATTTGGTGACCCATTTTTTTCTGACACCCCTGACACACTTTTTTGCCATTCGCTTTGTACACGGGATTTTTTTTTTTTTTTTTTTTTACATGAGTTTTTTGTGATTGGCTTTCTTGCTAGTGAATAATTAATTAGCTATCTAATTGTATTTTTCATCATGAGAGGCTTGGTCTGATTGAAGGAAAATTGAAGAACAAAAATATTCGTGTCTACATAGGCATATAGATCTAGGACTAAGACTAGGAGCCAAGCCCACGGCCAGGGGGCTCCCCGTGAGATTTTTCAAAGCAGTTATTTTCGGGCAAGAATTCCTAATTTTCGGGCAAAGAAGGCGTGAGAACCTTTACTCTTTTGTAGTCAGCTAGAAGAAGTATACATTTTGTTGGTAGCTAGGCGGAATAAGCAAAAAATGCTCGGGCAAAACACCTTAGCCCCCCCCCCCCCCCCCCCCCCCCCCCCTCCGACGATCAGGGGATCGATCGGTGCTCCTATTCGTGTCTGACTCTGAAATCATATTTCATAGAGAAAAAAAGATTAAATCAACCTGTACATCAAATTTTCATTCAATATCGTCTGTGTGCATGTGTGTGTAAGACTAGAGATTCTTGCCATTACCTTTATGAATTCAAGTCCACTGGGATTTATAAAAACACTAACGGTCTAAAAACTCGGTAAAATGTCAATACATTCACATGCAGAAAATATTTTGACAATTGTGTGACAGTGACGATAGAAGAAACCTGTAGCTATACCATGTATACAGTGGTACCAAATCATTGCACCACTCATAAAAAATTCTCGAAGGGGGTGGTAGCACCCCCCCCCCCCCTTGCAAAACTGTGTCACAGAAAATAACTTGGGTAGACGAGGATTAATAGCCCTTGACCCATTCTGGTGTTTATTTCACGTCACCAACCAAAAAGGGCACTTTGGGGGAGGGAAGGGGCACCTGCAAGGGATATAAAGCAAAAAAGGGCCATTTTGTGACATTGGTATTACCCTACAGTCCCGTTAACATTATTAATACATTATTAGGCATCATCTTCTTCCTTTTTATTGTGGTTCTGGACACTGCTTCCCCAATTGCAGTTGTGTGTGATGGTCTGATGACACATGTGCGAGAGAGCGAATCGAGCGAGCAAAAATTTTCAGACTTTTTTTCTAATGCTGAAGTCCTTTGATTGAGCACTATTTGTAGCGATATAATGAAAAATGAAAAGGAAAGCAAATTAATCGGGGAAATGTGGAATCATCTTTTAATTCGTACATTAACCCTGTCGTTTTTCTTTAGGATTACATCGATATCAACATATACTTTATGCGATCTGCTTGATTTCATTATATACTATAAGAGCTAGCGTAGTAGCGAGAGAAAATTTAGGGAGATTTTTAAAATATTGCCCTTACTTGGTGTAAATTATTGCCACATTCAAGCAAGCGGAATGAGAAATCCTTTGCTGGGGGGATATGCATTATGCCCCTCTTGCCTCCAGCTCCACTGCCTTATTTGAAAGGAAAATGGGCACTTTTAGTAGTAAAAAGGGCACTTATCAGAAAAGGAGATTTTTTCAGAAATAAATAGGGCACTTTGGGGACACTTGAACAAGTGGGGGCACTTTTTCATTCCCCCCCCCCCCCCCCCGGTGCGCCGCCTCTGATTACGAGATGTCCATGTTTACTAAAACACAGGATTTTTGTAATATGCAGGCATGTTAAGTACCTCTGTTCTCCTAATTTATTATTTTCATGACAATCATGCCCGGGGGCATGTCTCATTGAGGCATGTACATCATCCGCCTACATGAAAACGGATTAAAAGGGTACTTTTTCAGCATTAGGCGCGTAACCTGGGTTACGAATTTAGGGTATCAAAAACAGCAAAAATCAAGAAAAAAGGTTTCAAATTCAGAGGTGATAAGAAGAAGATCCGCGGAAAGGCGGGGAATATAGTGTGTTCAAATTAGGTTAGATTTCTTTTACGGTTCCTTCTTGGCTCAAACGGTCTACGATGATGATGACAATCCTCAAATAGGATGTAAGATACCACGGAAGCTATAAAATCGCCGTTAAGGGTATAAAAAATCAGAGATGTTAGACGGATTTCCCTGTTTAGGGTATCAAAACGACTCCTACTGCAATCCCCGTTTAGGGTGCTATTCAGAAAGTGATTAACGCGGATGATGTACAGGTCTCAATAAGACATCCCCCCCCCCCCCCCCCCCCATTTTAGGTCTGAAAATGTACACTGCTGATCGGAGCATTCAGTATTTCACCCTTGCATTAGGCCCCGACAGGTCCCCGGGCAGCTGTGGCTAGCAGTCTTGAACACTAGCTGCGATCACCTTCGCTAAACTTGAAGAAAAAAAGTTCAAACCCTGTCAGCGCCCCCCCCCCCGCAAAAACAAAAACAAAAACAAAAACAAAAAACAAACATGGTCCTGAGAACAAATATAAGTCAGTTGCATAACATTTCAATATTGCCAAATCAAATACACACCTCAGAGATTATAAAGTTGACTCATTTTAAAATTTTCTTGCTAAAAGAGTCATTTTCAGGAACTTCAGGAAATTTGATCGTATTGTCGCACGACGGAGAGATGACCACAAAGTTTTTTTGAAAAACCAATTAGATAGGTAATGAATATTCAATAGCAAAAAAGCCAATCACAGAAACTGTCTCATGAAGAAAAAAAAGCCCCGTGTACAAAGTGAATGGCAAAAAAATGTGTCAGAAAAAGTGTATCAGGGGTGTCAGAAAAAAGTGGGTCACCAAATGGAAGCACCAAGACATAATACCTACAATTTTATACTTTACAGTTTTTATTTTGTTATTATAGTTTATCGGTATCGCTAATCGCTATCGTTCACTCGGGACCGGCCTTTACCTTTGTTTCAGGAAGTTGAATGAGGCTCGACTGAAGACAATTTTTTTTTCTTTCTTTCTTTTGGCAAAGCAAATGTAGTCTGTGGTGTAGACTGTATTCCTAGGAAGGTCATCAGCCCAAACATGGTGCACGCAGCAGCCCTGTCAATATTCAAGGCTTGAATAGTCCTGTTATCAACACATATAAACCATTCAAGATCAAGGCCTCACCACTTTTTACCAATATATAAATTCTAATATTTTTTTGTCCTCAGTATCCTCGCCGCAATGTGACTTCAAGTTGAAATTTGGTACGTGATACCCAATCCCTACAGCTGGGGGGGGGGGGGGGGGTGGAATGGCTCACAATATCGTAGCGGTTCTGTCAATATTCAGCGCCTGATTAATCACCTAATCACATAAAACATTCAAGATCATGGCAACCGCATTTTCATCATATCTATTAATTTTAAAGTTATTTTACCCTCAATATCCTTGCCACAATAGGACTTCATGGTGAAACTTGTCACGCAATTGTCAGTACTTAAGAAGGAAATCAAAACTCTGATTCACTAGATGATATCAATGCTCCCAACGAATTCAAATCTCTGCTTAAAAAAGCAAAAATATTTTCGCATAAAAAATAGCTAACTTCATTACAGGAGGACTCTTTTGAGAAAGTGACAACATCTTGAATGATTGTAGGCCTATATTATATTATTGTATGACTATGGATATCCATGCTTCGAAATCGGTCCACGAGGTTCGTCGAACCTTTTGCAAGTGTATTCTTCTTCTTTTAATGGTCTGGCATACGCCCGGCTCTAAAGCTCAGTTGCACTGCTCAGCAGGTAGGTAGATTTTATTTTCACTTGTATATTTTATTGATACTTCGAGAGAAGTTCATTACCTCCCTCCCCCGCATCCCCACCAGGACCAATGTCTTTGTTACGTGTGTGGTTTCGAATATAGTATATAAGAATAAGAATGAGAATAAGAAGAAGAGTAAAAAGAAGAAAAAGAAGAAGAAGAAGAAGATGTATGATGATATGAATGCCATAAAGGCGGGCATGATTTTTTTTTTTTAGAATTGTGCATTCAAATTAGCATGGTTGGTAGGTGAATGTAAATTTTCGTTGCTCTAAAACAATTAAGGGTAAGGGTCTGTTCAGTCAGATGTCCCTATGAATATTGACTGTATACGCTTGAGTCAGCACTGGCTTCTTTTGGAAAACTCACAAAAATTGGTTTGCTCAGAAGATGGTTCAGGCTAACTGAATTGGATCAAAGTGCATTATCAGGTAGTAATTGCATGTGCTCTGCTAACTGTCAATAAATAATTTTAATATTCTTTGAATTCTTAACATTACTCCATACCTATCAGTACGAATCCCCCAGTGGCGTATCCAGAAATTGATGAAATTGGTGAATTGGGAGTGGGATGGGCAACTCCCTTGATGTATAGCAGTATAACGCTGTACTGATATTTTCCTGGACTTTCAAGAAGGACATACAATACCTTCTCCCGATGGTGGATACGCCACTGCTCTCACCACCACCACTATCATTGCAGATGATCTCTTTCCGAACAAATCATCTCCATACCAATTTTGTGTGGAGAGAGTCGGAAAGATACAATGCAAGTACACTGTAAACAATTTGTTTAGTTTCTAAACACTTTTCTGTGACAGATTTAAAACACTGCGACGTGTTTATATATTGTACGGGTTTAAGAGCTAAACCCATGTGTTTAAGAGCTAAACACATGTGCCTATTTTTTCATCTTTCAGCACGCCTTAGGTGTTTACTAGATGAACATGTTTACCTTTTAAATGGTTCTAATGTATAGGCTAAACACCAAATGTTTACAAAATAATCATTTGGTGTTTACAGCTGTTTAAATACTAAACAGTGTGTGTGATTATGGTGTAAACATTTGGCGTTTAGCCTATATATTAGAACCATTTAAAAGGTAAGCATGTTTATCTAATAAACACCTATAGGCGTGATGAAAATAAGCACAGAATGTGTTTAGCTCTTAACTTAGCTACAATATATAAACACGTGGTGTCCACAGCGTTTACAATATTGATAATAATAATACTGATAATAATAATAATAGTAATAATAATAATAATAATAATAATAATAATAATAATAATAATAATAGTGGGTTCTTATATAGCGCACATGTCTGTCAGACTTGACACTCCTGGCGCTCCACAATTATTACCCTGGCTTTAGCATGGCTGTACTTACTTAATTCATAATATGAACTTAAAATTAACACAGGCACAAACCACAGAAGTTTGAGTAGAAATGTTATTATTGTTGTTGTTGTCGTTTTGTTTTTCCCCATTCCACAGTGTTCTTTATTCCCCCCCCCCCCAAAAAAAAAAAAAATCATATATATTTTCGTAATCAGGATAGTGCAACAGAATGAGTAAACAATAGCATAACAATGAACATCAATGAACATCACGGCCCAAGCTTAAAGGGCAATCCAACCTTGGTAAAAAGATGATTTGTGTGAAAGCAGAAAAATAAGAAAAACAGGATGGTGAAAGTTTGAGAGAAATCGGACAAGGACTAAGAAAGTTATGGATGTTTGAAAAATGAGATCACTACATCTATGCGAATCTCAAATTGGCAATTTGGTGAGTTAATTGTGACATTTTTGTGGACAACTCTCCCATTTGTCGTACACAAAAATATCATTAATTTGCGGTTTTCTTCGAGGCGCTTTTTCCCTCGGGGCAGTACTCAAAATATATTGGAGATAGCATATTGTTATAGATCCTCATGAACGAAAAGATCATCCTACTGAGTAATGCATTTTGAAAAAAAGTGACATTTTAGTCATTTTTTGTGTTAGAGCGAATAGGGGAGTTGTCCACAGCTACATCACAGTGACATTACCTATTCGGCCAATTTGAAATTCCCATATGCATAGTGATTACAACTTTCAAAAATTAATAACTTTCTTATTACTTGTCCGATTTCGTTCAAACTTTCACCAATCTGCTTCTCTGATTTTTCCTCTTTCTTTCAGACCAACTTGCTATTAAGGTTGGATTTCCCTTTAAGGGCAGAGAAAAATAACAAAATGACTTTTTCAATACATAGCAAATTTATCATTTCATGTTGTCACGCTGCCAACACTCTCAAAACATCTTCTGAATAGAAACCATTTCTTCAGTAATTTCTTTTAAGATTCGTTTGATATATGTATTTTTCCATTTCGTAATAACATTTTACAGCTAATATAATTTTCTCAAATGAAGGTAATTGATTTTGAAATGTGGCATGAAATATTTCTCATCGTACAACCATCAGTTAACAGTTTATTGCATTGTTCTTGATACCGCAAAAATCCAAACAATTTATTTTGATTTGTAAGTATAACCCTTTCCCCAGTATTATGAAGTACCCAGTACTCAAATTTAGACCATATTACATTCGAGTATATACTGACAAGAACAAAAGACGTGTGTGATAGTTTCTTCACTGTTATTACAAAAGGTGCATTTTTTATCAGTTACCACATCAAATTTCAACAATGCATCTCTCGTATATGATATTCAGTTTAAAATCTTGATTTGAACCATCTCATATTGGTATCTATTGGTTGAAAAGGAATTAAACGATATGACCCCCATCGTTCATCCTGAATATCTAAGATTTTTTTCCACTTTGCCAGACTTTTACATTATATGACTTTGTATTTTAAAAAAGACTGATAAATATGGGAACAACCAGGGGAGCGTTTCATGAAAGGATTTGTGGGATATTTTTTTCCGACAAGTGTTATAAGCTACTGAAATCCTTGCATCTGATTGGCTGAGAGCAAATTTGTCAGTAAAAATCACTGACAAAATGCTTGAAGAAACGCTCCCCAGATTTTATTTTCACCCTGTTCACTATAAGGTGTAAAGCTTCCGGAATTATAGATTCTATGGCCTTTGGAATTACATGTGTACTCTTTTCAAAACCTGACTTAACAGCATTACATGGACCACAGTAGGCCTACTGGAGAAAGTTTGTATGTCAAACTGACGTTGAAAATCAAAATATGAAAGAAAAGATCCGTCTAATTCTAAAATGTCATTTAACAAACGTATTCCCTTTACACTCCAGGGGCCCGTTGCACAAAACTTGCGTTTAATCGCAACTCCTAAAAATCAAACGCAACTTTATTTTCAGCCAATCAGAATTGAGCATTACTGACTTGCGTTTGATTTTTAGGAGTTGCGATTAAACGCAAGTTTTGTGCAACGGGCCCCTGGACCTAAAACATATTACTTTACCATTCATTTTTTATTCGGGGGTTATTCCAAAGAGGTTGACATGCAATATTATTGATAAAAAGTTCCACCAGGTCTGACCATGCTAAAAGAACCTCTTTCCAAAATGGATTTGGTGTCACGTCTGCCAATTTTTTGTAGTAAATAGATCCCATACACAAGCTAAAAGAATAATATTGAGGCAAGAACGAATAAAACATATGGAAAGTGTAATTTTCTACCTGAGAATGACTTAGAAATCTTCTAATCCAAGATATTTTTAGAGATTTGGCATGAATAAAAATATTAATCGTTTTAACTCCGCCTTCGGAATTTAGTTGACACATTTGTTCTCTACTTATTTTATCAGGTTTGTTACCCCAGATAAACGCATAAAAAGAACGGCTTATATCTATCATGATTTGAGAATTAGGTTCTGGAAGTGATAGTAAGAAATAACTTAGTTTTGGTACCAACAGACTATTAACTACAGTCATTATCCTCCCTAAGACAGTTAAGGTTCTTTTTGACCATGACATGATTTGGCGTTTTATTTCTTTAATTTTGTCACAATAATTATGATTGACCATTTCTAACAAGTGAACCGAAAAGTCTATTCCCAGGTATCTCGAGTAACCTTCGGATATCCAATTTAGTTTGTGTTCTGGCATTAATAAAAATTGTTTCTTACAGGCCTATTTTTTCCGATCCATATCACTTGAGTTTTCGTAATGTTTATCTTAAGGTTTGACATTTTTCAAAATCATCTAGAATATTTAGTGCACACTGTAAATCTTTCTTTGTACAATTAAGAGTCAAAAGAGTGTCTCTCGGTATTGTAGGAGTTTACTTGTTTTTCCCTTTAAATACAAACCAGATATAGAATCAGAGCGCCTAAATCAAAATTCCTAGTATTTCGCTCACAAGTAGAACTTAATGTAGGGCGATAAAGGGTCTCCTTGACGACACCCTCGTCCCATGACAAATAAATGAATCAATTTTGTCAATGATGACCCGAAGGAAAAGAAATCGAGAACATTAAAGAGAAACTTATGGGATACAGAATCAAATGCCTTTTCGAAATCAATAATCAACAACATGCCTAGTATATCTCAAAGTTCTGTGTACACTAGCGTATCGTAAGTAAACGAATATTTTCCCTTTTAAGAATCCCTTTTGATTATCATGTATTAAATAGGGCACCACATGCTTCAGTCGATTTGATATACATCCAGCTGCTATTTTGTATGTAACATTTAACAGTGAAATGTGAAATAGGACGCCAATTTTTTTAGTAAATGCTGAGGTTTGTTCCCTTTAGGTATTAATGTCATTGTACCTATTTTTTGTGACTGCAACAGTTCTCCTGTGAAGTAAACATAGTTCAAAGATTTGATAATGAATGTTTTAAGATATTGCCAAAAGAATCGATAGAATTCAACAGTGAAACCATCTAGCCCTGGGGATAAACCATCTTGTACTGTTGTTGTTGTTGTTGTTGTTGTTGTTATTTAGTAGTAGTAGTAGTAGTAGTAGTAGTAGTAGTAGTAGTAGTAGTAGTAGTAACTATCTTTATTATCATTACTATTATTATTTTTATTCGGCAAAGATTATAGATTAAATATCAGGGGAAAAAAACTGAACAAGACACTATACTTAATGCAACAAGTGAAACGCCAGAGAAGGGAATTTAAAGGTATTAGATAGTTTTGGGAAGCCCTCAAAAACTTTTCGTGAGATTTCTTTGATTTTACTTAATAAATAGCAGGGTACTAACATAACTAAGAAGCTGTGAAGTTTTTTTCCTCCTCAAGTGAAATATTTATCAAATTAGAGGTGAAAAGAATAAAAATCCCTTGCCCCAAAAAGAGGGGATGTAAATTCGAACAACGGCCACACACATTACTCACACGAGGATTGCTGTGTGTTATAGAATACGCTACACATAGTGCGAAGCGCTGGGTTTATTGTGTGGGGAACCTTCGGGTGGATATGGTCTCAGCGTGAGGCAGTGAAAAGCCGTTACCAAGCGTTTCTTTCAGATATTTACACTAAAATTTGTTCGAAATCGTGAATGGAATGTTAAATAATCTCGTACATGTGTCTTATGATAAAAAGAGAATAGTATGTGACTATGTTAGATACGTTTCTTGCCAGTATTATTTTTGCTACCGAGACTGTCTATGAACTTTAAATCAATAACTTTGGCACAAAGCCTTCTTTCCCATTACCAGTTGTTGCAATTGTAAATACATGAAACAAGAATATCACATTTAATTCAATTTTCATCCACATAGATACAACCGGACCTACCTTCAAATGGTGTAGGTCGCCGGTCTATCTAGCTCCTCCCCTTCCAAATGTCCTTTTGGGACTCACTGGCTTTTATCTCGCCGAAGATCCAAGTGGTGTAAGTCCAACTATCGAAACCAACATCACCTTGGGTAGGCCTGCTGATGGTGGTTACCGCTTTCCTCCAGGGAGCACCCCGCTTGAACTGACGGTTCGAGATGAATGTGGTAATCCTTCATTGACAAGCTGTGTCTTCGAGGTCATCAACTTCCGTAAGCCATATACATGATATATATAATACCTGCTGCACACAAGGCTTCATTGACCTGACATAGTACTGCGTCAGACACTACTGAGGTCTTTGACGCGCCGTGATTTATGAGGGTCACATCCCATCAAAAAAAAAAATGATTGTAAAATGAAAAGTGCACATATTGCATTGAGTTACTGACGTATACTCTACGCAGGTAATAACGCAGGCTAAATGATACCTCCTGTACAATGCGCATAACAAACAAACAAAGATAACTGATTGTTTTTATTTACATGCATGTGTCTCTTTGCTGATATAGGCCTTATTACAGTTGTACGATCAGATGGGCGTTTCATCAAGCGTTTTGTCAGTGATTTTAAGTGACAAATTTGCTCTCAGCCAATCAGATGCAAGGATTTCAGCAGCTTATAACAGTTGTCGGTAAAAAAAAAATCACTGACAAAACGCTTGATGAAACGCTCCCCAGGGCCCACTTGCATAATAAAGTTGAGTTTAAAAGCAACTGAAAAAAACTTAAACGCAAGTCCAAAATACGCCATTCGGCGGATTGGCTGGAAATCAGGATGCGTTTTATTTTTGAGATGGGTATAAACTTTTTTATGCAAGATTGCCAAGTTGTTTTAATGCCGTTATTTGTTTTCGTTTTTTTCTAAATATTTGTTTTTGTGACAACGTAAGGTATTAAATAACTCTAAAAAAAATGACCGTCCTGTGTGATTTAAACTCGCCAAAAGGTTCGAAAACTCGAGTTTGATCGATAATAACAATGATACTTTATTATTATTTTTATTATTATTAATTTTTGTTATGATTCGTAAGACTGTTTATACCCTATTTCTATTCGAGTAGATGATTTGGGGTGCAAATTTTGGCTAAATTTGGGAGCGGGTGCGAAACGAAATCCGGCAAAAGGCGTTGTTTATATTGTCTGTATGTGGCCAACATCAAAAAGTGTCAACTTCTTGCACTTTTCCAATTTCCCCTCTGTACTGAGGCCACCAATGAATATTTAATGCTCGTCCTTGTTACTGATAATTTTTTTCCTTTTTTATTTTTGTTTGGTTGCTTGAAAGAGTTATATAAAGTGACATTTTTATTTATTTATTTTTTTTATTTCGCCGCTTAGGGGTCTATCAGCTCAAATACCAAAATGCATCGTCCAAAATAACTAAATGTGTAAAATGTTTCGTTGTATTGTAATACATGCAGTCTCTGTGTTTTGTTTTGTTTGGTTTTTTTTTCTCCAGTTACTGAGATACCAGTCGACAACTGCCCAGACTTCAGCCAGATTGTTAGCACCGATAACGACTCCAACACCTTCACGTTCAATCCATCCTATGACCCAGATGATGTGGAATTACATTGGCTCTACAGTGACTATTACTATTTCGGAAACGATTACCCTGCTTTGCCTACAGTCCAATTTACGACCAGCCCAACAGCCCTTGCTGGTCCACCTTTTCTGCTCCCACCGGGGAATACTACTGTAACTACCACGATCAGGGATACAGAGCTCAGCTTCTCATGCTCATCCACCATCACCGTTCTAGGTGATTATCATTACCATTTTGTTTTTGTTTTGTTTTTTGTTGGTTCGTTTGTTTGTTTTGTTTTTTTTTATATTAGGGCAGATCCAAGTATTTGGTGTTGCTGTCACACACGTTACAAAGAATAAAGAAAACTAAACAAAAATTGATATCGCAATTAAGTTTAAGTTTCATTTTCCAAGCTTGTTATTTGGTCTGCTACAACGTACAAGGTGTAGTAGCTAGGTATGTCAACTTGAAAGAATCATCGGGTAGGGCTATACTAAAACATTGATGACAGAGGTAACGAAAGGGACAAAACGCCTTGGATTTGCACATACGTAAATTGCGCAATTGCAAAAAACAAAACAAAACAAATAGCCACTTCAGGTATCATGAAATAAATAAGTTCTGGGTACACTGGCGTATCATAAGTAAACGAATATTTTCCCCAATAAAACGCCCTTATAAGAATCCCTTTTGATTATCATGTATTAAATAGGGCAGCACATGCTTCAGTCGATTTGATATACATCCAGATGCTATTTTGTATACAACATTTAACAGTGAAATAGGACGCCAATTTTTTTAGTAAATGTTGAGGTTTGTTCCCTTTAGGTATTATTAGTATGATTATACCTATTTTTGGTGACTGCGACAGTTCTCCTGTGAAGTAAGCATAGTTCAAAGATTTGATAATGAATGTTTTAAGATATTGCCAAAAGAATCGATAGAATTAAACAGTGAAACCATCTTGCCCTGGGGATAAACCATCTTGGCCTGTTGTTTTTATTGGTGATATTATTTAGTAGTAGTAGTAGTAGTAGTAGTAGTAACTATCTTTATTATCATTACTATTATTATTTTTATTCGGCAAAGATTATAGATTAAATATCAGAAGAAAAAAACTGAACAAGACAGTATACTTAATGCAACAACTGGAACGCCAGAGAAGGGAATTTAAATTAATAACTGTGGCACAAAGCCTTCTTTCCCATTACGAGTTGTTGCAATTGTAAATACATGAAACAAGAATATCACATTTAATTCAATTTTCATCCACATAGATACGACCGGACCTACCTTCAAATGGTGTAGGTCGCCGGTCTATCTAGCTCCTCCCCTTCCAAATGTCCTTTTGGGACTCAATGGCTTTTATCTCGCCGAAGATCCAAGTGGTGTAAGTCCAACTATCGAAACCAACATCACCTTGGGTAGGCCTGCTGATGGTGGTTACCGCTTTCCTCCAGGGAGCACCCCGCTTGAACTGACGGTTCGAGATGAATATGGTAATCCTTCATTGACAAGCTGTGTCTTCGAGGTCATCAACTTCCGTAAGCCATATACATGATATATATAATACCTGCTGCACACAAGGTTTCATTGGCCTGACATAGTACTGCGTCAGACACTACTGAGGTCTTTGACGCGCCGTGATTTATGAGGGTCACATCCCATCAAAAAAAAAAAATGATTGTAAAATGAACAATGCATATTATATTGCATTGAGTTACTGACGTATACTCTACGCAGGTAATAACGCAGGCTAAATGATACCTCCTGTAGCCTACAATGCGCATAACAAACAAACAAAGATAACTGATTGTTTTTATTTACATGTATGTTTCTCTTTGCTGATATAGGCCTTATTATATTTGTAGGATCAGGGGGGCGTTTCATCAAGCGTTTTGTCAGTGATTTTTAGTGACAAATTTGCTCTCAGCCAATCAGATGCAAGGATTTCAGCAGCTTATAACAGTTGTCGGTAAAAAAAAAATCACTGACAAAACGCTTGATGAAACGCTCCCCAGGGCCCACTTGCATAATAAAGTTGAGTTTAAAAGCAACTGAAAAAAACTTAAACGCAAGTCCAAAATACGCCATTCGGCGGATTGGCTGGAAATCAGGATGCGTTTTATTTTTGAGATGGGTATAACCTTTTTTATGTAAGATTGCCAAGTTGTTTTAATGCCGTTATTTGTTGTGTTTTTTTCTAAATATTTGTTTTTGTGAGAACGTAAGGTATTAAATAACTCTAAAAAAATGACCGTCCTATGTGATTTAAATTCGCCAAAAAGTTCGAAAACTCGAGTTTGGTCGATAATAACAATGATACTTCATTATTATTTTTTTTATTATTAATTTTTGTTATGATTCGTAAGACTGTTTATACCCTATTTTTATTCGAGTAGATGATTTGGGGTGCAAATTTTGGCTAAATTTGGGAGCGGGTGCGAAACGAAATCCAGCAAAAGGCGTTGTTTATATTGTCTGTATGTGGCCAACATCAAAAAGTGTCAACTTCTTGCACTTTTCCAATTTCCCCTCTGTACTGAGGCCACCAATGAATATTTAATGCTCGTCCTTGTTACTGATAATTTTTTTTATTTTTTATTTTTGTTTGGTTGCTTGAAAAAATTACATAAAGTGACATTTTTTTTTTTTTTTTTTTTTTATTTCGCCGCTTAGGGGTCTATCAGCTCAAATACCAAAATGCATCGACCAAAATAACTAAATGTGTAAAATGTTTCGTTGTATTGTAATACATGCAGTCTCTGTGTTTTGTTTTGTTTGGTTTTTTTTCTCCAGTTACTGAGATACCAGTCGACAACTGCCCAGACTTCAGCCAGATTGTTAGCACCGATAACGACTCCAACACCTTCACGTTCAATCCATCCTATGGCCCAGATGATGTGGAATTACATTGGCTCTACAGTGACTATTACTACTACGGAAACGATTACCCTGCTTTGCCTACAGTCCAATTTACGACCAGCCCAACAGCCTTTGCTGGTCCACCTTTTCTGCTCCCACCGGGGAATACTACTGTAACTACCACGATCAGGGATACAGAGCTCAGCTTCTCATGCTCATCCACCATCACCGTTCTAGGTGATTATCATTACCATTTTGTTTTTGTTTTGTTTTTTGTTGGTTCGTTTGTTTGTTTGTTTATGTATTTGTTTATTTGTTTGTTTTTTTTTATATTAGGGCAGATCCAAGTATTTGGTGTTGCTGTCACACACGTTACAATGAATAAAGAAAACTAAACAAAAATTGATATCGCAAGTTTAAGTTTCATTTTCCAAGCTTGTTATTTGGTCTGCTACAACGTACAAGGTGTAGTAGCTAGGTATGTCAACTTGAAAGAATCATCGGGTAGGGCTATACTAAAACATTGATGACAGAGGTAACGAAAGGGACAAAACGCCTTGGATTTGCACATACGTAAATTGCGCAATTGCAAAAAACAAAACAAAACAAATAGCCACTTCAGGTATCATGAAATAAATAAGTTCTGTGTACACTGGCGTATCATAAGTAAACGAATATTTTCCCCAATAAAACGCCCTTATAAGAATCCCTTTTGATTATCATGTATTAAATAGGGCAGCACATGCTTCAGTCGATTTGATATACATCCAGATGCTATTTTGTATATAACATTTAACAGTGAAATAGGACGCCAATTTTTTTAGTAAATGTTGAGGTTTGTTCCCTTTAGGTATTATTAGTATGATTATACCTATTTTTGGTGACTGCGACAGTTCTCCTGTGAAGTAAGCATAGTTCAAAGATTTGATAATGAATGTTTTAAGATATTGCCAAAAGAATCGATAGAATTAAACAGTGAAACCATCTTGCCCTGGGGATAAACCATCTTGGCCTGTTGTTGTTATTGGTGATATTATTTAGTAGTAGTAGTAGTAGTAGTAGTAGTAACTATCTTTATTATCATTACTATCATTATTTTTATTCGGCAAAGATTATAGATTAAATATCAGAAGAAAAAAATTGAACAAGACAGTATACTTAATGCAACAACTGGAACGCCAGAGAAGGGAATTTAAATTAATAACTGTAGCACACAGCCTTCTTTCCCATTACGAGTTGTTGCAATTGTAAATACATGAAACAAGAATATCACATTTAATTCAATTTTCATCCACATAGATACGACCGGACCTACCTTCAAATGGTGTAGGTCGCCGGTCTATCTAGCTCCTCCCCTTCCAAATGTCCTTTTGGGACTCAATGGCTTTTATCTCGCCGAAGATCCAAGTGGTGTAAGTCCAACTATCGAAACCAACATCACCTTGGGTAGGCCTGCTGATGGTGGTTACCGCTTTCCTCCAGGGAGCACCCCGCTTGAACTGACGGTTCGAGATGAATATGGTAATCCTTCATTGACAAGCTGTGTCTTCGAGGTCATCAACTTCCGTAAGCCATATACATGATATATATAATACCTGCTGCACACAAGGTTTCATTGGCCTGACATAGTACTGCGTCAGACACTACTGAGGTCTTTGACGCGCCGTGATTTATGAGGGTCACATCCCATCAACAAAAAAAATGATTGTAAAATGAACAGTGCACATATTGCATTGAGTTACTGACGTATACTCTACGCAGGTAATAACGTAGGCTAAATGATACCTCCTGTACAATGCGCATAACAAACAAACAAAGATAACTGATTGTTTTTATTTACATGCATGTGTCTCTTTGCTGATATAGGCCTTATTATATTTGTAGGATCAGGGGGGCGTTTCATCAAGCGTTTTGTCAGTGATTTTAAGTGACAAATTTGTTCTCAGCCAATCAGATGCAAGGATTTCAGCAGCTTATAACAGTTGTCGGTAAAAAAAATCACTGACAAAACGCTTGATGAAACGCTCCCCAGGGCCCACTTGCATAATAAAGTTGAGTTTAAAAGCAACTGAAAAAAACTTAAACGCAAGTCCAAAATACGCCATTCGGCGGATTGGCTGGAAATCAGGATGCGTTTTATTTTTGAGATGGGTATAAACTTTTTTATGCAAGATCGCCAAGTTGTTTTAATGCCGTTATTTGTTGGGTTTTTTCTAAATATTTGTTTTTGTGAGAACGTAAGGTATTAAATAACTCTAAAAAAATGACCGTCCTATGTGATTTAAACTCGCCAAAAAGTTCGAAAACTCGAGTTTGAACGATAATAACAATGATACTTCATTATTATTTTTTTATTATTATTAATTTTTGTTATGATTCGTAAGACTGTTTATACCCTATTTTTATTCGAGTAGATGATTTGGGGTGCAAATTTTGGCTAAATTTGGGAGCGGGTGCGAAACGAAATCCTGCAAAAGGCGTTGTTTACATTGTCTGTATGTGGCCAACATCAAAAAATGTCAACTTCTTGCACTTTTCCAATTTCCCCTCTGTACTGAGGCCACCAATGAATATTTAATGCTCGTCCTTGTTACTGATAATTTTTTTTGATTTTTTATTTTTGTTTGGTTGCTTGAAAAAATTACATAAAGTGACATTTTTATTTTTTTTTTTTTTTTATTTCGCCGCTTAGGGGTCTATCAGCTCAAATACCAAAATGCATCGACCAAAATAACTAAATGTGTAAAATGTTTCGTTGTATTGTAATACATGCAGTCTCTGTGTTTTGTTTTGTTTGGTTTTTTTTCTCCAGTTACTGAGATACCAGTCGACAACTGCCCAGACTTCAGCCAGATTGTTAGCACCGATAACGACTCCAACACCTTCACGTTCAATCCATCCTATGGCCCAGATGATGTGGAATTACATTGGCTCTACAGTGACTATTACTACTACGGAAACGATTACCCTGCTTTGCCTACAGTCCAATTTACGACCAGCCCAACAGCCTTTGCTGGTCCACCTTTTCTGCTCCCACCGGGGAATACTACTGTAACTACCACGATCAGGGATACAGAGCTCAGCTTCTCATGCTCATCCACCATCACCGTTCTAGGTGATTATCATTACCATTTTGTTTTTGTTTTGTTTTTTGTTGGTTCGTTTGTTTGTTTGTTTATGTATTTGTTTATTTGTTTGTTTTTTTTTATATTAGGGCAGATCCAAGTATTTGGTGTTGCTGTCACACACGTTACAATGAATAAAGAAAACTAAACAAAAATTGATATCGCAAGTTTAAGTTTCATTTTCCAAGCTTGTTATTTGGTCTGCTACAACGTACAAGGTGTAGTAGCTAGGTATGTCAACTTGAAAGAATCATCGGGTAGGGCTATACTAAAACATTGATGACAGAGGTAACGAAAGGGACAAAACGCCTTGGATTTGCACATACGTAAATTGCGCAATTGCAAAAAACAAAACAAAACAAATAGCCACTTCAGGTATCATGAAATAAATAAGTTCTGTGTACACTGGCGTATCATAAGTAAACGAATATTTTCCCCAATAAAACGCCCTTATAAGAATCCCTTTTGATTATCATGTATTAAATAGGGCAGCACATGCTTCAGTCGATTTGATATACATCCAGATGCTATTTTGTATATAACATTTAACAGTGAAATAGGACGCCAATTTTTTTAGTAAATGTTGAGGTTTGTTCCCTTTAGGTATTATTAGTATGATTATACCTATTTTTGGTGACTGCGACAGTTCTCCTGTGAAGTAAGCATAGTTCAAAGATTTGATAATGAATGTTTTAAGATATTGCCAAAAGAATCGATAGAATTAAACAGTGAAACCATCTTGCCCTGGGGATAAACCATCTTGGCCTGTTGTTGTTATTGGTGATATTATTTAGTAGTAGTAGTAGTAGTAGTAGTAGTAACTATCTTTATTATCATTACTATTATTATTTTTATTCGGCAAAGATTATAGATTAAATATCAGAAGAAAAAAATTGAACAAGACAGTATACTTAATGCAACAACTGGAACGCCAGAGAAGGGAATTTAAATTAATAACTGTAGCACACAGCCTTCTTTCCCATTACGAGTTGTTGCAATTGTAAATACATGAAACAAGAATATCACATTTAATTCAATTTTCATCCACATAGATACGACCGGACCTACCTTCAAATGGTGTAGGTCGCCGGTCTATCTAGCTCCTCCCCTTCCAAATGTCCTTTTGGGACTCAATGGCTTTTATCTCGCCGAAGATCCAAGTGGTGTAAGTCCAACTATCGAAACCAACATCACCTTGGGTAGGCCTGCTGATGGTGGTTACCGCTTTCCTCCAGGGAGCACCCCGCTTGAACTGACGGTTCGAGATGAATATGGTAATCCTTCATTGACAAGCTGTGTCTTCGAGGTCATCAACTTCCGTAAGCCATATACATGATATATATAATACCTGCTGCACACAAGGTTTCATTGGCCTGACATAGTACTGCGTCAGACACTACTGAGGTCTTTGACGCGCCGTGATTTATGAGGGTCACATCCCATCAACAAAAAAAATGATTGTAAAATGAACAGTGCACATATTGCATTGAGTTACTGACGTATACTCTACGCAGGTAATAACGTAGGCTAAATGATACCTCCTGTACAATGCGCATAACAAAGAAACAAAGATAACTGATTGTTTTTATTTACATGCATGTGTCTCTTTGCTGATATAGGCCTTATTATATTTGTAGGATCAGGGGGGCGTTTCATCAAGCGTTTTGTCAGTGATTTTAAGTGACAAATTTGTTCTCAGCCAATCAGATGCAAGGATTTCAGCAGCTTATAACAGTTGTCGGTAAAAAAAATCACTGACAAAACGCTTGATGAAACGCTCCCCAGGGCCCACTTGCATAATAAAGTTGAGTTTAAAAGCAACTGAAAAAAACTTAAACGCAAGTCCAAAATACGCCATTCGGCGGATTGGCTGGAAATCAGGATGCGTTTTATTTTTGAGATGGGTATAAACTTTTTTATGCAAGATCGCCAAGTTGTTTTAATGCCGTTATTTGTTGGGTTTTTTCTAAATATTTGTTTTTGTGAGAACGTAAGGTATTAAATAACTCTAAAAAAATGACCGTCCTATGTGATTTAAACTCGCCAAAAAGTTCGAAAACTCGAGTTTGAACGATAATAACAATGATACTTCATTATTATTTTTTATTATTATTAATTTTTGTTATGATTCGTAAGACTGTTTATACCCTATTTTTATTCGAGTAGATGATTTGGGGTGCAAATTTTGGCTAAATTTGGGAGCGGGTGCGAAACGAAATCCTGCAAAAGGCGTTGTTTACATTGTCTGTATGTGGCCAACATCAAAAAATGTCAACTTCTTGCACTTTTCCAATTTCCCCTCTGTACTGAGGCCACCAATGAATATTTAATGCTCGTCCTTGTTACTGATAATTTTTTTTGATTTTTTATTTTTGTTTGGTTGCTTGAAAAAAATATATAAAGTGACATTTTTTTTTTTTTTTTTTTTTTTTTTCGCCGCTTAGGGGTCTATCAGCTCAAATACCAAAATGCATCGTCCAAAATAACTAAATGTGTAAAATGTTTCGTTGTATTGTAATACATGCAGTCTCTGTGTTTTTTGTTTGGTTTTTTTTTTTTGATTTTTTTTTCTCCAGTTACTGAGATACCAGTCGACAACTGCCCAGACTTCAGCCAGATTGTTAGCACCGATAACGACTCCAATACCTTCACGTTCAATCCATCCTATGGCCCAGATGATGTGGAATTACATTGGCTCTACAGTGACTATTACTATTTCGGAAACGATTACCCTGCTTTGCCTACAGTCCAATTTACGACCAGCCCAACAGCCCTTGCTGGTCCACCTTTTCTGCTCCCACCGGGGAATACTACTGTAACTACCACGATCAGCGATACAGAGCTCAGCTTCTCATGCTCATCCACCATCACCGTTCTAGGTGATTATCATTACCATTTTGTTTTTGTTTTGTTTTTTGTTGGTTCGTTTGTTTATGTATTTGTTTATTTGTTTGGTTTTTATATTAGGGCAGATCCAAGTATTTGGTGTTGTTGTCACACACGTTACAAAGAATAGAGAAAACTAAACAAAAATTGATATCGCAAGTTTAAGTTTCATTTTCCAAGCTTGTTATTTGGTCTGCTACAACGTACAAGGTGTAGTAGCTAGGTATGTCAACTTGAAAGAATCATCGGGTAGGCCTATACTAAAACCTTCATGACAGAGGTAACGAAAGGGACAAAACGCCTTGGATTTGCACATAAGTAAATTGCACAACTGCAAAAAACAAAACAAAAAAAAATAGCCACTTCAGGTATCATGAAATAAATAAGTTCTGTGTACACTGGCGTATCATAAGTAAACGAATATTTTCCCCAATAAAACGCCCTTATAAGAATCCCTTTTGATTATCACGTATTAAATAGGGCAGCACATGCTTCAGTCGATTTGATATACATCCAGATGCTATTTTGTATATAACATTTAACAGTGAAATAGGACGCCAATTTTTTTAGTAAATGTTGAGGTTTGTTCCCTTTAGGTATTATTAGTATGATTATACCTATTTTTGGTGACTGCGACAGTTCTCCTGTGAAGTAAGCATAGTTCAAAGATTTGATAATGAATGTTTTAAGATATTGCCAAAAGAATCGATAGAATTAAACAGTGAAACCATCTTGCCCTGGGGATAAACCATCTTGGCCTGTTGTTGTTATTGGTGATATTATTTAGTAGTAGTAGTAGTAATAGTAGTAGTAGTAGTAGTAGTAGTAGTAGTAGTAGTAGTAGTAGTAGTAGTAACTATCTTCATTATCATTACTATTATTATTTTTATTCGGCAAAGATTATAGATTAAATATCAGAAAAAAAAACTGAACAAGACAGTATACTTAATGCAACAACTGGAACGCCAGAGAAGGGAATTTAAATTAATAACTGTGGCACAAAGCCTTCTTTCCCATTACCAGTTGTTGCAATTGTAAATACATGAAACAAGAATATCACATTTAATTCAATTTTCATCCACATAGATACGACCGGACCTACCTTCAAATGGTGTAGGTCGCCGGTCTATCTAGCTCCTCCCCTTCCAAATGTCCTTTTGGGACTCACTGGCTTTTATCTCGCCGAAGATCCAAGTGGTGTGAGTCCAACTATCGAAACCAACATCACCTTGGGTAGGCCTGCTGATGGTGGTTACCGCTTTCCTCCAGGGAGCACCCCGCTTGAACTGACGGTTCGAGATGAATATGGTAATCCTTCATTGACAAGCTGCGTCTTCGAGGTCATCAACTTCCGTAAGCCATATACATGATATATAATACCTGCTGCACACAAGGTTTCATTGACCTGACATAGTACTGCGTCAGACACTACTGAGGTCTTTGACGCGCCGTGATTTATGAAGGTCACATCCCATCAAAAAAAAAATGATTGTAAAATGAACAGTGCACATATTGCATTGAGTTACTGACGTATACTCTACGTAGGTAATAACGCAGGCTAAATGATACCTCCTGTACAATGCGCATAACAAACAAACAAAGATAACTGATTGTTTTTATTTACAAGCATGTTTCTCTTTGCTGATATAGGCCTTATTATATTTGTACGATCAGGGGGGCGTTTCATCAAGCGTTTTGTCAGTGATTTTAAGTGACAAATTTGCTCTCAGCCAATCAGATGCAAGGATTTCAGCAGCTTATAACAGTTGTCGGTAAAAAAATCACTGACAAAACGCTTGATGAAACGCTCCCCAGGGCCCACTTGCATAATAAAGTTGAGTTTATAAAAGCAACTGAAAAAAACTTAAACGCAAGTCCAAAATACGCCATTCGGCGGATTGGCTGGAAATCAGGATGCGTTTTATTTTTGAGATGGGTATAAACTTTTTTATGCAAGATTGCCAAGGTGTTTTAATGCCGTTATTTGTTGGGTTTTTTCTAAATATTTGTTTTTGTGAGAACGTAAGGTATTAAATAACTCTAAAAAAAAATGACCGTCCTATGTTATTTAAACTCGCCAAAAAGTTCGAAAACTCGAGTTTGATCGATAATAACAATGATACTTCATTATTATTTTTATTATTATTAATTTTTGTTATGATTCGTAAGACTGTTTATACCCTATTTTTATTCGATTAGATGATTTGGGGTGCAAATTTTGGCTAAATTTGGGAGCGGGTGCGAAACGAAATCCGGCAAAAGGCGTTGTTTATATTGTCTGTATGTGACCAACATCAAAAAGTGTCAACTTCTTGCACTTTTCCAATTTCCCCTCTGTACTGAGGCCACCAATGAATATTTAATGCTCGTCCTTGTTACTGATATTTTTTTTTTTTTTTTTTTTTTTTTGTTGCTTGAAAAAATTATATAAAGTGACATTCTTATTTTTTTATTTTTTTTATTTCGCCGCTTAGGGGTCTATCAGCTCAAATACCAAAATGCATCGTCCAAAATAACTAAATGTGTAAAATGTTTCGTTGTATTGTAATACATGCAGTCTCTGTGTTTTTGTTTTTGTTTTTGTTTTGTTTTGTTTTTTTCTCCAGTTACTGAGATACCAGTCGACAACTGCCCAGACTTCAGCCAGATTGTTAGCACCGATAACGACTCCAACACCTTCACGTTCAATCCATCCTATGGCCCAGATGATGTGGAATTACATTGGCTCTACAGTGACTATTACTACTTCGGAAACGATTACCCTGCTTTGCCTACAGTCCAATTTACGACCAGCCCAACAGCCCTTGCTGGTCCACCTTTTCTGCTCCCACCGGGGAATACTACTGTAACTACCACGATCAGGGATACAGAGCTCAGCTTCTCATGCTCATCCACCATCACCGTTCTAGGTGATTATCATTACCATTTTGTTTTTGTTTTGTTTTTTGTTTTTTGTTTGTTTGTTTGTTTGTTTATTTATTTGTTTATTTGTTTGGTTTTTATATTAGGGCATTATATTAAGTATTAGGTGTAGCTGTCACACACGTTACAAAGAATAGAGAAAACTAAACAAAAATTGATATCGCAAGTTTAAGTTTCATTTTCCAAGCTTGTTATTTGGTCTGCTACAACGTACAAGGTGTAGTAGCTAGGTATGTCAACTTGAAATAATCATCGGGTAGTCCTATACTAAAACCTTGATGACAGAGGTAACGAAAGGGACAAAACGCCTTGGATTTGCACATACGTAAATTGCGCAATTGCAAAAAAAAATTAAAAAATAGCCACTTCAGGTATCATGAAATAAATAATAGCTGGCAAGCCAACAGTCTCTGCAAGGAGAGTCCCAAATTGGCTAATCAAATTCGTTCCCTGCTACTGAGACTATGCCAAACTTTTTTATTTTTTATTTTAAGATAAAATAATCACTGTAACAAAAATTAATGGTAGCATAACGTGGACAGAAATCCTATGGAGCATAGAAATAAATGCATTACATCATGGAACGGCAGCAGGTGTTGTGGTCTATTGGATAAGTATGAGGACTGTGAACTACAAGGTATCGAATCCCCCCTGCCACAGCACTAACGTCCTTTGGCAAGACATTTATCTACATAATTTTGCCACACTCTACCCGGGTCAATGGGTATACCTGGCAGGAATTAATTCCTTAAAATGCTAGAGCGCCATAAGCGGCAGCCTTGCGAATGTCGGGGTAATAACTGTACCCGACAGGCATGAGCGCTATGCAAGAACCCACTTTTATTATGATACTATTATTATTATTATTATTATTATTATCATTATTATTATTATCATTATTATTACTATTATTATTACTATTATTATTGTTGTTATTATTATCATTATTATTATTATCATTATTATTATAATTATTATTATTATTATTATTATTATTATTATTATTATTATTATTATTATTATTATTATCATTATTACTGTTATTATTATAACATGGCAATGGCGAATCGATTAAAAATGCCGACCCTATAATAAGAAATCATACAGATTGTATTGTTACTTAGAACGGAAATACATAGTGTTCATTTATACGCACTTGCATGAAGAAAAAAAAACATTTCTGGCCATGACTGTACCCCTGGCTTCCTTCACCCCTCCCCCCCCCCCCCCCAAAAAAAAAAAAAGGTAATCAGGCTAAATCTGGAACATTCAATGAACGTCTTTAATATAAAATTGACAAAACTGCGAAATTGGCCGGGGAAACCTATATCAGTAATAGTTTTTAACTGGTGAATAGGTAGTATTATAATATATCATTTATACACATGTACTTTTATTGTGAATCATTATGGACTATAAAATATGCAAGTAAAAATTAATTGAAGAAGTAATAATCTCGTACTATAGGCAGGTATTTATACACGCAATAAGGAACCTAGTCTAAAAAGTATACATTAATTTTATTACGCGTTCACCATGAATAAAATATACTCCGACGTCATGTACTTTATTCTACTGTATGTTAAAATTTTGTTCTCCCCCCCCCCCCCCCCTCTCTCTCTGTTTCTCTCTCTCTCTCTCTCTCTCTCTCTCTTCCCACATTTCTCTGTCCTTTTCTTTCCATCTCTCTTTACCCCCTTCTCTCTCTCTCTCTCTCTCTATCTGTCTCTCGCACTCTCTCTCTCTCTCTCTCTCTCTCTCTCTCTCTCTTACACACACTCCCCTCATCTCTCTCTCTAACCTACATACGCACATGCCCTTTATCCTACACAAACACACCCACGAATACGCCTACCATGATTAAAGCTCAAGAGAACGATGGAGGATCGAGCAGCGAAAGCGATGAGAGTAACTCTGGCAGTCCCTCTGGCAGTTCCTCTGGCAGTTCCTCTGGCAGTTCCTCTGGCAGTTCCTCTGGCAGTGCTTCTGGCGGTTCTTCTGACAGTCCTTCCGGCAGTTCTTCCAACGAATCCTAAATGTTTCCTGGTTACAGATAATGGGCCGTATCTATACAACTAGCAACTGAACCTGGCAGACACTAGCAAACAAATTAAAGGAACGACGTTCTTCTTTCAAGAAAACGCTTCCCTATTACTAGCAAATACTTGCTTAAATAAATAAAATCAGGTTTCATCATCAAGCATTTGCTTGATATTTTCAATCCCTTCTCATAGTAGCTTCGCCTTTTACTTAACTTTTATTTATCAGAGAGCATCAGCCGTTATTATTGTATCTTTAATTGTTTCATTTTGCCTCTGAGTCTATTCAATAGGTTATGCCATACTGCACTTACGGGATTAAAAACGAATCAAATAAATCCACCATAAACTATTTTTCCATATCGAACAGCATCATTATCATATCACTTGATTCGGAAAGTGTACGGGGTGAAAAACCTTTTCGACTGTACGGACGCCTCAGATTACACACAATTGTTCAAGTTCCCCAAATAATAGTGATTCGTCGCACATGATGAATAGAACTATTGTTCTCATGATTGTAAGCATTTGCTTGAGCTTTAGCTAGTTTATAGATATGGCCCATTGTCGAAATCTATTGACTCGTATTCATTAAGGCGGACAAAGTTGAACCCGGTTTATTTGTTTCTTTTGTATTGTTTTGTTTTACCTTATCATTTTTTTTAATGATATAAATATGATGTTGTTTTTGTTTGTTTGTTTTTTTTTTGTTTTTTTTTGTTTTGTGTTTTTGCTTTTCCATATAGATTTCGGCACACGTCAGGCTCCTCAAAAATTTGAAGAACTTTATTTAATTTTAGTCGTGTGGTGACCCCCCCCCCCCCCCCCCCCCCCCCCCCCCCATCGGGTACCCCTCAATGTTTGAATCCATGCTACGCTAATAGTGGAGAAGGACTAACGAGGAATGAGCAGAATTTAGAGGCAGTGGCCAATTTGATTAAAATAATATGAAAAGAAATTAAGGACTACGACTAGAAATATTATAGTTTATGTGCAGGAGCGTCGCTAGAGCATTTTTGATGGGCGGATGGGAGATGTCGGACCAAATATGGGGTCAAGCTAGCTGAAATTTCCCAAAGAACCAAAAAAGGGGGAAGTCTTTAAATTGTCATATTTACCGTCAAGGGTGATAATGGTCAACAGATTTTCAAATTCTTTGACAAATGTTCAGATTGTTTCCAACAAGAAAAAAAAATAATAAAGACAAAGGTCGTCAATTTTTTGGCGATTTCCCGACAGAATTTGTTTAATGGGTTATCTCATCCAACGCCTCTAGCAACGCCCCTGGTAACGTGTAGATTAAGACCAGAGCACTTTTTAAAAAATTAAAACTGTTTGTATGAATGTTTGTAGGGATATCAGAATTTCCCTTCTTCGTATTTTAACGTAATATAAAATGTAGCCAATGAAAAATACAATAAGCTTAATTTTGTCTTTACGAAATTTACTCTTTACTTCTTTGTATTAGACTTAGAATACGTTAATCATTCATTATTCTTTTATTAAGTTCATTTAAAGTCCATTTAAGTTCATTATTGTTTTGTATGTAAAATGCAAAAAAAAATTCATGTTGTTTATGTAAAGTTAATTGGTTAGGGAGCTAGGGAGAACGGGGTGAAGTGGGACAAAAATTATAATGTAGTATTTGTTACAATGTGACTTGGTAAATAGTAACTGTTTCCTCTTCATTTATACATAATACCTATTAAAAATATTAGGCTATAAGGTGAGTTATCAGTCATCATTTCTACAGTAAAATGCAATTAACATTTTAAAAGAGGTCTTGAACGGGGAGAACTGGGTCACCTCCTGGTGTGAACTAAGATATTGGTAAAGGGGGACAGTGAGGAAAAAGTGGGATTTTAAAAAAAATGTAATGTTAAATCTGACATATTTGTAACTGTTATTCACCACCTTTATAAAAGAGACTAAACATTCGCTAGTAAATTTAATTTAATGACATAATAGTTGATATATACTAATTGAAAACTGTATGGCAAAATTTACCTCTTAAATTTAAAATGTACACAAATTGATTAATTTCTAACATCAAAATCGTACTGTGTTTCGTTCATACGATTTTATCTCTATTTTCGAATGATCTGAAAACATAAACTGACCGATAAGTCGCCATTACAACATTTTGATGCATATTTGGAATTTATTCACGTAATAGGCCTATATGTTTCTCGATTATGAGTAGTTAAAACTGAAATACACGACAGACTGGGGGGAATTGGGACAAAGTTTCCTTTCACCGTGATAGTAAAAAAAACCAACAACAATTGACACTAAAAGCACTGTTTTTTAATTTTATCATAAAAATATTCTTGAAAAGTTTTCGGTCATACTAGGCCTATATGCAATGTGTTACAAAGCCAGGAGGTATCTTTATATTTTACAGTAAGGCTGAAAAATGAAAAAATAAAATCAGTCAATTAAAAGGAAGTTAGAAGCAAGAATACAGTGTGGCTGTGAATATATTTCCGAACATTATAAGTAAGGTCGTTTGTAGGCTACAAACAAATTCATCTATTTTCTACAAAAATTTAAGATAAAAATCATAAATTTTCAAATGATATAAATTGGATATATGATGCACACAAAATTATTAGCTTTGGGTGCACTGGCATGAAAAATTTATAAACGCACAATTACCAATATCGAAAGGATTCTTAAACATCTCTCTCTCTCTCTCTTACACACACATACACACACACACAAATTCTATCTTGCTCTATATACCACTCTCTCTCTCTGTCTCATATATATATATATATATATATATATACAGTGTATATTGCTCTCTACACCACTCTAATTTTCTAAACGTTTAAATATGTTGGAAAGACTTTCGGAAAATCAACTCAAGGGCAATTTCAATACACTACGTGTATATATGTACATGTATATCCCAGAGAAATCATGTTCGGAATACTTAATGCTCACATATTTCAATAGGTGGCTATTGAAATTGCCCTAGGTTGATTTTTCTTTTAAGTCTTTGCGATCATGTTTCTAGTGTGTGCTTTGAATCTGTGAACGAAACTCGAGATGAAAAAAGTATCTGTAAGCATAATCAATCTAAAGAAAAATATCCTCAGAAAACTATAAATAGTACAAACAAAATTGATAACAGGTTGATCAGGATTGCAATGTCATGTTTACTATTTCAAAGAAGGAAAGAAAAAAAAAAGTGACGTTTACAAGAAATGTACAGTGAAATATCAATTCACAAATTTGCAGACATAATTCTACATTGAAACGAGTAACTATAATCATTAAATATTTATGCCTTCCTTTGCATGATCTACTTACAATAACATTCTATGTAGTTCTAAGTAGAACAGATATATCATAGCAACACGCACAGGCTATATTCAAAGTGTCTACTGGGAGCAAGAAGGGCGTTAAGTCGTTAACTCATATGTAATATAGAGGTAATGCCCCGCTGGCTCTCAGCACACAGTACCGTACTAAAAGCTTTCCTATCACTGTACATAATGTTGTATGTTTGGAGTTAGAAGTGCGATAACTCATATACATGTACTTCAACAGAGTTAACGCCCTTCTGCCTTTGAACAGACAATATTTTCATTTCAGGCTGTTGCAAGACTGAGTCTGCATGCAAGACTCTTCATACACAGAGCAAGTATCAGACTGAACAAGGTATTAGCCTTATCTCAAGCAGTGAGCAGATATTAGTATAGATTACACTCTATTTACAATCACACTCTGGCAATAGTATATCACTGAGTTCTCACATCTAAAAACAAGTTCTACCTCTGAAAAGAAGACTATGAAATTGGCAATAACATGGTTAGTAACACATAATCAACATAAAATATAACTGCTGTATTCTGGTGAAATCTTTGAATTATTAACCAACAGCGAGAAAACCTTCAACTTCACGTCCTATCCGAGGGACGGAAAATAACAAACAATACCCGACTTAACTAATGTCACACCAAAGTGAACTGCTGAAATCTATTAATGTATGATAGTTACTAGAGAAAACAAGGTTTATCTTTTATGTCAACTGGATAGGCCTTAAAATCTGTGTTAAAGCAATAACTTTATTCAAAAACAAAATTCTACAAAGTGAGCTTAGAAAAAGTGACTGATCGGCAGGGAACCTACAGCTTAACATCCTGGAAATTTGTGTAACAGAAATCATGTCATTAAAGAAGTGAAAAAAAACTATGGAAAGCATACTTTAATCCTCTGGAAAAATTACACAATCTTTGACGCCATTTTATCAACAACAACAACAAAACTCTTGGTTATCTGTATGACTTAGGATTTACCTTACATAATATATTTAAATCAATTTGTTATGGATGTTGTTTGTTTGTTTTTTCAATTCAAAAAGACATTTGAAGGGATTAAATCCAAATACGATTGGTAAAACATAATTAATATCACAACATTAGAGAGAGTGAAGGTATCTGATTGCTAAATACCTAGAGTATTATTCTCAAAAATGTATTATCTTTTATGTCAGGGAGGGGCATGTAAGTCTTCATAATATATCAAGATTAGGACAAGCCATTTACGCCAAATATGAATAATTAGACATTGGTTTAGAGAGACATCTGCAGAAGCACCAATAATAAGTGATAAATCCACACGATTTCAAGCTGTTATGGACATAAAAGATACCACACCCCCGACCTACATCATAATTTCTTTTAATAGCCTAATCACTACAGCACCTTTACAAACAGAATTCCTACATCAATGTTCATCAGGCTCCAGTTTAAATTTACAAATACTGATATTTCCTCAACAGCTTACTCACAAATCATTCAATAAATATGAGAATTGTTTGCCATTATTACTAGCAGTCACAAAAACAACAAAGAACCTCAACAATAAAAAAAAAAAACATAAAACAAAATCTATCCAACAAAACAAAATACTTAACATTTGGCTAAGATGGTTGAAAGTAGGAAACACCCAAGACATAAACACGATTATTATTAATTTTTCATATCGAAAGCTTTGAAAATTAATTTCACATTGATCGATAAACCAATTTGAGATTTTTGTTTTTTCCAAAATTGTCTCTATCAAAAATGAGTGCAACCATTTGAATAATAAAGTCATACAGCTCAGAGCTTGAATATGTAAAGACCATCAACAAATTTTCTAAACTGTCACTCCTACTTTGCCTTCAGCAACAAAGTTCTATTTGAGAGGTCGATTAGGCTTCCAAAATAAAGGGATAATTAAAAGACAATAGTTTTCTATTTAAAATATACATTCAACTCGATAAAAATCAGTTTTCCCCTGCCTGGAAATATCTGAATCGTCCTTTGACTTTTGTCCCTTTTCATTTAATCGTAAAACATTGTAGTCCATTCAGCTTCTTGTAGCTAATGTAGGGATTTGTTAATTACTGTAAGAGCTAAAAAAAAAATTATTTTATTAACCCTTTCAAGACAATTGACCACATTTTGTGGTTTGGCTCAATAACTTTTGATCCAGAGCTCTAAAAAATATACCAGATGCATGAGTAGAAAGAGCAAAATTTTCTACACACACTATGTCCATTTTTATTGCGTGACCATATTGCGTTTGATGCCAGGAATTTTAAAAACAAGAATAAGCTTTGAGATCCTTAAATTGGCAACACATTGAGAGGTTTAAAATCATTGTTTTTCATCAAAATTGGCAATTTCTTTCAACTATTCAACAAATTTCTAACCATGTATATTGTTTTCAAAGACATTACACCTTATTTGAACCATGTAGCTCTAAAAGAAAAATATTATTGTTGCCAATTTGAAGAACAAAATGTGATCAATTTAGTCCTTTAATAATTCCTGTCTTGAAAGGGTTAAGTGAATTGAGAAGTGTTTATAGTAATCTCTCTACATGATCCTATTCACACCCATCACTTTCTAAGTAATACATCTAAATTTGCTTTCCAGATTGTTGAACCTCTGCATCATTTTTTGTGTTTATTAGCTCTTTGCTACAACTGCATGAGTTGCTTGAAGGGGAATGAAACCCTGGGGGAAAAAATCCATTTTAATAAAAAGAGAGGATAGAGAGAAGTAATTTTTAAAAATTTCCATCAAAATCGGTTGAGGAATGAAAAAAGTTATGAAAGTTTGAAAAGTCTCAATTTACTTTCTATGGCGATCCTCAAATTGGCAATGTTGCTTCAAAGTGACAGGTAGAGTAGGACAACTCTCCATATGTTTTCTACACAAAATTTCATATTTTCCCCATTATCTCTAAAAATGATGCTTGTCTTTTTGTGAACTCAACATATGTTGTGTCAAATACATTTCTCCATGATATATCTTGAGCTAAGAAGGAGACAAGCTGCACATTGAGAGATAATGGGGAAAATATGAAATATTGTGTACAAAACATGGAGAGTTGTCCTACTAAACCTGTCATTCTGAAGCAACATTGCCAATTTCAGGATCGCCATAGAAAGTAAATTGAGACTTTTCAAACTGTCATAACTTTCTCATCCTTAACCGATTTTGATGGAACTTTTTTTAAATTGCTTCTCTCTATCCTCTCTTTTCATTAAAAATGATTTTTCCCAAGGGTTTCATTCTCCTTTAACAACTAAATGCACAACTCACAATGTTTAAAAATCAAAATAGAGGGGCATGAGCAATAATGCACCCTCTATAAAGTCTCTCTCTTTTCACATGCTTTCAAACTCTCATTTTACAGCTTATTTTGTATTTATTTATATCATTTGAGCTGAGTTTCAAATACTGTCCATTTAAATACAATTATGACTGGGTAAAGCCGATTAATATTTTCTTTAGTTCATGAAATGCATGATACAACATCTAGAGTTGTTACAGCATTGTGAATGATATTATGAATACCTTTATATCATAATTATTATGTTTACTTAAGACCAAGGTTTTGGCCCTCCTTTATCAGTTTAGAAGCATTGGCTGGCTCCATGCTGCAGTACACAAAGTGTATTGTAATACCCTTCAGTCATTTAAAGCATGATACAATGTCTACATACATCTATTATCATCATTAAATTATTACTATTACTATAATATTTATAAGAATACATATCATTTTGACTTAAGCCCTAGGCTTCTACCCTTCTCAATTAGTTTCGAAGCACTGGCTGGTTCCTTACTGCTCTTGCTGGAGCTTTTACTTGATGACTTGAAGCTAGACTTTCCAGCCGATCCTCCGCTAGGCTTACCAGACTTGTGGGTGTCTCCACCGCTGGGCTTCTTGTTCTTGTGCTGGACCTTCTTCACATAGCCATCAATCAGACGACGGATCTTGACTGGGTTGATTTCTCCAGTCTTGCTATGGCATACCTGAGAAGATGTAAGAATGAAGATGAGTTAGGTCACCACTCTCCTCCTGTATATCACATTGTTTTCTCAAGGGTTCTACTTTCACAAATTTCACACATTTTTGTAGATATGCAAATTTACCAACACAAAAAAATGCAGTAGTGAACATGTACGGTAAGTATCCTGTTTTAACTATCACAAAAACAAAAACTTATGAAAATGACTGTGTCCATCTGCAAAAATAACCACACAAAAATATTGGCTTATACAGTAATACATGCAGTTGGGCGAAAAAAATTGGAAGAAATCAGTTTACCTCACATTTTCACAACTTCACTGATTTTTATTAGGAGTCCTGAATTACAGAATGGCAAACGTATTGGTCGCCATGGCGTCGAAATGTGCCTCTTTCTTATGATCAAGTTTAAAAAACCACCATTATAACAGCTACAATTTGGATAATCTGTTTACATACCTGATCGACAGAGTTTCTCAGGATTTCTTTGTAGCCCTCTTTATTGATTACCTTATGTTGGTAACAGTGTAACTTGATAGCTGGTAACATGATCAGTATAGAACCTCCCAGTCTAAACAAGCATTGTTAACCCTTTCAAGACAATTGACCACATTTTGTGGTTTGGCTTAATAAGTTTTGATTCAGAGCTCTAAAAAATATACCAGATGTATGAGTAGAAAGAGCAAAAATTTCTGCACATGCTATGTCCATTTTTGTCACATGACCATATTGCGTTTGATTAAAAAGGAGAATAAGCTTCAAAATCCTTAAATTGGCAACACATTGAGAGATTCAAAATCATTGTTTTTCATCAAAATTGGCAATTTTTTCAACGTATCGATAAAATCACTAACCATGTTTATTGTTCTAAAAGACATTACACCTATTAGAACCATCTAGCACTAAAAGAAAAATATTATTGTTGCCAATTTGAAGAACGAAATGTGATCAACTTATCCCTTGAATAATTCCTGTCCTGAAAGGGTTAAAACGCTACACTTTGCAATTAATACATACCTGATTGACAGACTTTCTCAGGATCTCTTTGTAGTCTTCTTTATTGATGACCTTACGTTGGTAGTGCGGTTTGATAGCGAGTTTCACCTCCTCAACTACTCTCTCTTGGTGATAGAGCTTCTTGAGATACTGCAAAAAGAGGGTAGAAGTGTGCATAGCTTAATGAATGTTTTGCTAATACTTGTTCTATCACTTATTTCCCAACATATATTCTTTCCCTTCGATCTCTTCTATTACATTCTTTTCCTATTCAATCACTTCTTTCCCCACTATTTTGACAACCTTATGAATATTTCTATAATATTCATAAAAAGACCTGCATAAACAAAGTGTGGAGCTAAACGGTTTGCAATAAACATAAATAATATTTGATTGACACAAACACAACTTTCATGTCATAATAATAGTAGTAGTAGTGGTTTTTTGTGTATAGCCATTCCTGGCACTCCAGTAATGTTACCCCGACTTCAGCCCGCCTGCCATTACAGCGTTGAAGCATTTTAAGGAATTCCTGCCAGGTACCCATTTACCTCACCTGGGTGGAGAGTGGCAAATGTAGCTTAATGTCTTGCCAAAGGACACTAGGGCTGCACCAGGGAATCGATAATAGTACATTAGAACCTGTATATTAACCCATCGACTATTGAATCCTGTCATTCCCTTTGCCTTAATGTAGGAGCCATCCCCCTGACATTTCTCGTGATATGTCCGCAACGCGCAAAGCAGTCGCCACAGCGTTTCTTTACTTTTTTCTTTCGAATCTCACGCATCTTTTGAGACCAAATTCGTGATGTCCGAGCATGCGGTTCCGAAGTTACTCAACATTTCGTACTTGCACGTCAGACCAAAAATTGCTCAAAAACGTGATTTCATGTATGATTTCAATACAAAATGTGTTTTCAGCCAAAATTTAGAAATCTATGAACATTTTTACATTTACTCATTAAAATTAATTTCTTTTATGCTGTTTATGATCGCAAAAGTGTCCCCGACAAATTTCATCCAAAAAACAATAAAAAACAAAAGGTTAAAAAAACAAAGAAATACATAAGAAATTTTAAATACAATAAAATACATAAGAAATCAATTTTGATACCAAATTTTTTTCAAGTATGTTTGCTAAGAATACTGGAAAGAGTGTCAAGACCAAAAATTAGCATTTTTTTAGCTTTATTCAATGATCTAGAGTAAAATTTTGATTTCATGCATAAATTAGCATAATTAATTAATGTGAAATTATTTCGGAGCATTTAACTATACAGTTTTGTAGATTACGTCGTGGACGACATGCGTGCCGATTGTCGGTGCGATCGCGCGGTCGACAGTCGAGATCCCCCCCTCCCCCCGGCTGTGGCATAGCCAAAATCTCCCGGCCCTTTTAGGGTTAAGAGGAAGAGGATAGGGACATGCATGTACAAAAAGTAAGTGGAGAAAGTAAGTCAAATGAATAATAACTGACAGTAGCGCAATAGCAATACTAATTTTCATTGTCCTTAATATAGTCATATTGGATCATTTTAAAAGGTTATGGTAATGTTCCTGGCACTTGTACCTATTGATTGCACCTGCTAGAAGCCAGAAGGGCCTCATTTAATAGCACTTTACAGAGAGTTAATGCCCATCTGGCCTTTAGCAGACATCTATTAATTTCTAAATTGTTTGAGCGAAGAAGATAATGAGATTGTGTGAGATAAAACAACAGATGTTACTCACCCTATCTCTACTATTCTTGTTGTACAGGTCGACAGCAGACATCTCTATATCATCTTCCGGCACATCTCCTATATTTTCCTGAGGCATGATCGGATCCACTTTGAAATCCTTCTCTGACCCCAGGGAGCTGACAGAGAGACTGGATCCATGTATGTGCTCCGGAGAAATCCCCAGCTCAATGGAGGCAGAGGACATAGTTTGCTCTACAGGTGACTCTGGAGAGATGCGAGGCTTGGCAATGGGAACCGTGGCCAGCTGGTTGAGGATCTTGGTGATCTGTTGACTGGCCTGAGATGCCAGCATGAGGCGATCTTCGTTCGTCATGCCTGGCTGCGGGGGATTGCTGGCCATGTCCGAGCTGGAGACGTCAGTGGTCGACGTCGGGTTCGGAGGCACTTCCATAGGAGGTGTGGACGCCCGTTTGAACACCTCCAGGGAGGACGATGTAGCATTGTCATGGCGGGGTGATGCCTCAGATGGGATGGGAGATGGAGACTTGATACCAGATGGAGGAGATGCAGTCGGGTTAAAGGGATCATACATATCTGTCTCTAGATGACTGCTGTCTGCTACTGCTACATCTGTAGGCGACTTCACCTTGGGAACCACTTTGGGGGACTCTGCAACTGTCCTTGACAGATCACTGTCCGGTGCGATATCTATGTAGAGGTCTGGACTGCGAGACAAGCTACGTGTCGTGGAAGGCACAGGTATCATGTCATCTGCATCGTCAAATTTCAGAGGGCTTGGTGGCTTTAGAACGATGTCTTCAACCTTCTTGACCTGTTCAGCAGCTGGTGGAGCCTTTGTCTTTTTGGCTGGTGCAGCAATTTCCTCAACATCAAAAGACAGCGGTCTCTTGGCAGCTGCCTTCTTCTTCTTGCCTTTAGTCAGTTTCTTCTCCCCCTTGACCTTGGTTTTCTTTCCCTTCTTTTCTACTTTAGCCTCACCTCCTGTCTTGTCTTTCTTAACTTTCTTGACTTTCACCTTATCCACTTTAGCAACTGCTGGCACAGGCACAGGTTTTTCAACAACTTTCTTGCGTTCTTTTGGCTTAGCTTTTTCTCCTAGCAAGATTTTCCTAACCCCAGATGCATCAACTGTGACTTTGCCTCTTTCCTTTCTCTGTGTGACCTTGGCAGACGGGGTAGATTTCACATCCTCAATCTTTTTGGCCTTAACACTTTCTCTAGTCCTTTCTCTTTCTTTGTCCCTATCATGATCTCTAGATGTTCTTACACTATCCTTTTCACGACCTCTGTCTTGAAGCTTATCCCTTGACTTATCTCTCCTCCTGTCCCTGGATGAAACGCGATCGCTTTCACTGCTTCTATCCCGTTTACGGCTGCGTTCGCGATCTCGACTGCGGGATCTATGTCTGCTGCGACTATGATCATTGTCCCTACTTCTGCTGCGCTCAGCATCGCGACTCTTTTTGTAATGCCGATCTCTGCTCCTGTCACGACCTCGATCCCGGCTGCGCTCTCGATCACGACTTTGACGTCTATCACGATCTCTGCTACGCTGGTCGCGGTCTTTGCGACTACGTTCTCTGTCGCGACTCTTTTCCCTCTCCTTGTGCCTGCTGCGATCCTTCTCTCTATCATGAGCATGCCTATCACGACTATCTTTGTCCTTTTCTTTTTCCTTATCCTTATCGCGATACTTCTTATCCCTCTCCCCACCTTCTCGCTCCCTACCATTTTTATCCCGAGCAGAATTTTCATGTACATGTCCTTTACTCTTAGTCTTTTCTTTCTTTGATTTGTCCTTCTCGTCTTTCTGAGATCTACTACTATCCTTCTTTGTTGCATGATCTTTACGACCACTGTCACTGTCAGATTTTGTTTTTTTCTCACTGGACTTTCTCGATCCCTCCTCCTTTCCTCTTTCACTTTCCCTTCTAGCACTCTGTCGCTGAGCTTCAAGGCGAGGGTCGAACCCTTGCGCTTCACCACCGTTTTTCCTACGGTCATAAATAGGGGAACGGTCGCGCTGTACATGTAATCCCCAGGGCCTCCCGGCGGCGAAATCGCCACCCATGCTCCGCCAAGCCTCATAATATGCATATTGATCATAGGTATACTGGTCCCATGGGTTGCCTACACGTTCGACTCTCCTCTCATCCCGCCGACGATTGTACTCCTCCCAGCATTCGTGGTATCTCCTGAGCTCTTCTGCCGTGTAAGGAGTGTCCCTCTTGACCTGAATGACTTGTCTCAGGTCACCGTATGCCTCACGACTTCCTTCCCTCCTTCCCGACGGCTCCTCACCACGCTTTGGCAACCTGGACAGGTCTGGGGGAATCTGTGGATTCAGCGATATGGACTTGCGAGGATCCACAACCACATTCCTTTTATCGCGGTTTCGCTTCTTTGGCTTGCGTTTACGTTTACCTCGCGCCTTCTTTCCCTTCTTGGACTCATCATCTGTCTTTACTTCACCTTCTTCTGCCGAAGACGCACCATGTTTTGACTCAGTCACCTCCGTGGATGTTTCACGGTGATCACTAGTTTCGGATCTCCTCTCTTTCCTAGAATCTTTAGATTTGGGTTTAGCTTCAATAACGTGCCCATCACTTGTTTCGATGATCATACCCTCCTCATCAGATTCACATTCAATATTATCTCCTTCTTCTTCAGGAACATTGTCCTCATCTGAAATGTCTTCACATTCCAGCTCACCAATAACTGGTTTAGACTTAATCTCATCACCACCTCTTTCCTCCTGATCATTATCATTCACATTCTCCGCTTCTTCTGGAGGATTTCCTTCATCATCTACCTCCTCGCCCTCTTCCGCTTCACCATCTTCATCTTCATCTTCATCTTCATCTTCATCTTCTTTTTCCTCTTCTTCTGCTTCCTCTCCTCCATCTTGCTCCTCTTCTCTATTATTTTCTGCTTCTACATGTTGCTCAGTTACTGCATTTTGTTGTTCCTGTTCTAATTCTAGTATCTCTTCCTCGAGTTCCTCTCCCTCTTCCTGTTCTTCTTCCTCCTCCTGCTCTTCCCCATCCTGAATTTCCTCTTCTACTTCTCCAACCTCTTCATCTACTTGCTCTTCGTTGAACTGGTCTTCCTCTTTTTCCTCTACATCTTCCTCTGCATCTTCACAGATATCATTCTGATTGCTGTCTTCTACTACTTCTTCCTCTTCCTGTTCCTCGTCAGGATCTGCAACATTTTCTCCTCCATCTCCTTTTTCTTCTAACGCATCTTCAGCAGCAGGATCTTCTTCGTTGTGCCCACCAAACACCTCCTCCCTCTCCATCACTGCCTCATCATTTCTTTCTTCCATATCACCAACCTCAGCATAAGCTTCCTCTTGTTCCTCCTGGACAGTTTGTAATCCCGGACCATCTTCCTCCTCCATCTCTCCTTGCAATTCATCCTCCTCCTCCTCCTCCTCCTCTTCTTCATGTCCTTCATCATCATCCTCCTCCTCCTGCTGCTCCTCTCCACCCTCTTCTTCTTCATCTCTCCCATTTCCTTCTTCTCCTCCTTCCTCTCCATCTCCACCTTCCCCTCCTCCGTCCCCATCATTATTATTGTTATTATTAACCGTATTCTCATCTTGGTTCCCATTATCATCATCTCCTCCTTGCTGATAACCTTCATCCCCATCTTCACCCTGGTTGTCATTGTTACCATGGTAACCCACATCACCATCGCTCTCATCGTTCCCATTTTCATCCCTGGCTTCACACTCCAGTCCTTGAGGTCTATCATTTGTCGAAAGAGACGCATTCAGTGCACGCACCCCATCCCCTTTGGCATTGACTTTAGTTCTTGTGAACTTTGAATGACTGTTTGACCCTTGTCTTTGATGGGTCTCGTAAACACTGGCACTACCAGAAGACCCTCCTCTGCTGCCCTTTTGTTTCACATCATCCTTGAATGTTTCAACACCCTCATCACTGTCATCATCATCGACATCCATTTCTACTGGCTCCAAATCATCGTCCCAATCATCACAGCCCATCTTTTGCAATACTCTCTCCCTCAAAGACTCCTGCCTGCTTCCATCGCTCTCTGACTTTCGTTGACCTTGAGAATATGATGACCTTTGACCCAGGGTTACATGTTTCATGGAATCTGTCCTGGAGCTTGGTTTATCTGAGTTGTCACGATAGCTAGCAGTGGATGAAGCAGAGGGTCTGTGAGCCGTCTTGGTGGGTGATTTCCTTGGAGTGGACGATTCATCTGCACAGGGAAACACAGAAGAAAATGGGAGGCAATGTAACGGTTATTATAATCATAATTATTTTTTTCATTCTTCAAATCTACATGAAATAACACGCAAGTAGAATTCAAAAAATTTGACAGGAGCTAAAAAGGGAATCAAATGCTTTAGGCTTCTGGGCCCTGTTTCATAAAACTTGTCATCAATGACAAGTTGCAATGACTGTAAGCTACTGAAATCCTTGCATCTGATTGGCTGAGAGGAAATATTTGTAGGTCAAAATCACTGACAAGACACTTGATGAAACGCCCAACAGGTAACACAAATACTACTGATACTGATGAATATTCACTAAAATATCACTGTAAAAAGAACTGATATCTGACAAGGGGTAATTCTTTTTGTTTCCATCAGCAAGTCTATCAACAGTGATCAGTCGTTTGCTCAAGCTTCCTTTCATTCGAAGATATAGGCCCGAATTCACAAAGGAGGTTTGGTTTAAACCATGGTTTAAAGGTTCCCTTTTATGGAATTACAAAGGAACTTCAATTAGTAGACTTTTCTACTGTGAATCCAGATCTGTCAACCATTTTACCTGAATTCCATTCATTAATCTGTAAACTTGAAAATAAAAAACTAATTGGGAACGCCCCTAAAATTTTTGGAAAATCGGTCCAGCGATCGGTGACGTCATGTGACGTCACACTCAGAATGCTTGACTCCACGCAAGCTGAAAGTGTGTGTGTAGGCTATTGAACTTCGTGTAGATCCTAGCTTCGACTTCGTGCGATTACAGCCCTTCATTTTAGTTTTTTAAAATCCTATATCAACGATGGCATCTTCTTCAGACAGCGAAGACACCTATTCGGGATCAGATATATCTGATTTGGAGAACCAAGAAGAAATAAAAGAGGAATTAGGGGCACGGCCGTAATGTTTGAATCAGACATGTCGGATTCTGGCCAAGATTCTGATTATATGACAGAGACGTCCCTGATTTCAATAACGGAGAAGATATCGACGGGAAACTTGGGAATTATAACTAGTAATTCCTTTTAATAATTAGATTGCCGATTAAATTTTAATTTACGCATATCCACGAATTATGAATCTTGTTTGCGCTTGCAAAATGCCCCAGTCCTGATGAGGCTGAACTGAAGCTGATCGAGGCAGCGAGCTCGACGTGCGCAGGTGTACACGCCGCGCCGTTCGGTCGTTCGCCTGCTGACCCTGCCTGGGCTTAATTTTTGGGCAGGGTTTTACTGGTGCGTGGGGTGGTAGCGTTTTGTTTCTAGTAAATTCTAACATTGAAAACTCTAACATTAGAAAACTCTAAGCTCTCCTGTTATCTTACTTGTTTTCATTGTGCTGCTATGAATAATAAGTACCGGTAGACTAAGTTAGTGTAGGTACAGTGATAGTTGATCAATAGATATATAATCAATAGATACCGTAGATCAAGTTCGATTTTGGGGATGGCATCTTGCTTCACGGACGGCCTCTTCTTGATGCCAAACGCCGCATGCAGCCCCGTACTATCGAGGAAGTCCTCCGCACAAAAGTGCTCGGAACACACGACACTGCGGTCACTCGGCCCCTTCCAATGGACGCGAGTTAGTTTCACTTTTGAGGTCCATTTTCTTCTAATATTTGGGTCTTTGGGGAATAAATGTAGACTTACACCCTCCTTTGTGATGTTGCTGCAACCTGCAACGACACAGCGTTGCAGCATACATCGCTTTAGAGGTTGTTTTCGAGGTGGTATACAACTGCAAGTTAGTCTGCACGCGTGATATATGCAAAATATTGTAAACAAGCACCGGCAATGTCGGTTTGTGACGTCACACGTCAATCATGCTCGAAGAACGACAATTCGGGGTTTAAAAGGGGGCGGAGCTTAGCAGACTCTTTTAGGCCTGAATACCTGGGGAAAATATTATTTTAAAAATATTCAGATACGTATTCATTGTAAACGGATTTCATTTTTCAATTGAGATGAGTATCATGTACAAAATACCAAGAATTAGAATTTCATAGAAGGGAACCTTTAAACCCCCTCCTGGGTTTTTTAAGCGTACGTGCGCACTGAATCCGATCCAATCATATATTTTCTTTGAGCGCGCGTATGGACAATGTGCGCTTATTTACGCTTATTTTATTACGCTTACGGAGGTTTAAACCTTAGCCATGGTTTAAACCTCCTTTGTGAATTCAGGCCATAAGGTTCAGGCTTGGTTTGCAATTGGATTCTTTGCTAGGTTTAATCCTAAAAGGGCCGGGATATTTTGGCTATGCCACAGCCGGGGGAGGTGGAATCCACCCCCCCCCCCCCCCGAGATCTCGACCGTCAACCACACGATCGCGCCGAAAATCGGCACGCACGTCGTCCACAAAGTAATCTACAAAACTGTATAGTTAAATGCTCCGAAATTATTTCACATTAATTAATTATGCTAATTTATTCAAGAAGTCAAAATTTTGCTCTAGATCATTGAATAAAGCTAAAAAAATGCTAATTTTTGGTCTAGACACTCTTTCTAGTATTCTCAGCAAATATACTTGAAAAAAAATTTCGTATCAAATTTGATTTCTTATGTATTTTATTGTATTTTAAATTTCTTATGTATATCTTTTTTTTACCTTTTGTTTTTTATTGTTTTTTGGATGAAATTTGTCGGGGACACTTTTACGATCATAAACAACATAGAATAAATTAATTTTAATCAGTAAATGTAAAAATATTCATAGATTTCTAAATTTTGGCTGAAAACACATTTTGCATTGAAATTATACATGAAATCACGTTTTTGAGCAATTTTTGGTCCGATGTGCAAGTACGAAATGTTGAATAACTTCGGAACCGCATGCCCGGACATCACGAACATGGTCTCAAAAGATGCGTGAGATTCGAAAGAAAAAAGTCACGAAACGCCGCGGCGACTGCTTTGCGCGTTGCGGACATATCGCGAGAAATGTCTAGGGGGGGGGTGGAATCCACCTCCCCGGCCCTTTTAGGGTTAAAGTTGAGTTACAGGTTTGGGTTGAGTTGAGCGTTGGGTCCAGGCTAGGGTTTAAGTGAGAAATTCAACTAGTGTTAGAAATTGACCATGGAGAGATTGTCACCGGAGCATACGTGTATGTCGTAGAATCCTTATTCTTTTCTAATCCACAAAACAATGGGCTTTGCAAGTTGACCGAGCATAAGGATGTAAACCTAGAGCAGAAGAGAACAGAAAATTGCAGGAATAACTATACCGAATCTTGCACCTAGATGGTTGTACAACACATGCTCTGTCTCAAAGGTCAATATCCCACACAACACAAATTCCTAATTTCAACCCTGGTCCACACACTATTCCTAATCCTAACCATAACCCTAACCCGAAACCTGACCAAAAGCCCAATTACAACCCTAAACTTAACCCTATATCAATGACGAAATAAAGACCTGGGGGGTGATTCACTAACTGGGATCGATATCATTCCTAAAATCAATTTTCGGGATTGATTTCATTCCCAGCTTAAAATTAATTCCACCTTACTGATTCACTAAATCGCTTTTAGGATGGAATCAATTTTATCATGAATATATATGAGCGCAAATGAATATTTACGAGCGCACTCATTCCAACCAATCAACGTACTCAAATTTCAGTCACCGCCCCTCAGTCACCCAACCTAATTCTCTACTTAGCGCGTAGCTAGTGCGCGTTACCTAGCTAGTGCGCGTTACCTAGCTACTGCATTAATTGCGCGCACGCATCGACTGGACATACACGGGGCTAGGGCCTATGGCTAGGGCAATGGGCGTGCAGGCAGGCGCAGCGTAGCCGCGCCGAGGTTGGGGCGCGGGCAGGCATGCAGTGGAGTGACCGTTTGTGATTGTTAGGAGCGATTCGGATCACTCCCAACCTTAAAATCAATTCAGAGGAATCAATCCCAAATACCTTAGTGAATCAGTCACTAAAAGCGATATCGCTCTTAGGATGGATATTGTTCCTAAAATTGATTTTTTCTTATTTGGGATTAATTTTAGCTGTTAGTGAATCACCCCCCAGAGCAATTGTCGCTGGAGCAATTGTCGCTGGAGCATATGTCTAATAGACAGGGTTGTCACCAGCGACTTTTTAGTGGTGGAAATTATATCGCCTGACACCTTGCCACGGGGGTTCAGGGACAAAAACTAGTCAGTTGTCAGGGCTTATAAGTTATAGTGAAACAGTAAAAATATCATGTATCTACACAGTACACACTGTACTGTAGCTGCAGCATTAAGCATTGTAACTACTAGTATTTTGTTTTACTTTGGACATATACCTGCTGTGAGTGCTGTCAGATTACTGGTTTAAACCACAGTTGCATGTTCGTAGGTCAAAATCGTAGTATTTTTTCTTTGTCAGTGGGGAATTAGTGCCGGGCGGGCGGGTGTGATATTGCATTGAGTGCCGGTCGGAAATTTCGAGTGGTGGAAGGTTCCGACCGCGCCGACCACCATAGTGACAACGCTGCTAACAGACTAATCCTATGGGCTTGTTACCTTTCTTCTTGACTGAGCTAAGAGTACCGTCCTTATGGATGGTGATGTTTTCGCTCTTCATGTGCAGTATGTTCTGACCCTGCAGGATGCTACCAAGTAGATCTAGGGGTCCACCACTTGAAGAAGGTCCAGGAGTAGCGGATAAGGGCCTGTCAGGATAAATAATAATAATAATACACTAATTTGGGGTATTTCTTGTAAAAATTATATTCTTAAAATTGGGCAATAGATTTGTCATCAGAGATTTTGAAAGAAGCAAAGTGGATAAATATCAGATACAGTTGGCCCCAAAAGTTTACATACACATGTACATCTGGAAGAAAAACCTGTTTTCCTCACAATATCCAAACTTCACTCAATCCTATTGGGAGTCAAACATGTCTCAGAGTGATTTACTTGATGAATATAATATATACATTAAGCACAGACCAAACTTGTCTTTATTACAAGGGTAATAAATCAGTCAATGCCTACTTTCAATCTCCAAAGCTGTTTTGGTCCTCCCTAACCACCTCCCTGGGATGTCATAAGGTCATATTTCACTCAATATGGCCCAATAAATAAGTCAGTGCATACTTTCAACCTGCAAAATTGCTTTAGTCCTCTCAGATCACTCCCATGAGAGTCTGTAAAGCCATATTTCTGTCAATTTGAACCATGTGTGAACTTTTTTTCTGCCGAGAAGCCTGCCCAACTGTACGTATCATCTAGTAACATATTCCCCATAATCACCAACATTGTAATCTGTGACTTTAGTGGGGCATGTCAACTTCATAGATCTGCCTATGAATCCTATTACAGAATTGCAAAATACTTCGCTGATTATATTTTTGTATAATTCGAGCGATCGCCAATAGGGTAAAAATGCCCGGATGCAGGTATCGGGGTGCGTTTGCTATGCAATGTGGGACAGCTTTTGTGACCTAGTTACTTCCGGAATCTGACCGGTCGGTGAATGACCCGGCGGCCGTGCATAACCTCTCAAATCAGCTTTCCAAGATACGGCTTTGTCATTTAAAGGGCAATCCAACCTTGATAATAAGATGATTTGTGTGAAAGCAGAAAAATAAGAAAAACAGGATGGCGAAAGTTTGAAAGAAATCGGACAAGAAATAAGAAAGTTATGGATGTTTGAAAAATGAGATCACTACATCTATGTGAATCTCAAATTGGCAATTTGGTGAGTCAATTGTGACATTTTTGTGGACAACTCTCCCATTTGTCGTACACAAAAATATCATTGATTTGCGGTTTTCTTCGAGGCGCTTTTACCCTCGGGGCAGTACTCAAAATATATTGGAGATAGCATATTGTTATAGGTCCTCATGGACGAAAAGATCCTACTGAGTAATGCATTTTGAAAAAAAGTGACATTTTAGTCATTTTGTGTGTTAGAGCAAATGGGGGAGTTGTCCACAGCTACATCACAGTGACATTACCTATTCGGCCAATTTGAAATTCCCATATGCATAGTGATTACAACTTTCAAAAATTCATAACTTTCTTATTGCTTGTCCGATTTCGTTCAAACTTTCACCAATCTGCTTCTCTGATTTTTCCTCTTTCTTTCAAAGCAACTTGCTATAAAGGTTGGATTTCCCTTTAAGTCTCGAACAGAGCCGTCCGCAGCGGGCACCCGTCGTCGCTTTCTGCCGGACGCCTCCCGGTCGCAAGGCTCAATAACGCTGTAACATTCAGCGGCTCTCCGTACTAGCAATTCCAATTCGAGTTTGCGTTTTCCGTTGCATGGAATGCCTCTTTCTGTCAGAAAAGCTTTCAGCTGCAGAACGGTCATATTCTTGAAGTCTTGAGAAACGCTCGGCATGACAATTCTACGATTACCTTAACTTTTATTAGATAAGTTTGAAGAAAAATTCCTGAAGTGTGTACCGCGGTTACTGTAACTTAGCATCCGTATACACCGGAAGTACACAGGTCCCGGAAGTTGAATGAGAATTCGCCAAAAACAGTACATCCGCGCATTTTTACCCCTTTTGGCGATCGCTCGAATTAATGACTACTGGTGATTTACCTTGCTGGTGTAGGGGCGCTCTGTGCACCAGGTCCACGAGTTATGGGTGAATCGTCATAACCACTGCAGCAAGAAGAATGAAAGATAGAAAGGGAGGCAGAGAAAGAGAGAGAGAGAGAGATGGAGAGAAAGAGCAATACAGAAAAGTCAGAGAGAAGGGAGAGGCAGAGAAAGAGAGAGACAACAGAAAAAGCGATGGAGAGACAGAGAGACAGAAGAGATAGAAGATGGAGAGAGTGAGAAAAAGAAAGAAATTAAGCATCTTTACATCTTTATTCGTATATATCATAATCAAGACGGGGAAAAAAAAGCAGCTTTTCTGCAGTGAGAAGGCCATAATCTACTGCAGAGCTCTTTATCCAACGATGCTTTCACAGAGAAGATCATTGCCCTCATATACTGTAACGGGGTCGGGCTAACTTGGCACTAGGGCGAACTCGGCACTGCGCGGTGACTATGTTTCAAGCGTTGAAGTCTCCGCTACGCACCGTACCACTTTTTTAGCCTTACAGTTCATGTTTCGTATAATTTTACTTCTTGAAATTTTCAAAATTACTTCTTTGCTAATCATTTTACACACTGATATCAAATAATTTTGAATTTAAGTGTTTTGAAATGTGTAATTGATGCGAAATTCAACACAAGTATTTGCGATCAATTCAACTCTCTGGGCTCACTCGGTCCCAATTTTCCGCCAAGGCCGAGTTTGCCCTAGTGCCGAGTTAGCCCGGATCCACTGTAAAAACTATTACTCTGTATTACAGTATCAGTAGGTACCTGTACTCAGAAAATACGGAGTATAACACTTTGCACTATAACATTTTGCTTTCATCTCTTTCATTTTAACCCGTTGACTACTGAATTCTTTTATTGCCATTACAGGGACCACCCGGTTCCCGTAGGCAATGGGTTAATTTGATTGTGAGAGAAGAAAGGTTCCCTATGGCATATGACACATGCTCCTGTGAAAATATCTCAGTCTGCAGCCACTGTCAAGCACTAGTTGATTTACTTATTTCAATCCTGGACATAACACTATACCTTACACTAAGTAACCCTACCCCTACAATTAACCTTAAAAGGAAGGGTGAGTTCAATTCTGGGAAAGGTAAAAACAAAATTGTGAACTTTCTCATTTTTTTTATGCTCATTTGCAAGATTATCGTAGTAGAAATGTGCCCTGAAAAGGATTGCTCTTCAAATGCCCTCACATTCATGACAAGAAACAGCTGAAATATTTGGGACGAACATTTGTGTGTAGTCCCATATACACATTTCTGTGTGCAGTGCATGTGACTCTCAGCATGACTGAATATATTTCTGATCATTTTGGGGATTCCAAAACCTTACAGCATACACCTATTCTCATGTGCTATATAATCAACCTTTCCCAATTGCTATGAGACAGTTTCTTTCACAATTCAATCTCATGACCAGAACTCAACTCTATCTTTAAAGTGTACCAATCACCTAAAAAAACTGTGTACAGCTAGAATGTATAATATCAACCTCAAAACACTTTACAATGTACCTGGCCTACTATGGGTTAACGGTTAAGGAGTACGAATAAAATCCCATAGCACAGAACCGAACTCAGAGTTTGGTTCCGTGCGAGCCCTTGTTCTATGCGAGCTGTATTGCTTTTTTAAGAATGTATTTCAATTTGCATCTCTTTATAGAATTAACATTTGAATCTCATACTTCAAATATATTGACACAGAACCCCTAACATATAGAGCAAAATACTCTTTGGTGATTGGTACACTTTAAATTCAATCACAAATGAACCACAACCTAAACGTGGTGAACAGTGCTTACCACGGCTGTGTTATCCTTTTATGAACAAATTATCATTGAAGCTGAGAATGACAACATCCTTAGAAAGTTGTCTGGTCATCAATCGGCTTACCTTGGATCAAAGAGATGTTCGCTTCCTGTGAGAGAGAGTGAAGCGACACCGATCTCGTGTCTCTTGAAGAGTAAGCTCTGCTCTCCTTTCTGCTTCATATCAGGCATCATGGAGCCGACCTTAGGCTTGACTAGGTTCAGCTTGCCAGCAATCCTACGTCGGATTGTCTTAGCCACCGAGGGCTGTGCTGTACGAGCTCCCGTAGAGGTCCTTCGAACCTGTATCATGAATAAAACAGAGCAATAAACTGTACTTCTGCAGAGAAGCCCTTTGCATTCAGGAAAGAGAGAGAGAGGGAGAAAAGAAGGGAAAGAAAAAGGGGGAGAGAAAGAGAAAGTGTGAGAGAGAGAGAGAGAGAAAAGGAATCGGTACAGTAGGAGCTGTAGAAGGGGAAACAATAACATGAAATAGAAGAGGAGAAAAACATGCAAAGAAAACCATACAAAGGAGAAAAGTGCAATTTAGCTCTCGAAGGAACTTAAATTCGAGAACTCAAAAAGAGTCTGGTAAAATACCATCACACAGGCATCATGAATAAAATAATTATTCATGAAAGGATAACCTAATATCTGCCGCAGTTCCGGAGAAGTCGCTAAATTACTATGGGGGATGGGGGGTGGTCAAATAGACCCCCCCCCCAATTAATATAGGGTTAAAAGAAAACATGAACGCGTCGTTAATACTTCAATGTACCTCCATGCAAAATTTCGTGTGAATCAGAAATTTGGTCTCCAAGATCTTGGGGGGTCAAATTGACCCCCCCCCCCACCCAGTTAAAACCTGATCTGATATAGCCCAGTTGAAATAGGGTTAATTGTGAACAATCTGGCTATCTTGTAGTGTTTTCATCTCCTCTTTTTTTATTATTTTTTTTTTGGGGGGGTGGGGGAGTTGGAGTTGTCCCCTTTCATCCTAATACTAATGATGTCAACTAATGTTTTCTTCTTTCTTTCATGTTTCAGAAGTGCCAAATTTGTGCATGCAGGCACACGACACAATGCAATGCATCACAGCCTCACCTTTCGTTTTCTCCGTGTAGTTTTCCTACGACGCTTCTTCTTTGCCCCGGTGGCTGTCGTGGTGGATGTGGTCTTTCTCTTCTTCCTCTTGGTTGTCTTGCGTTTTGTCGTCTTACGCTTTGTCGTTTTGCGTTTGGTTGTCTTACGCTTGGTCTTTCGTTTACGAGTTGTTTTCCTCCGTGGTCTGGGAACCCTAGGGGCAGGTGTAGCTGTGCTTGATGCGCCAGCCTATTGATCAGACAAACAGAAGAAAAATGAAACAATTTTGTTTGATAGAGACCCTTTTAAAGGTAATGTCAGCCACTTGGAGACAGGGAAGGGATCTTGCTCAAAACTGGTCAAATCTCCACAACAGATTCCTGATGGTAATTGCTTATTAACAGCTATTAAATGAGAGAGTTATAAAGTCTAGAATAAAATATTTTTCCTTCTCATGTCAACACATTTATGAGAAACATATGAATATAATCTCATGTTCCATTAGAGTACATGTGCTTCTTCAGAACACAAGACACAATATCTCAGGTGCCATCAGTTTAATGGCAGGCCACTGTAAATCAAATAACTGTTAAGATTTATCCTATCCTACAATATACAATGAGAAATAATGGCAGGAGGTATTTTTAATTGTGCTCCTTTGGAAAGGAGATATGTAACATATAATTATCACATGAAACAGAAGGGGGGGGGGGCGGGCTTCATCAAAGGTTGTGATACCAACCCATCATCAATTTTAAAAAATACAAATAAAAGACATATAGGGAAAAAAATTGCCCTTTGTCCTCAAGTATTTTCGAATGTGGATTCTCAAATTAAAGGTCATGTAAAGTTTTGGTAAGCCCTCAAAAACTGTTCGTCAGATTTCTTCAATTTTTGTTGATAAATAGCAAGATACTAGCAATACTAAAGCACTGTGAAGATTTTGCCTCCTGAAGTTTAATATTAAACAAATAAGAGGCAAAAACTAATTTATGTGCCGGGACAGGCACGTAAAATCCCAACAAAGGCAGCATGTGCTATACACTGTAAACACACGTGTAAAACCAATGATGAGTAGCTACACACAGTGCACACACGCTGTCTCTGTGCGAAGCCCCAGAATTGCTGTGCGGGGAGCCGTCGGGGTGGAAGGGTCCTAGCATAATGGCAGTGATCATCAAGCATTCCTTACAGATATTTACACTGAAATTCACCAGAAATCATAAATGGAATACCAAATGATCTCTTACAGACATCTTTTGCTACAAGGAGAACAACATGAGACTATATTTAACATGTTTCTTTCCAATTTCCTTTTTGCTACCAATACTGTACATGAGCTTTAACAATTTTTGACAAAAATTTTGTAGATCTAAAACTTCCAACTATTACATGTTCTTCCTCGTTGATGCGTCTTAGCTCCCTCGCCTGGCGAACTCTTGAAAGGACCCTCTCCGCCACCTGTGTCCTGGCAATGGCACGTGCATACTCACGGACCCTCCTGAGAGAACGACGCAGGGCAGGCATGGTTTCTTCTTCACTGCTCTCATCTAAAAGGGGAGAGGATTAAAGTTACCTAGAATATCTCTTGAAGCCTTCATGTGTAGTTGATTTGTGCTTTTTGTATCAATCGTGAAAATGAGATCTGGTCATGGGAATGTAAAAGAAACTGTCCAGAAGCTACTGGGAAAAGTTGTTTATGTATTATGCATGAGAATAGTTGCTATATTGCATTGTTCTGAAGTCATAAAAATCACAGAAATTGACTCAATCTGGCAGAAAATCACAAACAGTGAAAAGCACTGCACTCAGAAACGGTATGTGTGCCTACACACACAAATAGCATGAAAACCTGGCAGAAACTTTTGAGGGGTAGGTTGAGTTCTGGGGAAAGATGAAAAATAATTTGTGAGCTTTTTCATTCTTTTCATGTCAGTTTGGAAGGACATCATAGTAGAAATATCCCCCGAAAAGGATTGCTCTTCAAATGCCCTCATATTGGAAATATGACCAGAAATATCTGAAGTGTTCGGGTCGAACATTCATGCCACATTTATGTACAGTCCCATATACCCATTTCTTTCACATTGCAATCGCATGACCAGAACTCAACTTTATCTTTAAAGATAAAGTTGAGTTCTGGTCAGGGGATTAAACTCTGTTAGAAAAGATCTCTAAGCAATTGGGAAAAGTTGACCACGTCAACATAAGAATTTGTGTCTAGTGTGAGGTTTTGGAATCATCAAAAAGATAAGAAATTGACCCAATTTTGCTGAAAAGCACATGCACTGCACACAGAAATGGGTGTATGGGACTGCAGAAACATGTGACATGAATGATCAGCCCAAACACTTCAACTATTTCTGGTCATATTTTGAACATGAGGGCATTAAAAGAGCAATCCTATCCAGGGTACATTTCTACTATGATGTTCTTCCAAACTGACATAAAAGAAATGAGAAAGCTCACAAATTATTGTTCACCTTTCCCAGCACTCAATTTCTTGTCACATATTGAATATGAGGACATTTCAAAGCAATCTTTTTCATGTGACTCTGTTATGAAGGAGTCCTTTCACATGATATTCTAACTCTTTACTGCTATTAATATCAGCTTTAAAAACCTTGATAGCTGGTGATCTACCTTTGAATGTGCATATAAATACAAGAAATATGTAGATTAGGAACTTGTCTTCTTCACATCAAAATAAGGTAAACTCAATTCACATTTTCGTAAAGGAAGATTTGATTTGTAATTGTTGCGCCTGCCTGCCTATACAAATATTGAGTAACAATGTATGTATGCAGCTCTTTTTTCTTCTATTCTTTAAGATTCTGTAATTTGTGTTGATTTTATATGGTTTAAAGATAAAGTTGCGTTCTGGTCATGATAATGAATTGTGAAAGAAACTGTTTCAAAGCAATTGGGAAAGGTTGATTATATAATATATAGCACATAAGAATTGGTGTATACCGTAAGGTTTGGAATCATCAAATTGATAAGAAATTGACTCAGTCCTGCTGAGATTCACATGCACTGCACACAGAAATATGTATATGGGACTACACACAAATGTTCCACCCGAACATTTCAGCTGTTTCTTGTCACATTTTTAATGTGAGGGCATTTGAAGAGCAACCCTTTTCAGGGGACATATCTGCTGTGATAATCGTCCAAAATAAGAACGAGAAAGCTCACAAATTATTTTTTACCTTCCCAAAACTCAAGCTTCCCTTTAATCATAATCATATCTTGATGATATTAATTGTTGTTATATCAGTTTACTTTCAACAAAATTGGAAAGCAAAAAAAGAAAAAAGACGTCCTTTTACATAGGACGAAAAGAATGAGAATAATTTGTTCACTAAATTACCAGAAATCAACCTTCTCTTGTGCTGCGGTAATAAGCCAAAGCTCTTTGGAAGCGCATAGAGACAAGGATAAAAATGTATTATGCGCTATACAAGAACTGAGTAGTATTATCATTATACATCTATTCAAGCTGTTGCTTATGACCCTTGTTTATCAACAATTAATATCAATGCCATACATTTTGTGTGGACAGATTTGTAATGAAAATACATGTATGTATACAAAAATAAAGGTAAAATCAAATATAGGAATCCCATTGTAATAGTGCAAGTACTTCAACGACCTCATGAGCAGTAGGGTCAAGTCATATTTTGGGTAGTGCTCTGTAAAAAAAAAAAAAAAAATTAAATTTAAAAAAAAAAGTTATAAGCTTACCATCATGATCGGCTGTAGCACAATTTGGACAGTACCATTCTTCAATGGGGATGTCAGTGAGAGGTGGGGTGAGGCATTCACAGTGGTAGCCAGCATCACACTCATCACAGAGCAGTAGACGATCTTCTCTGTCACATTCTCCACAAACCTACATGAAAATGAGCACATGGGGCATGTTAAATCACACCAATATTGGTGAGCCATCTGAATACTGCCAATTTACTCATTAACTGAGAGCAAGAGTGATGTGGAGCACCCCCCATTGATGAATGGGCCATGTGTACTGCCATACAAGGACTAATTCTCAATTCATTGTATTATAAAAAGATTGCTTAAAACTAACATTTCTCAAATTTTATGATAAAATAGACCTATCTTTTGTGAATTACAGATAATATGGGTAATATCTTTTTGACATATGCTCCCATGACTTTCTTACTTTTTATTGGATTAAAGGACCTGTCACATATCACTGATAGCAATAATGACAACTATAACTATAGAACTCATAATGTTCAAGGGGACGTTCTACAGCTTTGTTGAGCAAATTGTGAAGAACTTTGTAACCGAATGGAAAAGGCACTACTGTAAAAGCAGAAATATTCGCGGTACATTAATTTTCACGCATTCGCACTATTTTCTGCAAGCGCGAAAATATTAGCCTGATTTCCTATGCGGGGTTGAATTGTGCGCTTCAGCACATTAATATGTGTGTGTGTGTGTCCAATTCATTTTTGAGCATGTGTGTAGTTGCGCATGCCGTATGCATTTGAATGGACTGTGGTGTGTAAATTAATAAATGGAGTGGGTCTATGAGCATGTAATTGTGCAGCGTGAATTTAGGAGCCCGCGAATATGTTTTGGGGTCGCTCAGCACGAAAATTTAATTATGCGAAAATAACAGCGTTTACAGTATACCAAATACTCTATGGATTGGATATGGGTATTGCTCTCCAATTTATGCTAATGAGCCTTCAGCATCCATTTTCTTAGATTCAATACTTTTTCTACATCAACAGATTTTGTAGTGTATTTATTATCATTTTCATTATTGTTAGTGTTATCACTATCGGTGATGTGTACCTGGCCGTTTATCCCAAACTTTTACTAATCTGTTGCTCAGGACCCCTGGAAAAGACATACCTCACAGTAGGTTGGATCTTGGTCTTCATCAACATCCTCTTGAGCTTTGACTTCCATTTGTCTAACTATCTCTCCATGGATAGTATTCTTTACTAAGATGAGTGAGAACACACTCCGATCTACAGGGCATGTCGTTACATTCTGAAAAACATACAAAAAACTTTTACAGATTGCGAATGGATTGTGTTCCTTACTAAGATGGGTGTGTGAACACACTCCAATCTACAGGGCATGCAGTTACATTCTGAAAACATACAGAAAGATTAAGATTACAATTATTTAAAAATAGCAGTAATTGTTTTTGATAAAAGCACTTTTTCGGTAACAATGCAAAGATTCAAAGGCTTTTTCAGAGTGGTCATCAGATTCAATACCACTTCTACTCTCCACTCCATTCGGAGTATTCCAGCCAGTTGCAGGACATGAAGTACACAGAGGCTGCACCATCATTGACTCTCTTAAACTAACAAAGCTGATGTCAGGTTAACCATGCCTTTTTGCTACCAAGGATATGGAATTGGCTTCTTCTCTTTTTTACACTCTGACTGGCCAGTCCCTATAACTGATGACATTTCCAGGCATAGTTTCATAGTTGATAAGACTAAAATAAAACTATTATGACCAAATTGAATTATGCCTATACAACATGAATGATTAAGCGTTACTTCAATTAATATTAACTTGTACAAAAATAAAAAAAAGTTGACTTAATCCAGAATGGTAACATATTTCAACCAAACTAAAATCCAGATTAAACTTGGATAAAACCAGAGTAAAATCATGATAAAAGTGCAGTAAAACCAGGAAAGTATCTGAATAAATGCCAATTTTAGCGTACCTTTGACCATTCATAGATACACTCAAAGCAGAATGTATGATCACAGCTCTCTGGCATGCCTACTTCCTGGTCATGGAAAGCACACAGACAGATAGCACACTTCTCTCCTCCTTCGTCTCCACTAGATATTGTCGCATCATCCATCTCGTTCTCTCCTTCCATCTCCCCATTCTCCTCCTCCTCCTCCCCCTCTTCTTCCTCATCGTCCTCCTCCTCAGCCAAGGAATCACCATCTTCTCCATCTATTCATTGGATAGATCACATGATATTTAAACTGTTCAGTGGGAGGATCACATGACATTACAACTGAATACAATACGTATATGATGTCAAATGTTTATTAATGTGTGCACACAGAAGTGTAAAATGGCAAAATCTTTTCTGATCTGGAATGTCTAACAAATGTCCAGGGGTGGTATTCTGAAAAATGTGTTATCTCTCATGATAGTGAGAGGTATGTTTATTATTGTCTAATGAATTGACATTGCATGAAATAAATACTTACTGCAAAGATGCATCTCTGAACCAATAGCATCTAGCTGCTACCTATGTACAGATATTAAGCACTGACTTGGCGTAATTCAGATTTGTTATGACAATAAACAAACTTCTCACAAACATGAAAGATAAGTTTTAAGAATACCACTACAGATCTTTATGACTGCGTACTTGATCAAATGTGATAGTAAGGCGACCAGTACATCACATACAGTTGTAAATGATGATAAAAATTTCTAACTTCATGTTACAGTAAAACATGAATTTTGAAAGCCATGTTTACAATAGAGTTTAAATGTATATTACTTACAAATGGCTAACACTGAAAGATATTGTGAATGATCCCATACGCATGTCAAGGACCACCACATACAGAAAATTACCTTCATTATCATCTTCCTCCTCAAATTCTCCTTCTTCTCCTTCCTCTTCTTCTTCATCCACAGTAACATATTCTAGTGACAGAGGAGAACATACAAAAGTAGTTTGAATATTTTTATTTAGTGACAAATTGTGAACATATATCAACATTAAAACTACTGGAAAAAATATTTAGGTGAACGATAAGATTTAGGATAAAGATTAGGGATACGGTTAGGGTTTAGAGTTATGATTGGAATTAAGTTTATAAGGATTAGAATTAGGATTACAAGTAAGTTTAGGGGTAGGATTTGCATTTACACACCTCAAGTCTCATACATCCAGACACAATGCAGTAAACTCACCACGGTAAAAATTTGTATGTGAATGGATGAGAAATCTTGCGGGGAGGGGGGGGGGGGGTAAAAATCATGGCTGTGAATGCGCTTCGGGGCACGCTTACGGGCCTTTGTTGTGAGCAGCTCCTTTTTTCAACCCAACTTGTCATGGATTCACACGTAAAATAATTTTTTTAATAGTTTTGGGGTTTGTTTTTTAGCAATTTACCACATCAAGTGTAAATACATGTTTAGGCTTTAACCAACAAAAGTACAAACCTTCATCACTTGCGAGTTCACTGACCGAATCCCAAGCCTCATCATCATCATCGCTATCGTCCTCATCACCACCGCCTTGCTCAGGATCCAATGCATTCTGTATGTCTCCTAGCTCAGCAGAACTCTTCAACTCTTCATTTTCATAATTATTATTAGCTGAAATGAGAAAGATGAAAGTCAATGATTTATTATGAAACCAGGACATCTTATGAAAGAGTTGAAATTCTTCAGAATTCCAGATCCAATCACAATGGAACACTTCCTCTTGTCCTTCTCATAACTTTTATTAACTAAAATGAAAGAGATAAAAACACATGATCTACTACTATACCAGGGCCATGCTACATTTAATCCAAATTTCAAATTTAAAAGTACATTTCACCCCATTATCCTCACAACTGTTATTTGAAATGAGAGATATGATAAAACATTATTTGTTATTAAAACAGGACCTTTTCTCTTTGATACATGTAAGAGTTGTGGTTCAACTAAATTCCAAATCCCATCACAGTGGAACACTTTAAAAATTCTACTTCTGACTGTTATTAGCTGAAATGAGAAAGATAATTATCCCAAAACAAAGTTTTTTGAAAAGTTACTCATCAACAAGGATCTCATATCAAATGTGACCAGGCACCACAAAACCACCAAAAAGCTGCACAGTGCAATTTTCAGTTAGAGCTCACTAAATGTGGTTTCGGTCAGCATGGTCAAATTTAAGTTGTTTACAGTTCCTGAAAGAGTACAGGTGTATACTTTCTTTAACATAATTTTTATTTTGGGAGGCATCAAACAATCTAAAAGTCATAGTTTTGTCAGGTTTGGTAGACCTATGTTTTTCTGATCTGGAGTTTGTTGAATTAGTTTTCTTTTTTTTAAGACCCTAGCTACTTGTCTGATTTTGATCTCCCATAACTTCAAAATTGAGTAAGCTAAGAATCTCTTCTTTCGGAATCACACTTTAACTAAAATCTCATATCTGGCGACTTTTGGGTGGCTTTGTGGTGCCTGGTCACAAATGGAGTTGATGTCAATCACAACTTAAGTAAAGGAGGACATCATTAGATTATTATGTTTTATACTATGCTCTTCAACTAGCATCATGTAAAATAAAGCTACATGTTACTCCCTTTTTCAAAAATAACAAGTATTTCTAATGAAATTACTGATATCAGAATTCCTCTTTTACTTAAATGATTTACCTTCCATCTTGTTAACTGAAATAAAAGGGCTGGCAAGAATATTTCTCTGGTCCAAATCTAAAAGCGGGTTTAAACTAGCACTGAAGTCAACTGCAGCAGAATCATATGAAAGGGAATCAACGGCAAAGGGACCTGCACCTCTCAAATTAGCCATTCCTCAGGCCCCTAGAATCCTGTAGAAGAAAAACAGGAGGAAAATAATTGCTATGAGAGTAATCTAAAAATAGAAGTGGAATTAATCACATTATAGAATTTAGAGGAATGCAGACGCAGATATAAGCACATGGATAACACAATATTTGTTTTTAAAAAAGGGTATTTTCTGTGCAATCAGACTCTTTGACACACTTTACAGTTTTCATTTAGAGGAAGCCCATCAAAGGCTAGGCTCTGAAAGGAAAACTCTGATCCAGAAATAAAAATGAAATTGCTTCTTCATAACAGAGTTGTTCCAGTGACACTGTAATAATTACTTCACTCTCATAATTCTCATTTTGAACTTTGATTTTTTTTTCTGAGATTGTTCATTTATAATAACAAGAGAAATTGATGTAGTTTCTAAAATCGGCAGAAAACAGAGGTTATTTCCGATGAAAGTATAAACACTGAAGTGACTGAACATTTTGCTTTTTACTGAATAAGCAATCTTACGATTCTTGATTCTATAGCACATTTTCAGCAAACCCGTTTCCTACAACCAGACTTAACCTCTTACATGTACTAGTCTCAGTGTTAGCACTTTGGAACTATGGCTCCAATTCTGAATTCAGCCACCACTTTTTATGTTGGATTTTATCTCATATTTTATCTCAGTCTGATACCTCTTGTGTGTGTGTATTTGGGTTTTTACAGACGTGTATCAATCAGATATGATTATTTACGTCTGGGGACCGACCTTTAACGTCACCATCCGAAAGACGTGACTCAGTCTCGAACCTGGGTCCGCTGAATCAGTTTATAACTTCCACTGTTAGCTGGATTACAGGCGCACGCTTGCATGCTTATACAGCTTTTATGCATGATGCACCCAGCTTTAAATTTCTCATTGGTCATCGCCATTTGATCATAAATGGGTGTCTTAGATGAGATAAGATCTCGCTAAAATGGTTCTCAGATCAGAATACCGATTTTAAAAAGATTTTAAGGGTATTTTATCTCACTGATTTAAAATCTCAGATTTTATCCGAGATAAAATGAATCTCTGAATACACACCCCCAGGCCCAGTCATAGGCCCTGCCTATGTTGGACTGTGCCAAACAACCCCTGTTGCAGTAGTCAAAAACAGACAAAAAATTTGCTCTAAGCAAAATTTTATTTTCTTAAATGTGCTAGATTACCTGATTCTGGGACTCTTCACCTCTTAATATGCTACAAATTTGAGGTTTCACAGTTGAAAGTGAAATTTCAAATAATTATTTTCCTCTCATGTATGAATGATCTAATACACACAAAAGCTATTCACCCGTAAAAGATAAGCTAATTTGACATTAGCATGGACCACGTTGACATCCTATTAAAAATGAAAGTAAGGGGTATTTATGGCAAGGGGTCCTAAAGCTATGCAGGTCCTAAAGCTACGCACTCTGCAAATACACGCAAAGCGATGCGTTTGATGCGGCAAACTTTTATTGTGACTAAGCAACGAAAATATCATTTACAATTGCCAAAAAGAATGATTAATTTTCCTTTATTTTGGGTGATATTATCACTATTTGGAAATCGGGGTAACATTCAAATCATTCAGCACCAAAATCAAGATTTGTATTCATTTATTACGTGTGTGTAGCTTTAGGACCCTTTCATTTTGTCGAACAACATTTGACACCGCATCGACATCGAGTCGAAAATTTATACTGGCGTTCATCCGTCGTAATCTTTTCAGCAATTTAACTTCAAAATATGCAGAATCAAGATAGTCTATAGACCTATAAAATAAATTTGCATTAACCACTGAATAAAATGACTTTTTAGCCGCTGGAAACAAAGCGCGTAGCCTTAACCTTTAACCTGCACTGTACATGTACACGTCCACACCATACCTGCCAAGAGTACAACTATACACCAGAGGTGGACTGTACTGAACAGGAAGATTCTGAAGAAGAAGAAGAGGTCCCCCCATCATGATCATACATTACATTCGTCCGTTATAAATAATATAATTTTCTCAGCAATCAAACTTCAGAATATGTAGAACCAAGATATCTAAAGAAATTTGAATAAAGGGCCTGAATAAAATGACTTTTTAGCAGCTGGAAACAAAGTGTACAGCTTTAGCCTAGCCCCCCCCCCCCCCCCCCCCCAATCATACATTACAAAATACATTACAAAATACATTACAAGTCAGCGAAATAAATCATGATCCACACGTTTTGAAATATTGTAGATCTAATAGAGTATTCTTAGAAGGTCCATTAAAGGAGTAACTGTTGTTAGTTTATGATTCACAGCAATTACAAAAAGGGGTTAGTTTGCGTTGTCCCTTATTTGTGTGGAATATCATTACATTACTAGAGTCTAGCTAAGAACGTTTGGCCGATCTGATCTTGCCCCGCACCCCGGCCCGAGTGTCTGCAACTGCGGCGAGAAAATATCCGACCCGGCGCTTGTAAAGTCATGGATAAAATACAAAATACTCGTAAATACTTAACTGAATGCACTCCCTATTACGGTAATTGATAATTTTTATAATATATCAAAATTTTAATATAATTACCCATCACCGAATGACGAAAATCAATTCAAATTCATTGTTAACTGAAATCTGAACTGAGATTTAGACGGCCGAGAGCGTCGCCATTTTTTTTCCACTGTAAGTATCCCATCATGCATCGGGGCTAAAAGACTGGTATATCGTCTCAATCGATTATGTAGCAAAACAGCTTACGGACAGGGTGTATTGAGATCGTAGAACTTTCTAGCAAGAGAAATTGTGAAGGAAGCGTTCAATGATGACAAAAAGATAGAGAAGGAACAACATTTTTGTAAAAAAAAAAAAGACAATTTTGAATGGTATTGCATGGAGTGACGTAAACTGGCACGTTCAACCAAGTATAAGGCGTTAGAGTGTGTTTTAAAACAATGGCGCACGTTGAGTAGCCTAGCTATCAACGGGCGCGCGGCCCGTTGGTTGGCCGGGGCCCCGGCGGGGCCCCCGCCCCCCCCCCCCCCACCCACCTACCGAACAAAAGGGATTGTGAAAGTGATAAACATGAAAAGAAAAAGAAATGGACTACGTACCACACAACATCTTATATAGGTTTAAATTTCGCCCCCCCCCCCCCCCCCCCCCCTCCCTGCAGAACCCCGGCGTGCAATCAAAAAGTTAGGGAAAAAACGGGATTGCACGCGGCGTGTAGGCCGCCTACACGCCATCTTTTTAATGGCTAATAAATCATGACCCTTCCAAACAGGGTTAGACTGTTCCACTCTACTGAAGGGACGTACAGAAGTGAAGCCAAATGAGGGACTCGTTATTCGAAGGAGCAGACTCTAGGGGGCAATTAGAGGCGCGCGTGAAACCCGATTGTTTACCTTTTGAAGGCCATTGAGGTAGACTGTAATGTTGGAAGTCTTAATCAAAGTGAATTTCCAATACACCCATTTAATATAGTATTTCTTCTCCTCCTTATGTATTTCTTAGTTTCCCTTCTCTTTCTTTTTTCTATCATTTCCGTGTATATCTCTAATATATTTATTTATTTTACTTTTTCTTTTTTCCTCCTAATGTATTCTTTAGTTTACCCATTCCCTTTTTTAATATACTCTTATATAGTCCAATGCTCTTCCTTTTTGCCTTAATGAATTTGTTTTTTCCCTTTTATTTCTTTTCCTTATGAATTTTCTTCTTTACCCATCCTTCACTTTTCTTTTTAATACTTTTTATAATTTCTTCTTTATAATCATCTTTTTATATATTTCTTTTTTTTCCTTCGTTTTTTCTCTACATTGTGTGTTTTTTTGGTTTTCCCTGTTTTTTAAATTTCTTTATATTCTTATGTTTTACTTTCATTTTCTCGATCCACTTCTCTTTATATTTCCCAATGTATTTCTTTGTTTTCTTTTTTCCCTTATATATGTCTTTGTTTTCACCATTTTTTATTTTCCCTCTTTTCCTATGTTTTTTCAAATATTTCTTCTTTTTTTTTCTTTGTCCATTCTTATTTCCTCATTAGTTGTTGTTCTTCCTTTTCTTATTTCTTTGCTCTTCTTTTAAATCCTCTCCTTTAAATATTTCCTCATGTATTTCTTTGTTTTTCTTCATTTTTATCTAATCCGTATGTACTCTATACCTGTGAATTGTGATGTATTACTTTGTTCTTCCTTTTAGCCTTTTCTTTTTATGTATTTATGTGCCTTTCCTCTCTTTTCGTAGATTAGTATTTGTTTTCCCAATTCTTTTATCTACTGTTAAGATTTTGTTTCTTTTTCTTTTTTCTCTCTATTCTTTGCTAATGTATTTTTCCTTATCTTTTTTTCTCTTGATTTTCCTCTCTGGTCTTTTCCTCGTGTAGCTCTTTTTTCTTCTTTTTAGTGTATTCCCCTTTTCTTTTTTGTGTCCTATTTTTATATTTCCTATTCCATATTTCTGGTTGTTTTTTTCTTTTCTATTTCCTTCTCCATTTTCATATTTATAGATGCATTTAATTGCTATTTTAGTTTCACTTATCACACCATGAACAATAAGTTTTCTATCATGTTGAAATCTACAAGCTTTGATCAAGAGCTACTGAGCAATATTGACCCTCCTGGGAAATTACAAATTTTGCCATAGACCCTCCCGAAGAATATTAGACTGACTTACAGTCGGGGATAAAGTGCCAGTAGTAAATACAATACTGTAATAAGTTATATTGTAAATATATATCCCATTAAAAAGGCCATATGATTTTTTCAAATTCTTTTATGTCCCCAGTAAAATCAATTTAGGCAGAGTCTACTGTAAAAATTACTTGACTTTGGGATGTGCATGCGCCCCTCTTCACCTTCTTTTATATCTCTCATGAACTCCATGCACACTACGATGGTGTTTTAAACTTGAGAAATGTAATTTGATTTTCTCTGGGCCGCCAAAAAGTCCCCCTCCCTCCAAACGCACACACACCCTCACGCACATTGATTTGTGGGGAACTGTATTATTTTCTCCTATTGTATTTTGTACCCTGCAAGCACTTCTCCTATTGTATTTTGTACCCTAAGCATGACGGAATAAAGGCCATCATTGTGTTCTGTTGTTCACTGTACCCCAAAACTGAATCTATGTAAGGCCACACACACACACACACACGCACACACACACATGCACACACACACAAAGCGAGGCATGTAGAATCGTCGTTCCCTGTGGTTATGTTGTGGGGTTTTTTGTTTCTTTTTTCTTTTTTGTTTTTTGTTTTTTGTTTTTTTTTTTGGGGGGGGGGTTGCTTTAACTAATACTTAGTTATTATTCTTATTATCTAATCATTTTTGTGCCATGTAAATCGATGGTCTAGGCCATCTACATGCCTAAACTTTGGCCAACGCATGTTTTTCCTGCAAACTTTTCTCTCTCTCTTCATCAATATCATCACCAGTGTCTGTCTTGGTTGCCTATATACCCATTGACAATGGGTATGCCAAAAAATAAGAGGAAAAACGTTTCCGTACTGTGTATTTTAATATGTGAATTAATAAACTAAAAATTATTTCTTGGCCATGATGGTTTTGTGCGTGTTGGTCGAAATGAGCTTATAACACGATAAAAATCCATTCTCCTTTTGTTGCAACCAAATGCTTTGGGTTTCATTTTTCTCTCTTTCTCTCACTTTATATAATGTGTATTAATTTATATAAATATATATATATATATATATATATATATATATATATATATATGTATATATATATATATATATATGTATATATATATATATATATATATATAATGTGAGAAGTCAATTGAATTGAATGAGAGAAATAATTTGCGTAGCTAAATTCATTGTTCCTCCTTACTGACTTCCTTTTTGGAAATAACTGCAGGGTTTGCAAAACACACACACCAAACTTTGCTAGCTTCATATAAAAAATCCAAATATTCTGTGACCTTGCAATTCATTTTGTAGTAAAAACTATCTAAAAATACCTCATTCAAAAAGTTCCTGCCACAAATGACCGAGTACAATGGTTAAAAAGTCACGTCAAAATCTTTTTGTACCCGGTTTTGCAGCATTGTCACATTGTTATTAAATAAATTATGTGCATCTTAGTAGATGAAATTCAAATATCAATTTAAATTCCAGAAAATACTCCTTGCAGACAAAGTTCATGATTGATATTCTTGTCATGAAAAAAATAATAATCTTGAAATCAACCCAAAACTTAAAACAGGGAGATTTTGACGACCCTTTTTTTGAAAACATTGGTGCTCTGTTATCCGTGACAGTAGAGATATGAATAATGTATAACATTAGACAGATTATGAGTCTAACATAACATAACTCTTTAACGTGACATTAATATCTAGCTTATAGAGATGTAATTTTCTTTTTAAATTATAAGCATAAATGTATAAGCGTACCATAGTTCGGAATATATTTTTCTATATGCATGGTATAATATAAAGAAGATTACTCGTCATTAAGTGTTTTTAGACTTCATAAACTTCCGTGCACGAAGCATAGGCGTTTTGAAGGAATGTACATTCACAACTTTGATATTTTTTGAAAGTTAAAAATGTTAACTGCTTTAATAGATTTTCGTCACTACTCCTATTACATACACCTGTATATAACATGCCTAAAGTCAATATGCCCTTTCCCTCCTGGGGTTCTTCACTGGCAGTTACATCAAATAACAACAGATATTACCTCACTTATCAATTACATGAATGCATGGGGACAGTTTCCAACTGGTATTGACTTTTCTTGTGCATGTCAGTCCTAATGAAGTTATTTACATATGCCCATTAAAAGGAATCGAATACACTGACCGACCACACACACCAAAAGCACACATATAGGAGTCAGTTTCAACACAAAATCTTTGAAATTAAATATATACATGCACTGCAACCTTCACTCAGCAAAAGTTCTAAACAAGTTTATACCACTAAAGGCTATTTAAATGTTTTTTTTTCCTTTCTTATTCTCTCATCAGAGTCTCCTTTAGCAATGTCACATAATAATATTAGTCTACAAATATGATACCATAATAAGACTTACAATACTGTGAATATATATATGCTAACAAAAGGAATCGATGCGAGCTGAAAGAATGGAAGAAGAGCTGGAGGGGACGATCGAACTAGGAAGTAGGCGGTGTAGGCAGGCTCCAGGGAACGATTTTTTTTTTTTACAGGGGTGCTGAGCACACAAATCTCAAAAAAAATTCTGACAAGCAAAAAAAAAAAGAAAAAAAAAAGGGTTATCAGATTTTTGGGGACTAGTTTTCCTCCAAGATTCTCTGACACGCAAAAAAAAAAAGGGGGGGTTATCAGATTTTTGGTGGTTTAGTTTTCACATATAATTCATAATTCTTATATATATATAGTCAACTACAGTATGTGCACAAAAAGTTGGGGGTGCTGCAACTTTTATTTTTTCACAGGGGTGCTATGCCCCCCCCCCCCCCAACTCTAACAAGTGAGGGGTGCTCCAGCACCCCCAGAACCCCCGTCTCCCAGGGGCCTGGGTATAGGGATTAATTATAATTATGCAGCCTTACTAATATATGGGGAATGTTTCTCCGTGAGCTCTTCCTCAACATAAGGGGTATACATGCATAATAATTACCACCACATCATACACTAATTTCCTGCATTATACTGGGCCTGCAAAATATGAGGCAATCGTACCTGTTGTAAACCGCTATAGCCGGCCGGCGGGCTCCATGTTGATGTTGCCATTGTTGCTTTGTCATGCTCGTTGACGTTGGTTCATCTCACTTCTCAGCATCTACCCCTCAGAAAAAGTACCACCATTGCCAAACGTGCGTCCAACATAAATTAGTGGGTGAATAGTTTGGTGTTTGTATTCCACACAATTTGATATTGATGAAATGAAAGGAGCCCTAAAATACGATGATATATTGCTATCTACATAAATTATAGAGCAAGACATTGTATAGAGGAAAACGCGCCAAATGTTGACAAACGCGCCTAAGTCGGTGATAAGCTGTTTGTCATGCCCCGTGTATGTTTTGGCATGTTTTATGGATGCCATGGCAAGGGGGTATCGGTCAGGGAAATCAAATGACCTTGTCTGAGCATGGACCTAGGTCCATGGTCTGAGTAATGACTGCAAGCACAGTTTCCACCAAGTTAGGGTATGTAATGGATATTTATACGCTAATGTAATTTTGACCCCCCCCCCCCATGTTTTATTTTTCTTCACGAAAGAGCTGCATGCATGGAGTATCCACATTCCCACTCCATACATCAAGAACAGGCGTGGAAAGTGGAAGAGGGAAAAATTGCCATTACTAGTTTTTAGCGTCAGCCGAGTTGACTTGTTTACTGATTCCATTTCTTTCACTCAAGGGTGGCTGAATAAGATAAATGTTGGAATTGGATTTCACTGTCCTACGTTTTCATTTTATTTTCTTGTTTGCTTGGGGGTATAAAAGATTGTTGAAAAATGTTTCATTGTGAGTATATAATGATGTAACATAAATTTAAGGTCTAAAGTTAAGACTACGAGAAAAAAAAAAACGAAAGCGAAAGGGAAATTGTCATCAATCGAGCTGCAACAGGTTACACCTCTTCCACCTCCCTGGTTACACCATAGTCGCGACGTCCACACGGAAAAATAACAGAGGTCACAAATTTCTTGCAGACCATGATTTTATTTTTTTCATGTAAGACTTGTATTCAAATAACCCGGGGGTTATTATTCATCGTGCTTCACTGTAGTGCAAGTTATGTAATTCCCAATTTCCCATGTGCCCATTGTATCGTAGAAATGATAGGCTCGTTATCATGGTTATGAGGCTCAAAATATATTATGCTTCTCAAGAAACGCGGCGCTACCCTTTCGAGTCACTGAAATGATTTAATATTATTTTGAAATCCCTCGACACAGTATCTTAATTCACAAAATTCGATGGAAACACCCTGAACAGTGGTAAGATTTTAGATGTGCACGTATGTCTAAGTATATATTAAACAGCACTAATTAGTTTAATAATAATAGAAATGTTTTATTGATTTTTAAAACGATACGAAGTATACCAGAACAAAAATAACACGATAATGACAAAATTAATATAATCAAATACAAAGAATTAACCCTCCCCCCATCAAAAAAAAAAAAAAAAAAAAAAAAAAAAACCGCTATGTTTGCGAATGCATAATTGCATCTCTATGGATGGAGTCCACTTTGCATACATTAGTTGTTGTTATGTCGGGCAAACATCATTAAAGTCACGTGTGCAAGCATAGCCGCTCAATATCCATTGAACTGTTGCTAATAAAAGCTACCCCAGGCGAATCGAGAGTCTGGAAATGTAGGCTTATGAAAATAATGAAATCATCTAACAAGGGGAAGATGTGGAAGGGGTTCATTTAGTTTTATTTGCAAATTCATTAAATTAGATCAATTTCTTTCCTTCTAGCTCTCAAGTCTTATTTCTCTTCCTCGTTTCTTTTTCTCTACCTTTTTCTTGTTTATTGGGGGGGGGGGTAGAGCCAGGGACTGGAGGGTATGGTACTGGATTATGTGAATATATTATGTTGTATCAAAAAGCCTGCATGGAATAAGTGCATGGGGTCATGACCTCCATGTCCTTGCGTGGATAGGGCGAAGCACGTAATCATGCAGCATTTCCCTGGTATGTGGAAGCGTGTGCAATGAGGTATACGATGCCTGCTTGCATCCTTGTACCTCCTTGGTTCCTTGGTTCTAGTAAAATGCATAGATGCAAACCATTTGCCTCTGTATTTTAAAGGGTTTACTCAACTATTTAAGTGCTACCATCGTAGCATGGCTAGTGTAGCATCATCTGTATACCAAATTAATTTACCTAACGGCTGCTACTGAATGGTGAGAGTAAAAGTACAATGTAGTACAGGCTGATGAGCCAGTGCTTGTCACATCGAAATCATAAAAGGGTCAAGCTCTCAACCTTATAATGTTATTAACATCATGTTATCATTGCCATTATCATTGTTATTATTATTACTCTTATTTTATTATAATCGTTATCATTATCATTATTGTTATCAATGTTATTATCATTATTATTGGCATTACCATTATTATTATTATTATTATTATTATTATTATTATTATTATTATTATTATTATGAATATTATTATTATTGTCATCATCATTATCATTACTATTATCATCATCACCATAATCATCATCCTTATTGTTATTATATTGCCCATGTGAAATTCACCTAATTTCTATCATGTCGTCTTTCTTTTTGTCATGTTAAGACTTAGAAAATAAATAAAATGAATTACAAATATCTTATTTCAACATTTAAAAAAGCCCGAAAACGCCCCCTTTTCCCCTATCCTCATCAATATCCCCATGATCTTGATAATTTTAAACATATCAACGAAGTTTGCTACATCAAAGATCAACATTTTTTTTGCTGTATATAGAACTGGCTGATTTGTGTTCATGCATCAACGGCGGAAATGGGAGGGGGCAGGCGGCAGGGCTGGGCCAACGCCTTAAAAATGATCAAAAGAAAATGTCCCCTTCTAAGTGAACTGGTGCACCTCTCATGATTACACAAATTATGTGGTAATATCGCGTTTTGTTTATCTCATGTGCCCTTCAATCATTATAAGTCATGCAAAATTGGTACTTCTTCAGTAAAGACAATGACTCTAATTCATGTTCTTTATTTCACAGCAATTCTTCACCAACATGGTCCTTATCAAATCCAGGTAACATAAAAGATTGTCAAATTCGTTTTCTTCAATGAATCATTTTTCCTCATAAGATTCAATTTAAGAATATATTAGCTTGAATTGCTCCCTCAGTTCTCGACACTACCCCCCCCCCCCCGAGGTAAGGGTTAATCGTTCATAAAGTGGAATAGCTTGTAGTGTAAGATTAATTATTAGATTCCTGTAATCTCAAAACATTTTCACCCCAATAAAGACATAATATACTCGCCCAATGCTATCAATGCTAACCTTTTTGTCTATGTTTCCAGTTTTGAGAACTTTCTTTCATTCATTCTATATTCAGGACATTTATCATTTAATTCGACTACAGAAAGTATGTATTCTTAAATATTCCTTATTCAGGGGTCTAAATCATCTTTGGCCTTTGCAACTTACATAAAATGAAGTTTTAAAAAAGATTGGAAGGCTTGATTTTGATATTTTTTTTTCAAACCTACAGTTCTCTCAACTTAAAGGTCATGTAAAGTTTTGGTAAGCCCTCAAAAACTGTTCTTCAGATTTCTTCAATTTTTGTCGATAAATAGCAAGATACAGCAATACTAAGACACTGTGAAGATTTCGCCTCCTAAAGTTTAATATCAAACAAATAAGAGGCAAAAATTAATTTGTGTGCCGGGACAGGCACGTAAAATCCCAACAAAGGCAGCATGTGCTATACACTGTAAACACACGTGTAAAACCAATGATGAGTAGCTACACACTGTGCACACACGCTGTCTCTATGCGAAGCCCCAAGATTGCTGTGCGGGGAGCCGTCGGGGTGGAAGGGTCCTAGCATAATGGCATTGATCAAGCATTCCTTACAGATATTTACACTGAAATTCACCAGAAATCATAGATGGAAAACCAAATGATCTCTTACAGACATCTTTTGATACAAGAAGAACAACATGAGACTATATTTAACATGAGACTATATTTAACATGTAACGTCAGACCATAATTATAAGGCTTGAAATTCATCATTTTCGTTGATATTATAAAATTATGAAAGGTGTATTGACATTTTCAATTTTGACCTCAAAATTACCTGCAACAAGTTGAACCCTATTTTACGATATAATATTGAATTGCCATAATTCCCAAAGTATGTTCTGTCATACACTTAAAATTCTTTTCATTTCTGGATTACACCTTTATCACCAAAGCCTGAAGGTAAAATATATTCCCCCCCCCCCCTTCTTCGCTGGAGACATCTCTCTTTCTTCGGAGTTGCGTCAGTGACTTGAGATTGTGTACAGTTGTACTTGCTCTTTGTTCGGGTCGTTATATGCTTCAAGTTCTATCACTTAATTTGATTTATGAATTTTATCTTGTGAAATAACTATCAATTAATCAATTAATGGAAAGGAAAGGGAGCATTTATCATAAGTGAAAAAGGGCATTCGTCAGACTTGAAAAATTGCACTCATCACCAGCATTGAAAAGGGTGCAATAATGTAAAGGAGGGGGCACTTTTCAGAATGAGAAAGAACCACTCATGTTTTGTGTCGATTTCTCAACTTTAAAGGCAATTTCATTTTACATTTATACTGTTAATTATATTGTACCAAAAAAAAATTCTCTAAAGAATTTCTAGCAAACATATAACTCCATTCAAATTACGACATAAGCAACACATTCTAAACCCTGTCATACTCAGACCACTCAGTCACCAGTATTGGCTCTGCGGTTAAAGCCGAGCGGTCCCGCCCAGAGTTCCGGGGAAAGAACCACTCAGGGTTGATGTCGATTTTTATACTTTACAGACAGTTTCATTTTAAATTTTGTAATGCCAATCATATTGTACAACATATTTCTGTCTACGAAATTTCTAGCAAACATAAACTCATATTCTAACTACAACATGTGCAACTCAATCTAAACCCTGTCATACTAAGACCACTCAGCTACCAGAATAGGCTCTCCGGTTAAAGCCCGGCGTTACCGCCCAGAGTTCCGGGGGAAAGAACCACTCTGGTTTGATGTCGATTTTTATACTTTACAGACAGTTTCATTTTAAATTTATAATGCCAATCATATTGTACAACATATTTCTATCTACAGAATTTCTAGCTAACATATAACTCTATTCTAACTACAACATGTGCAACTCATTCTAAACCCTGTCATACTCAGACCACTCAGCCACTAGTGTTGTGTCTACAGTTAAAGCCGAGCGGTGCCGCCCAGAGTTCCGGGAAAGAACCACTCAGGGTTGGTGTCGATTTTTACACTTTACAGACAGTTTCATTTTAAATTTATAATGCCAATCATATTGTACAACATATTTCTGTCTACGAAAGTTCTAGCAAAAAAATAACTCTATTTTAACTACAACATGTGCAACTCATTCTAAACCCTGTCATACTCAGACCACTCAGTCACCAGTATTGGCTCTACGGTTAAAGCCGAGCGGTCCCGCCCAGAGTTCTGGGGGAAAGAACCACTCTGGGTTATTGTCGATTTATATACTTTACAGACAATTCTATTTCACATTTATGCTGCCAATTATATTGTACGACCTATTTTTAGCTACATACTTTCTAGCAAGAATATAACTGCAGTCTAACTACAACATAAGCAACACATTCTAAACCCTGTCATACTCGGACCACTCAGTCACCAGTATTGGCACTACGGTTAAAGCCGGGCGGTACCGCCCAGAGTTCCGGGGAAAGAACCACTCAGGGTTGATGTCGATTTTTATACTTTTCAGACAGTTTCATTTTAAATTTATAATGCCAATCATATTGTACAATATATTTCTATCTACAGAATTTCTAGCAAACATATAACTCTATTCAAAATACAACATGTACAACTCATTCTAAACCATGTCATACTCTGACCACTCAGTCACCAGTATTGGCTCTACTGTTAAAGCCGGGCGGTACTGCCCAGAGTTCCGGGGAAAGAACCACTCAGGGTTGATGTCGATTGTTATACTTTACAGACAGTTTCATTTTTAATTTATAATTCCAATCATATTGTACAACATATTTCTGTCTACTAAATTTCTAGCAAACTTATAACTCTATTCTAACTACAACATCTGCAACTCATTCTAAACCCTGTCATACTCTGACCACTCAGCCACCAGTGTTGGGTCTACGGTTAAAGCCGAGCGGTGCCGCCCAGAGTTCCGGGGGAAGAACCACTCAGGGTTGGTGTCGATATTATACCTTACAGACAGTTTCATTTTAAATTTATAATACCAATCATATTGTACAACATATTTCTATTTACGGAATTTCTAGCAAACATATAACTTTATTGATTTCTAACTACAACATGTGCAACTGATTCTAAACCCTGTCGTACTCAAGCCACTATAGCTCTGCCAGGTCTTACTCAGGTAAGTTTAGTGGTGTACATTCTCGGTTTGAGGGTCCATTTTAGTCAAATTCTATTTACATCATGTACATTGGTATAACCTATATTCTTTCCATCTGTGAAATTTCTAAGGAGCACGTGAATCACATTTTATGGAAAATCATATTCTATACCGTTAAATTACAACCAAACACCAATGTTGGATTTAGAGTTTAAGGAAAAGAACCACTTAGATTTTGTGCCGATTTTCAACCTTAACCGAATTCAAATTTGGTTTTAAATACTGATTATTGTGTTGCACAATTATGGAATCTCTTAGGAGCATGTGCATCAAATGTTAAAGACAATATGCCACTTACTTAGTCGTGTAGTAGAGGCTATATATGAAAAATATATTATATAGGCCTACTCGTCCAAACAAACACCTATCTGCTAATGTTGAATATGAAGTTTACTCTGAGCGGTCCAGCCCGGAGAAGGAGAATAAATCTCCGATCTTGTGTCGATCCTGATTAATTGATATACTTCCCCAGGATATCATGATAATGTTTTCCAGTATGGTAAGAAGAATTTTCTCTAGAACCCTTTTAGGAATGACATAATGACGAATCAAAGACAGAGTTTTCCATCGCCATAGTCATAGCTGATGTACAATGATTATGAACCCTAACCGTCTTGTTACGTTCTGGCAAGCTCATTGTTACTTGAAATTCCAAAATGCTACAGAGCTGAAATTTCATCCCTTTAATCCTCAGACACATAAAACATCATCATTTAATTTTGGTGATTTTACATTAGGTTCTTATATTTTTAAAAAATCATTTTGTTCGTTTCTTATTACGCCCTCTATGACTGAATTACTTGCCATTATGTGATTTTTTTTCTTCAGAGTGACACTAATTTCTCATATTCCAAATTGTTTTTAGTATTCGACCTGGTCTTACCTATTCCATCTTATAGTAAATGTTTCATCCCATCATTTACCCTTTATGTATTTGTATTTATTCATAAATTTCAACTCTTTTTGTCATTTTATCTTTAAAAAAAAGAGGGCAATATATTGTTTTGTTACAGTCACCTAATGATTAATAATAATTTTCACAGGATCAGATTCAATGCATCGAATTAAATTTTAAATATATCAAACAATCAAACATCCAGCTCAAAGAGCAAGTAGCTAAAATCTCGAGTTAATACTGATTCAACTGAAGAAAGATGGGGGGAGGGGGATCTAGTTTACCAGCGTCCTAAAATCTTTGGGTTTTACGCAGAGCATTTTCTGGATATAGGTGTAATACACATATGAGATGAATGAAAAGTTTATGTTACACAAAATGCTTTTGAAACTAGCCCAATATTGATGGCGATGGCGAAAATATGGTTCGACGTGCTTTTACACCTGACATACAACAACGGAAACGACGAAATAGGTTTAGATTTTATTTATGATGAGGTACAATAGAAAGAGTGGCGATTCGAGGTGGGGGGGGGGGGGGGTCGGAGGACTTGTCTCCCGGAAATTTGTAAGACTGAAAGAAAAATGTATAGCAACTAATGTATAAAATCTTCATGTACAATACCCTGTATTATAAAGGCGTTTAAAGTGCTCTAAATAAAATGCTAAGTTTAGCTACAAAAATACAAAAGGTTATTGGTTGATCGCTACGCTCCCTTGCATAACTTGACAAGAATGTTGTCCCTATACTCGCCCCCCCCCCCCCCCCCCACACCAAAATAATGTCTGCTCCTGAGAATAGGTGTGACATTTTCATGGAATTGATTTCATATAATTCATTAGTAGGGTGATAATGCTGGGAAATTATTCTCTTCAGAGAAAGTCTATGTTTTTGGTGGAAAAAGAAGAAAATTGTATCAAAAGTCTACCCATCTTTGCCCCTAAACTAATATTGATAACAGAAAACACGAATAAGTATTTAGATAAATGTCAAGAATAATTTATTCTGTGTAAATCAATATACCTTGACCACAGATCATTAAAACTCCTGAACTCGGATGATTTAAAATTACATCATTTATGTAGACTTAAATAACTCATAGGGATGTTAGAAAGTTTTCAAAGTTGAAGACATGACCCCCCAAAAAACAAAAACAAAACAAAACAACAACAACAAAAACAAACAAACAAAAAACACAAAAACACAAAAAACACAAAACACAAAAAACAACACTTTGAAGTCCAAGTGAAATGCAAAAAAAGAATAACCAATAATACAAAATGACAGTAGGACTTTTCTCCCTGCAGATCTGAGTTATGATACTTAGCATTTACTCATTTTAACTTTAAGATATAGAGCCTTACAAATAATAACACTGATACTGATACTGATACCGATACACTTTTTGACATTTCCTTTTGGTTATCTTTTATTTTAGTGTTTTCATTTTCAAATTTACATGCAATTTCTGTTCGTTTTATAACTATATAACTTATTTCATCTTTTGTCCCATATCTTTTTTAATAGTTTTTTTTTCTTACAGACCCATATTTCGTTTTTCATGTACACTTTGCTTTTGTCTTCCACATTTTAACTTTCTTTGCATCACATGTGTGTGTGTTTTAAAGGAATGTATTGCCTTATAGATGATTTATGTCATGTTTCATGATTTTAGTTCATTCCATTTCATTTCATTCACTGGTTCAACCATTCTATAAAAAAAAAAAAAAAAAAAAGCCAAATTTACATAGTACATAATTACAAATCAATATGACTATTTCAATAATAAATATTTTTAAAATGGTCGGGATGCCCCAGAGAAGCAAGGCTTGTTTGAGGGGCTCCCTTGAAAAGTGAAATAGAGAAAGAGAAAAGGAAAATATATACATGTATACAAAAATGCAGTATACATGTACATGTATATGTATGTATATGTAGTGTTTAAATAAAAACTATTGCAACACTGCATCTAAGTATTGCATATAATAAAAATAAACATCTCTCTCTCTCTCTCTCTCTTTCACACACACACACACAACACACACGCACACACGCACATCCTAAGAAAGAGATTGGGAAATAGAGATATAAAGAGCGAAGAGAAATACATGTGTAGCTACGCAATAAAATATTGCACAAGTTACATTAATGCATTATTTAAATGAGAACCCAAACATTTTATGACAAGTGTTTTAAAACGGGATAGGCTAGTACTATTTTTTTTTGTTACCGTCAAGCGCATTCCAATGTTGGATGGTATTTTAAAGAATTTTTTGCACAGTACAGTGCGCACCTAGCTTGGGTTTGCTTGCATCATTATTCCATATAATTAGTTTATTTGTATATTGGTTCATTTTTCTTCTTCCCTTATTCGGCCATCAGTCTGATAGTGTGCGAGACATGGGCGAGTCGGTTTCCCTATAGGCCTATTTCTTGTTTGCCCTGTTCCATAAACATGAAAATTATATTGAATAATTTATATATAGGTCATTACCATATCCTCTGTTCCTGATTTATAAAATTTCAGAAACAGGACTTTAAGAACTGTTCCTAAAATTTCTCATGTAAAACAATGTAGGAATTCGATGGGTAGGAGTGCATTGTTAGTGGTTAAGAAGAATGCTTAAATCGCGAACATGCTTGTCCATTTATTGATGGATTCGAATTTCCAAATGTTCGCATTCCGAGCCACCCGCGATTTGGAATGCTTATTGGGTAATGCTTATTTTATCAAAACGCATGATAAAACATGAGCAAGAACTTTCCCCCAAATCAGATTGAATGCTCATTTTAGGTTATAGAATGTTGATCTCAATGAGCATTCAATTTCAAAGGAATTCAAATGACTGTGCATCAGTTTGGCTGGTGTTTTGATAAATTCGACTGAGAAAAACTAGCAGTAGTGCCAGTAGTAGTAGTATAGTAGTAGTAGTAGTAGTAGTAGTAGTAGTAGTAGTAGTAGTAGTAGTAGTAGTAGTAGTAGTATAGTAGCAGTATTACAGAACTAGTAAGACGACTATTACATGGTATAGGCATACCAGTAGCAGCAGCTAGGAGGTGGAAGAGGAAATCGTTTTGATGGATAATGCTTCGTTAGTAAATCTTGATTTGGCCAGGGAGATGTTACTAATATTTCCCTGATATGGCACTTCAAAACACACCAAAATGTTATTTTCATTTTATTCGCAAGGACATTGCACATACACCTGATCAGTTATTATGTATACGATACAGATCTAACAAGTAAAAACTATACATGTATCCTTGGCATCTCCGTGCTGTCTCCATGCAAGGACAGGTCATGACCCCACTCACTGTTAGTGCAGGCTTGATTTTTATATAATCATGGATATACTACTAGTTAGAGTAGTATATCCATAATATAATCCAGTACTAGCCCTCCCCCGACATTCTTCGGGCAAGAATATGAACTAGAAAAAAAAAGGAAGTAAACTAAGAAAGAAATTGACTGAATACAATGAATTTGTAACATCCACATTCAGTTCTAGTAGTCGTTCATCTCCATGATGTCAGAACTCCAAAAGCTTATCCGGAGCAATGACCCTAACTTTGACACTTTTTTTCTAATAAAAGCCCTTTTTACTTCCGATAAGTGCCCTTATCCCCTTCTGAAAAATGCCTTTTCCAAATCTGATAAGTGCCTTCTTTTCCTATCGATTCAATACCCTTTTCCCCTCCAAATAAATGTCCCTTTTAAAATTTGAGGAGTGTTTCTTTTTCATTCTGAAAAGTGCCCCCTCCTTTACATTATTGCACCCTTTTCCCTGCTGATGATGAGTGCAATTTTTCAAGTCTGACGAATGCCCTTTTTCACTTATGATAAATGCTCCCTTTCCTTTCCATTAATTGATTAATTGATAGTTATTTCACAAGAAAAAATTCATAAATCAAATCAAGTGGTAGAACTTGAAGCATATAACGACCCGAACAAAGAGCAAGTACAACTGTACACAATCTCAAGTCACTGACCCAACTCCGAAAGAGAGAGAGATGTCTCCAGCGAAGAAGGGGGGGGGGGGGGAATATATTTTACTTTCAGGCTTTGGTGATAAAGGTGTAATCCAGAAATGAAAATAATTTTAAGTGTATGACAGAACATACTTTGGAAAATATCTCAATTCAATATTATATCGTAAAATATGGTTCAACTTGTTGCAGGTAATTTTGAGGTCAAATTTGAAAATGTCAATACACCTTTCATATAATATCAACGAAAATGATGAATTTCAAGCTTTATATCGTCTGACGTTATGGAGTTAGCTATAGCATTCATATACAATGGGCAAGTATTAAGTTGAGAGAACTGTAGGTTTGAAGAAAAAAAATCAAGCCTTCCGATCTTTTTAAAAACTTCATTTTATGTAAGTTGCAAAGGCCAAAGATGATTCAGACCCCTGAATAATGAATAATTAAGAATGCATACTTTCTGTAGTCGAATTAAATGACAAATGTCCTGAATATAATGAATGAAAGAAAGTTCTCATAGCTGAAACATATAGACAAAAAGGTTAGCATTGATAGCATTGGGCGAGTATATTATGTCTTTATTGGGGTGAAAATGTTTTGAGATTACAATCTAATATTCAATCTTACACTACAAGCTATTCCTCTTTATGAACGATTAAGGGGTAGTGTCGAGAACTGAGGGAGTAATTCAAGCTAATATATTCTTAAATTAAATCTCATGAGGAAAAATGATTCATTGAAGAAAACGAATTTGACAATCTTTCATGTTACCTGGATTTGATAAGGACCATGTTGGTGAAGAATTGCTGTGAAATAAAGAACATGAATTAGAGTCATTGTCTTTACTGAAGAAGTACCAATTTTGCATGAATTATAATGATTGAAGGGCACATGAGATAAACAAAACGCGATATTACCACATAATTTGTGTCATCATCATGAGAGGTGCACCAGTTCACTTAGAAGGGAACATTTTCTTTTGAACATTTTTGTTAAGGCGTTGGCCCAGCCCTGCCGCATGCCCCCTCCCATTTCCGCCGTTGATGCATGAACACAAATCAGCCAGTTCTATATACAGCAAAAAAAAAAAAAAAAAAAAAAAAAAAAAAATGTTGATCTTTGATGTAGCAAACTTAGTTGATATTTTTAAAATTGTCAAGATCATGGGGATATTGATGAGGATAGGGGAAAAGGGGGCGTTTTCGGGCTTTTTTAAATGTTGAAATAAGATATTTGTAATTCATTTTATTTATTTTCTAAGTCTTAACATGACAAAAAGAAAGACGACATGATAGAAATTAGGTGAATTTCACATGGGCAATGTAATAACAATAAGATGATGATGGTGATGATGATAATAGTAATGATAATGATGGTGACAATAATAATAATAATCCTTATAATAATAATAATAATAATAATAATAATAATAATAATAATAATAATAATAATGGTAATGCCAATAATAATGATAATAACATTGATAACAATAATGATAATGATAACGATTATAATAAAATAAAATGATAATGGCAATGATAACATGATGTTAATAACATTATAAGGTTGATAGCTTGACCCTTTTATGATTTCGATGTGACAGGCATCGATGTGACAAGCACTGGCTCATCAGCCTGTACTACATTGTACTTTTACTCTCACCATTCAGTAGCAGCCGTTAGGTAAATTAATTTGGTATACAGATGATGCTACACTAGCCATGCTACGATGGTAGCACTTAAATAGTTGAGTGAGCCCTTTAAAATACACAGGAAAATGGTTTGCATCTATGCATTTTGCTAGAACCAAGGAACCAAGGAGGTATAAGGATGCAAGCAGGAATCGTATACCTCATTGCACACGCTTCCACATACCAGGGAAATGCTGCATGATTACGTGCTTCGCCCTATCCATGCAAGGGCATGGAGGTCATGACCCCATGCACTTATTCCATGCAGGCTTTTTGATACAACCATGTAGGTCCATGATACAACATAATATATTCACATAATCCAGTAACATACCCTCTAGTCCCTGGCTCTATCCCCCCCCCCCCAATCCACACACTAAAGAAGGAAGAGAAAAAGAAACGAGGAAGAGAAATAAGACTTGAGAGCTAGAAGGAAAGAAATTGATCTAATTTAATGAATTTGCAAATAAAACTAAATGAACCCCTTCCACATCTTCCCCTTATTAGATGCTTTCATTATTTTCATAAGCCTACATTTCCAGACTCTCGATTCGCCTGGGGTAGCTTTTATTAGCAACAGTTCAATGGATATTGAGCGGCTATGCTTGCACACGTGACTTAAATGATGTTTGCCCGACATAACAACAACTAATGTATGCAAAGTGGATTCCATCCATAGAGATGCGATTATGCATTCGCAAACATAGCGGGGTTTTTTTTTTCTTTTCTTTTTTTTTTTTTGATGGGGGGGGGGGTTTAATTTTTTGTATTTGATTATATTAATGTTTTAAAAATCAATAAAACATTTCTATTATTATTAAACTAATTAGTGATGTTTAATATATACTTAGACATGCATGCACATCTAAAATCTTACAACTGTTCAGGGTGTTTTTTGTGAATTAAGATACTGTGTCGAGGGATTTCAAAACAATATTAAATCATTTCAGCGACTCGAAAGGGTAGCGCCGCGTTGCTTGAGAAGCATAATATATTTTGAGCCTCATAACCATGATAACGTGCCTATCATTTCTACGATACAATAGGCACATGGGAAATTGGGAATTACATAACTTGCACTACAGTGAAGCACGATGAATAATAACCCCGGGTTATTTGAATACAAGTCTTACATGAAAAAAATAAAATCATGGTCTGCAAGAAATTTGTGTCCTGTGTTGTTTTTCTGTGTGGACGTCGCGACTATGGTGTAACCAGGGAGGTGGAAGAGGTGTAACCTGTTGCAGCTCGATTGATGACAATTTCCCTTTCGCTTTCGTTTTTTTTTTCTCGTGGTCTTAACTTTAGACCTTAAATTTATGTTACATAATTATACACTCACAATGAAACATTTTTCAACAATCTTTTATACTCCCAAGAAAAAAAGAAAATAAAATGAAAACGTAGGACAGTGAAATCCAAGTCCAACATTAATCTTACTCAGGATAAACACAGCCACCCTTGAGTGAAAGAAATGGAATCAGTAAACAAGTCAACTCGGCTGACGCTAAAAACTAGTAATGGCAATTTTTCCCTCTTCCACTTTCCCCCCTTTTTCTTGATGTATGGAGTGGGAATGTGGATACTCCATGCATGCAGCTCTTTCGTGAAGAAGAAAAAAAACATGGGGGGGGGGGGTCAAAATTACATTAGCGTATAAATATCCATTGCATACCCTAACTTGGTGGAAACTGTGCTTACAGTCATTACTCAGACCATGGACCTAGGTCCATGCTCAGACAAGGTCATTTGATTTCCCTGACCGATACCCCCTTGCCATGGCATCCATAAAACATGCCAAAACATACACGGGGCATGACAAACAGCTTATCACCGACTTAGGCGCGTTTTTCAACATTTGGCGCGTTTTCCTCTATACAATGTCTTGCTCTATAATTTATGTAGATAGCAATATATCATCGTATTTTAGGGCTCCTTTCATTTCATCAATATCAAATTGTGTGGAATACAAACACCAAACTATTCACCCACTAATTTATGTTGGACGCACGTTTGGCAATGGTGGTACTTTTTCTGAGGGGTAGATGCTGAGAAGTGAGATGAACCAACGTCAACGTTGACAAAGCAACAATGGCAACATCAACATGGAGCCCGCCGGCCGGCTATAGCGGTTTACAACAGGTACGATTGCTTCATATTTTGCAGGCCCAGTATAATGCAGGAAATTAGTGTATGATGTGGTGGTAATTATTATGCATGTATATACCCCTTATGTTGAGGAAGAGCTCACGGAGAAACATTCCCATATATTAGTAAGGCTGCATAATTATAATTAATCCCTATACCCAGGCCCCTGGGAGACGGGGGTGCTGGGGGTGCTGCAGCACCCTTCACATGTTAGAGTTGGGGGGGGGGGGGCATAGCACCCCTGTGAAAAAATAAAAGTTGCAGCACCCCCAACTTTTTTGTGCACATACTGTAGTTGACTATATATATATAAGAATTATGAATTATATGTGAAAACTAAACCCAAAAAATCTGATAACCCCTTTTTTAAATTTTTGCTTGTCAGAGAATCTTGGAGGAAAACTAGTCCCCAAAAATCTGATGACCCTTTTTTTTTTTTTTTTTTTTTTTACTTGTCAGAATTTTTTTTGAGATTTGCGTGCTCAGCACCCTGTTAAAAAAAAAAAATCGTTCCCTGGGGCCTGCCTACACCGCCTACTTCCTAGTTCGATCGTCCCCTCCAGCTCTTCTTCCATTCTTTCAGCTCGCATCGATTCCTTTTGTTAGCATATGTTCACAGTATTGTAAGTCTTATTATGGTATCATATTTGTAGACTAATATTATTATGTGACATTGCTAAAGGAGACTCTGATGAGAGAATAAGAAAGGCAAAAAAACATTTAAATAGCCTTTAGTGGTATAAACTTGTTTTGAACTTTTGCTGAGTGAAGGTTGCAGAGCATGTTTATATTTAATTTCAAAGATTTTGTGTTGAAACTGACTCCTATAGCATCTTCATAACAGGGTGAAGAACACCCTTTGGAAAAACTTATACACAGGGTAATATAATATTGGGGGGGGGGGGAAGGGGCGCAATGCCTTGTTATAATAAGGCAGGTTACACAATAGAATGCCAATTAATATAATCATTAGATCTTAACATTTTTCTTTCAAATTCTGATCTCTTTAAAAACGGAATTTGTAAACTTTATCCTACTGGGATGCAAAATTATGAGATAATGAAATAAAAATTCATGCAAGGGACAATACAATACCCCATTTCTATGTTTGAATATAATACATAGAGTTTTTAAATGTAATAGTAAATATTTGATGTTAATAAAAGCAAGTCATTTTCAGACGTGAAGAGGTTTGTTTCAGGACTGTGCGTGGTATTCTATTCCACACCCTTCACATTGTATTGACAGGTAATTGTTCGTGGTTCCTGAAATGGAATAGGGGCTATTAATTAGGCAAGGAGAAGAAAGGAAAAAAGAACGAAAAATATATTATTTTTTACAGAAAGGGAAATTCAAAGAAGAGCCATACTTCGAGATTGATGATATTGGAAAAATGAGTACGAAAATGAGAAAAAGGGTAATCTGAATAGGAAACAGTAAGATTAGATATAAAGCTAAATAAATGACAAAAGTTGACGATAAAAAATAGAAGGTTAAAAAAACTAATTCTAAAAGAAGGTCAGATGTATTGATGTATATTTCATGCATCGGAGATAATGGAAGCGTGGCTTAAATCAAAGTTCCCCAGTGCTGTCCTCCATTATTCTCTACCATTATTCTCTCATTTCTTTTCGTATGGTCTGATGGTGTTTATTTCCACGAGAGTTGCCCAAAGCTGTTGTATATGGTATTTCCTTAATTCCTTACAATTTGGTTATATATGTATAAAACATCACATTTATTAGATCTTCCAGCCTGTCTTCCTAAGCAGGTCTAACGGTTTGTCTTGCATTGTGGGTTACTAAAAACCACCAACATTGGCGGCGATAAAAAATTTTACGGTATCCTTTTCAATCATTACTGAAAAATCATCATTATACCAACAATAGTGTTAAATTCTTACGCGTATAAACACACCTCCATATAATAGGGGGGAAATCTGGACGGGAGGGGGAGGATAGTCAGAAGGGGACATACGCATCGCTATATCCGAAGGCTCACTCCCCAGTCATGTTAACATGACAACTTCGCTCTTCTCGATACCTCTTTGTAAATCATATATTTCATTTTCCGTGGTCGTTAGGAAATGTTGTGTTTCTAGTTTTCTAATGTACTTACGACCTCCTTTATTCATAAGCGTAATTCAAAATCTGAGCTTGATGGTAATTGCCAATTTGCCATGCACCCATTTCTCTTTTCTATTATTAGAACAGGCAGCTAAAATCGTCATTATTGCTACTTTCAATTTCTTCGAACAACAGGGAGCTGATTTTCCTTTTTGAATTGTAAAACTTTGCATTTTGTATTAAGCACTTCAGAGCCTAATAACTGCTCTATAACCTTAAGTTATTTATACGTATTTTTCACATTTTCCACAAAATTTTCCCGGGGATAAGTCACCATGCAAGTCCATCCCCGAATTACGCTCCTGCCTGAAGTAATATTTCACATAATTATTTCACATGTCTTTACTCAGGTTCAAAACAAATTTCATGATAATGTTTGAGACTATTTGACCATAATAAATTATTGTGAAGGGGTCTGGTTTGGGTAAAGGTGGAAAGTTTCCCTCCGATAAGAAAATTGTGCAGTCAAGTTAAATAATATCATAATGTTCATGATTTAGTACTCGCCGTATAGGAAACATGACTCAAATTTTCACAAAACTGTTTAGTAAGCACCATATTATATTTTGTTCTTTGTAATACTGGTTTTAAGACATTTTCAACCCAAATTCCAAGGTCAAACGTCAAAATCACATTTTAGAAGTAACTGCCAAGTTGTAGAAGGCCAAGCAGCGTACTTCATCTATCATGTCTATATCTCCAATATAAGGATCTAAAAAACTTATCGTCCTACAAGAATTCGTCGTGCAAATACTATCTCCTTACCGCCATAAGGGTCTTGAAAATATCGTCTCCTCAACAATGTCTCAATAACGGATGCAATGTAGATCAAGTGGCGTATAAGAATAGATCGATGGACGGGAGGGGGGGGGGGGCGGCGGCGGCGGCATCTACCCTGACAGGGTGGGGGCGTAATGACTTTGTATCTGTGCAGACCCATGTTTTGCAGACTTGACTTTGTTTTTAGGCTAGGCCTTTATCCGGGGGGGGGGGGGGGGGGGCCACGCGCCGGAAGCAGTTTGGGATTGGAGGGGGGGGGGGCAAACATTCAAGGGGGCTCACCTTTCAAGGGCTCATGTCTTCTCACCCCTAAAAAAGTTAATTTTTACTCGAAAATTCTCTGACAAGCAACAAAGAAAAAAAAAAAAAGAAGGTAATCAGCATTTTGGGGGTGTATTTTTACTGGAAAATTCTCTGACAAGCAAAAAAACAACAACAAAACACCAGAATTATGCTAAAATTATGCTAAATTTTGTCAAATTATGCTAAAGCGGTCAAAATTCTGCCAGAAAGCAGAATTCTGCCAACTCTGGCAACCTTGCGTCTAATACACTCCACTACGTTAAAGTTTAAAGTTTGAATGCTTTATCTGTCTTCAGTGATCTCCATGAATACGAAAAATGAATACAAAGGCTTACAATTACGTATAAAGCAATCAAGCTTTTAATATACACACGATTTTTACTCCTTTACTACTGATTTTTTTTTTTTATGGGGGGGGGGGGGGGCTTTTTGGGGGGGCGAAAATGCATTCCCCCCCCCCACACTTTTTCGTTTGGGGGGGGGGGCGACCGCCCCCTGCCCCCCCCCCCCACTTCCGGCGCCTATGGGGGCGGCGGTATAGAGGGTACTTTGGATTTAATAATCCCTATGTTGTGCATAGGCTAATGAGAATGACACTTTTCGTTTCATAATGAGTTTATAAAAATGAGTCATCTTCCCTCAACCATCCATGTGCTTTTGTAAAGAATCTCATAAAACAATACCACACGATTTGACTTTTTCTAGCCAGATATGAAATATACAAATGGATTGTCGTAGCCAAGAGTGGGCTTGCCGTCTGAGAAGTAGATTCCCCTAATGTTGTTTTCTATGTTTGTCTGATTTTTCTGCTTCTGTTGAAAGCAAGTTATTTAATGGTTGGACTTCCCCTTTAATATTTGTCTGATGTAACTGGTAGTGGTAGTACGGAATTTCGCAAGGAATGGAATGGGGCCGTGGAATACAGACTCCCATGTGATAGGGTCCGAAATTGTTTGTTGAGCTGTGCAGGAATCTCATTTTAATTTGGCTCCGAATTCCCTCGAAATTGTGTTTTTAAAATTGCTTCCATATCAAATATTGTTGATTATTGAGAATGGATAACTTAAAACATGTGCCAAATTTGGTGTTTTAGACAAAAGTGAACAATTCTTCAGCTGTATGCCGCCCTACTAGTAAAAATCTAGGGGTCCTACAGCACCTTCAGCATCTCCAGCTCCCAGGACCATGGATGAGCCGATTTCCTCTTTTTTAATGCAGATTATACAATAGGGATCAAAGTTTTTTTTTTCTCACATTTTTTTCAAATTTTTAACGCTCATTCAACGCAAAACCTATATCCAAATGGGCCACTCATCATAAAACATGACATGAGAGAAAGCAGTAAGACCAGAGACCGAGCTTTAGAAAATGTTCGCATTTTAAATATTTAAAAGCTGTGTTTCTAATGCAATTAACACTGCAGGTGATAGGTGCACATAATCCTCAAAGTTCTTAAATTTCCATTTCCCCGTTTTTGCTTCTCTCTTTTTCGCGGTTTGTTGCGCCCCCTTCAAGTGCAACCCGGGGCACTTGTTCGCTGCCCCCCCCCACCCCCGGGGAGACGCCTCTGCTTTTTCTTTCTTATTCTCTTATAGATTTCTTTTCTCTCTTTCCCTTCTGTTAGGCTCCTGATGGGGAGGGGGCTTCGTCGTTTCGGCCCCTCGTTCCAACTTTTTATGAACCTTATTCATTTTCGGAATTATGGACTCTTTTCATTCTCGGAAATATGAATCCTATTTCATTTTCGGAATCATAAACCATTATTAATTTTCGGAAATGGGAACCATATTCCATTCAAGGATTTATGAAACTTGGGATAAACGAACCTTTCGGAATAATGAAACTTTCGGAATTATGAACCTTCAGAAAAGCGACATTTAACCAAAAATATATGGGATATAAAACTTCTAGAAAGATGGCATAAAGGGAGGAAAAAGTGAAAAGATACAAAGGGATTAAGGTTACCCAAAAAGGAGGAACAAGGGATAAGAGGTAGAAAGAATCAGAGGAACAGAAGAAAAAAACCTAGAACGACATCAAGTCAAATGGGGAAAAGAAAAAAAGATCACGGACATATTGACATGTAGACCGAGAGGAGGGGGTCAACCCAGCTAAAAAAAAGGGGGTAACTGTTTTAACTGTACATAGCAACGATCTATGGACAAAACTATGCAAGGAAATAATCGTCTGCCATGCACAAAGTTTTCAAGATTCAAGATTCAAGATTCATTTATTTTTCGATACCAGTTCATAAATCATATAAAGTATTTACATTGTAGAAGAAACTCATCATTCAAACATAACGCATATGGACTTGGTCTTACATATTGTTTTCTAAAATAAATGTTATAACAGAGAGAGGTTTACACACATTTCAATTGTTTCTTGATAATAATAATCGAAAAGGTAACGAAAGGGAACTAGCAGAGAAGCGGAGCTTGTAAATAGCATGTTCCCAATTAAAAAACATTATAATTATGTACATGACTCAGATATCTCATCGTTGTTTTTTGTTTTGTTTTTAGTATTTGTTTGTTTTTTTACACATAGTATACGTTAAGTATAACTTAAATAATAAAAACACAAAGGCTCACCTAGATGAAGAAGCAGATGGGGAGGGACAGGTTGATAGAGGAAAAGAGATGAAATCAGGAAAGGGAGTAAGAAAAAGGGGGAATAAATCATACAAAACAAAAAAATAAAATTAAAAAACATAAAACAAACAAGGAGGGAGATCAGGATCAATCTTCCGCGTGTGGCTTGTATCCGGGATATTTTTGGAGGGTTGGCTTTTCCTTGTATGTTAGTAAGAGATGCTGTTTTAATTTTCTTTTAAACGTAAGATTATTAGGAGTTTCAATAATATTTTGGGGAAGGGAATTCCATTTTAATGGCAAAGAGGGTTCTTGTTCGCGGCAGGTGATAGTGGCTAGCTTGTCTGGTAGGGTAAGAGTGATGATTATTATTGGATGTAAACATAGAGTAAAAAACATGTGGAAGTTCGTGCGACTTTAACTTGTGGGGCGGCCAGGATGGCCCTCCATATACACTCAGCTTTTATTCACAAACTCATGACTGCTCTTGCTTTGGACATGGACCTAGGTCCATAATTTGGAATAAAGACAATGAACGGCTGCCAGGGCCTGCAAAATGAGAGAAATTCATCCTGGCCGCCCCATCACATTGTGCGCGGCAGACGATTACTAGTATAGCTTCATGCGCGAAATAAGAACCCTTTCCTTTCCAAAACGATCCTAAAACAACTGATACTTGGCTTTTGGTTTTAACTTCATATTATCAGTCTTGTCTATGCGACTAGGGTATTATCGGATAAATATATAAGACTGTCCGATCAACATGTTGGTTGATAATGATACAGTACGGTCCGATTTTGAATTGGGAGTACAGTCATTAATGTCTAGTTAAATTCTGGTAAATATGAACAATTATATTGTGACCTTGTTATGATGATTTTCTAATCTTTAACAAGAACAATGTGCAAGGCTTTTGTAGTAGGAATGTTACTATATAATGATTTATCTGAAGATGAACAGAACCCAACATTACTTTCTTATGAGTTATGAGACTATCCAATGGTTGAAATAAGAATAGTTATTATGAATTGGGAAACGCACACACATTTAGGATAATAGGGCAGGGATTTGGGTTATGTTGTAAAGATGTCGCGCTGCCGCACGCTATATGGTCAGCAAATTGTCATGACCCGATAGACGAATGACGATTCCAATGTTATCATTCAAGTAGAAAATTTTGCTAGGGAAGTATTTGTTTTTTTGTATTTGATTGGTGTAGGGTAGGCTCAATCAGAAATAAGCCTTCGTAAAAGTACGGTTTTCCATGGGTTGTATTCTTTAGTTTTATTTCTCTTGAACGACTTTCATCTCGATTGTTCACATTATTTTCTTGATGGATTTCCTATTCCAATGTATGGATCATTATTAACAGTTATTGTTATCATTATTAATTTTCTCGTTGTTATTATTATTAGTATTATCATTATTATCATTATTGTTATCATTATCACTATAAGTATCATTATTATTATTATTATTATTATAAGTAGTAGTAGTAGTAGTAGTAGTAGTAGTAGTAGTAGTAGTAGTATTTGCTTTGTCCACAACCTAATGATCAGTAAAATAGAAACCGGACTTTATAAAAAAAAAAAAAAAAAAAAGTCTAGGGTCGCATATTATTATTATTATTATTGATATCATTATTATCAATACTATTACTACTACTACTAATGGTATTTATCATTGATGAATTTTTGTTAAGAATATTTTCATTATTACTACTATTATCATTATCATTGTAATGTTGTTGTTTTTTTTAGTTATAAATGATGTAATTAACAAACTTTGGTATTATCATTACTACTACCATTATTACCATTTTTGTTATTATTATCAGTGTTATTATTAATATTGTTCTTTTTGTTATTATTATTAGTGTTATTATTAATAGTGTTATCTTTTATTATTAATTTAGCTTTTTCATTTATTCTCAGGGTTGTTCAGTTTTAATATTTACGAACTTGTAAAGTTTCTTCGCGAACTGTTTCATGTCTCTTAAGCTCATATCACTAAAATAATATGCTTATGTACTTTACCCTTTACATTTTTGTCCTTAGTTACTCCCCTTGATTGATTCCTTGCTTTCCTCCAAAAGCATTCGACTTTTTTGCTAAGAACGCACACGTAGGCCTAGTAGATAATTATAAGTAAAGTGTAAAAAAGAAAAGCATTTTAGAACAAAGTCATCGCCTTGTTATATACAATATTTTATTACACGTGCCTTTTTGTGCAGGTGCTATTGATTTAATTCCGTAGATGATTCTTTGAAGGAGAACTGCACCCTAGAATTTTGAGACTGAGTAAAATCCGATGAGAAATAAGAAAGTTTTGACGTTGTAATCAACAAGACATCAATTGGCAACTCTGTGACGTCTTGCGAGGCTTTGAGAAAATAACATACATGTAGTTTGCTAGTTTACGTGTATCTTCATAATTATGGACTCACGCAAAGCACGTCACCCCTTTTTACATACTCCATGAGACTGCATATGATTTATGTCAGCAGTCGGTTCATTCAGGGCCAAAAAAGCCCGTTGGGGGCCATAAGTATTATGTGTGGCAGTATATTTACAAAAAGAGCTGTCCCTCTCTAACACTCTCTCACCTACGAAAAGTGGATCAATCCATTAGGCCTTGCACGCAAAATTGCTAGTAGGCCAAAAGGCGTGCAATAAAACAATAAAAATCAAGTAATGGAATGTTAATCGATCGACTGCAACCCAGGGTACGGGCGGG